>CAXKVW010000002.1:0-600000 GCA_964058825.1 Carex arenaria | reverse complement strand
GGTTAAAAACAGATGAGTGCACATTGCAGGCAGCAAAAGACAAGCCACACATCTCATACAATGTAATTTTGAAAAGATTTATTGAATGAAAACAAAGAATTTTATTATACTATATATTTGATCAAAAATAGGTATTTCATGTTATACCAAGTAAAATCTGGACATAATGAAAAAGAATCTACCAAGTGCAAAAGGGTATATTAATTGAATCAAACAAAGGGAGTTCTGTGGTGGCCTAGAAATGGAATCTTAGTATCTATAAGATAATAGGAACGCAACAATCATAAAATAACATACATGGTGCAGTACATATAACATAAGAATCGTAAAATAACATATATGGTGCAGTACATATAAACCTACAATTTTACAAGTTATATATGAAAATAAATATCACAACAACTTTACTCTGCTTCTTTTGGTCTCCAAGTGGAAATAGCATGTAATGTCTTTCCTCTCCACCCCTGAAGCAACCAATAACTCTCTTCTTCGACGAAGTATCTCTTGTCATGAATATCCTTGAATTTTTTCTTGCACACCTCTACTATATGTGGGTCCAATGGTACCTGTTCAAATCCAGCCCGCAAATTTCTCAGGTGCCACTGTTTATAGGTCTCTGGTCTCTCTACCCAAGCATGCCCCTCGCATGCTATCAGATTGATCACTTGTCGGGCCATTATTTCTCTCTCTATGAGATACCTCACCGTATTGTCCCGAGGAATAAATGTGTCTAATATATCAAACATTGAGGCATAATGTGACATAACCTGCTTAAAACGTGTTACAAAGAAGGGACTATATGTCCCGTTTACAATTCCGTGGAGGAAAAGATGTGGTTTAAGTTGGCGTATAAGGTTAAGAACTCGATTCCTTGAGCAATCCAAGGCAACTGTTTCATCCCCTAGTTGCCTAAACCGATACATACTATTAACTATTAGCAAATCATCATTCTCAATTTTGAGATCTTCGATATTAATATCCTCCCATTTTGATGCTATACCATGGTACTCAAATGGAACACCAAAACTTTTAGCATACTCCTTCAGTCTCCGACCCGTTTCATCAACCCGTTCGCTTGGGCGGAATCCAGAAAGAGGGAAATCTATTCCGGTAATTTTTAGTTTTACGGATGAACCCTTCTGTTCGGACAATTCCTGGATGAGACACGGCCATTGAAAACCAAAATCAATGCCGAAATCAATTATATGCAACGTGCATGCTTTCTTCACTGATTGGAGGATAGTAATTTTAGCAACAGCGTATGTACATCTCAGGAAAGGAGTTACAGTCATAAATAGATACTGCACCTTTACAATATCAGAAGTTGAAATCCTTTTTGCAATGCATCGATTATACACCTCGATACCGGTCCCCGTTAATCGGGCTTCGAGAGCATTGGCAAGCACAAGAGCAAGTCTTTGGTTCCAATCTCCATTGGGAGAAGCTTGCTTCTTTATCTCTTTTATTATATTTTTGGCAACTTGGTACTCATTAGCGGCAATTGAATGAGAACAACTTATGAGAAGATCTTTAAAATCGGTATATTGCTCTCGTACTTCCTTCTCACCGCATGTGCTTCCTCCGCGAACAGAAGCAACCTTTTCGAAATAATCATCATAGTAAAGGATCACTTCATCCAGTTTTGCATCTCTGACAGGTTCCTCGGAATACGCCACAGGAATTTTACAGTTCCGTCCCTCTAAAAGCTCCAAATTCCCATTATTATCCAATTTCTTTTTACCACTAGACCCCTTATTCACACATCCCTGATCATCATTATCTTCTTCACTTGAACTGTGTGGAGAAGAAAGTGCGAGTTTTTTCTCTCGGAAATCAATCATTAAATTTTCGATGCTCGGGAGAAACTTCATTCCTTCCTCGATTCCTTTATTGTACTCCAAAGCCGGCATGCTTGTTAAAATGGAATTAATTTTTTCTTGCAATGGTTCATTGGTGCAAATTGGGTTGTTTTCCGGTTGTGTCTGGTACTGGATCGAGGAACTATCTTCGGAAGGCGGGTACTTTTGACCGATTATATCAGCAAAAAATTTCTCCATGTCCTGGAGAGCTGTCCCATCGTTAACAACAATATCCTCCTCATCTTTGTTTTCCTCCATGAGCATATTGCTCAAATAACTCAAGGTTGCATCCAATATGGTACTGGAATCATTGTTTTGCGCAATGCTGGTATTTACCCTATCTTTCTCACATGTTAAAACTAGCTCAGATGATTCTCTGTCCATGATTCAAGTAACCAGAAAATACCAATTAAACCTGTAATTGAATTAAGTTAGTAAATCAAATAGCTATATGGAACTGCCAATGCAGGTGCAAAATTTATTGTTGAAATTCACAGAGATATGTCAAAGAAACAAAAATATTTTATTGTGACTGAGTAAGTTAAGTGGATGAGTGATAGTAAAAGGATGCAACTTCATTATTATTTTGTGCCTATTGTAAAAAACTAAGCAATTCATGTTGAGCTCTAATTGCAAGAGCTTTATGTCTCCAGCATTTCAAAACTTTAATTCAACAACTAGACTAAAATTATAAAGGAATTCTGTATTTGAAGTAAGAAATAACTAAACCATGTTTGCTACTAATTGACCCCTCAATCCTATGGTCAAGTTCGAATCAAGTAAGGTATCTGACATGATCAGGTTAGATTCGGACTGTTTAATTTAAGTTTGCACAAATCTTAAAGAGGGCTCCCTATATTCTAAATATTCCCAAAAATATTTTGGTTTGGCTTTGACTAATCTGATGCGCTTAGGTATCATTGTGTACTATTAATAACAGTAGGGAGGTCCTTAGCAAATTAGGATAGGTTGTTTATGTTTCCTTCCGAAATCTAATAAGTGACTACTATTTTTCAGGGGGGCAGAGTCAAGTGGAGTCAGAGGGCAAGTTCAAAAAGAATTTCAAAAATATACTTCTAATATTATGTTTTTTATCCCTCCTACTCAGTGAATGACAGGCAGGTATGTTTCACAATTTGATGTCGCATTCCAAGTTGAGGAAGATGCCCGGCAGGTCCAACCGTCTGACAAGGATAAACCCAACAATAAAACCCCCCAGGCCCGACTGGTACTGGTAATTTTGGTACTGGAGGGTCTGGTATTCCTGGTACTGGTAAAACAGACTCAGGTACTACTGGGGTACCTATGGTTCAACCCAAAAAGTAAGGGGACAGTCTTCTCAGTCTGGAAGGACTATTACCCTTGGTAACCTGGAAGGAGGTATGACTGGGTTTCGAAGGAATAGGTCATGTCAACCCAGGTATGGGGGGTACCTCAGGCTTTGTTAGTCAGAGGCAGAAAACTAAGAAAAAGAAAAGTGTATGAGAGACCTGACAAGCATTGCACTCACCAAAGAGAAAAGGAGTATTCACTTCAAACTGGCTGCACAAATAGAAAGGCAAAGAGCGGAGAAACATATGGCAAATAAATGAAGGTCAAGCTGGGCATTGACTGGAGCAAGATGGATGTGCAAGAAGGAGTGTTAGGTTGGTTGTGCAGAGGCAGAATGAAAGTTAATTGACTTCTATTTTTTTTTTCAAAAACCAATAATAAAAATATAATTCTGTTATATAAATTATACTAAAATGCTACATGTACATGAAATTTGACCCCTATATTTTTTGTGAATTTTTTATACTTTATTGACTTTCATTCTAATTCAAGAAAGAATAACTTGTGTATAATTTTGAGGGACGTATATCATTTTAGAACATTTTTTAATGAAAGAAACCAACAACCCATGTGAGCTTTGACTCGTGAGACACTCTTAGAATTTATAATATAATACCTCTCTTTTTATATTTTTTTCTTCCGTGTCTCTAGCAAAGTAGCAAGACTGCGAGGAGAGTATTATCGGACTCAAATTTGGGTCCGATGGGCTCTGAAACCGTCCGATATTGACAAAGCTAGTTCAGTTTCACGCAGTGCATTATCAATAGAGACAAAATGAAAAAACATATGACCGATGCATTGCAGGAAGTCAAACCAGCTCTGTCAATATCTTTACCTTAATAGTATGAACAGCAAAATAATAGGTGCAAAAAAATACCTTGAATTAGTGATGAAGAAGTGATAGTCTTCAAATGGAATTGAGAAGAGAGAGAAATATAGAATGGTTGAGTATATATAATTCCATGATTTTATTGTCGTTGACAGGTAGTCAAAAATAATTGATCCCGGTTGGACCTGTAATAAAGACTAATTAATGAAGTAGCATTTAAACCGGATTTATTTATTCCCTCATATTCAGGTTGAATATGATAATTAATAAAAGCATTTAAACCTGCTACAATCTAGGTTGAATAGCCCAGCGGTTCAACAAGCATCATTTGACGACGGATATGAATCTGACGGTATGAAAATAATTAGATTTTCACGTGCTTACTATCATGTTGGACAAACCGAATTTTTATTTTTCTTTTATTTTCTGATTGTAAGAATCCGCCAGGTCCTTTGTTAGAGTTTGAATCTGAACCATATAATCAGAATTCAAAATAATTATTCGATTCAAACTTTTTAATACATAAAATTTGTTTAAAATTGTGTCGATTAATGGGGAGATACATATGAATTGATGGTATAAAAATAATCAGATTTTCAAATACTTACTATGATAAACAGATTTTTTTTTTTTTCTGATTGTACGAATCTGTGACGTCCTCTTGTTTGAGTATGAATCTGAACCCGTCATTTTTTTTCATACCCAAAAAAATAAATAAAATAATATTGATAACCGGAATTTTTTTTTTTTCACCCATAACCAAACCGCCTCCTCATGGGGCGGTCTACCCTCACACCAAACCGCCCCCCCATGGGGCGGTCTACCCTTGGACCAACCCGCCCCCCCGGGGGGCGGTCTACTTAATTTTTTTTTTTTTTATAAAACCGGCCACCCCCTCTCTCTCTAATATATTTGTTATTATAATTGTATTGTATTTTTTTTTCTAATCTATTTGTTATTGTATTGTATTTTTTTTCTAATCTATTTGTTATTGTGTTGTATTTTTTATATTTGATATTTATTGTATTTGTATATTGTATGTTGTTATTTTCTATTTATTTGTTATTTAGTGTTTAGTGTTTTTTTTTTAAAATATAAAATCCCTCCCCTCCCAACCCGAAACCCTAGCCGCCCCCCTCTCTCTCTCTCTCTCGGATCTCGGATCTCAAACAGTGCTTCGAGGCGATTTTTAGCCGATTACGATCAACAGTGACCGAGGTATGTTTTTTTTTAAATGTTAGCATTTTTTCTAAATGTGATAAATTTGTGAAATAAACAAAAAACTAATATTGAACAAAGAATTCATTTTGTATTATTATTTTATATGTTGTTTGTGGTGTTGCCTTATTTAGGCGAAAACGATGAACAAAGAAACATCAAGTGAATCTTCCAGTAGTCGAAAAAGGAAATCTCAAAGGTCAACGATGAACGATTCTTGTACTATGAAGAACTGTGTAATACATAGGTCATTGAATGACGATGATGATTTTGAGAAAAGCCTTTACAAAAAACAAAACCCGATTAGTTTTGGGAAAAAGTCTGATGCGACTCATATCGGCAATGTCAAAAGAAAGAAAAATGCTGGTAAAACTGTCTCTTCGTCTGCTGCGACTGAACACTCCGACAATCAGTGTATAATAAGTTAATTGAATCAGTGTGTAAGACTATCAGTGTGTAGTAATTATCAGGTTTTGTAATAATTATCAGGTTTTGTAGTAATTATCAGGTTTTGTAGTGTAGGGCGCAAAAAGTCGCATGGCTAGGTTAGCTAGCGATGCTGATATATTTGTGGGGAAATGCTCCCGCATGGGTTCAGTGCTCCAGTCCCTTGGCAGACATGAGTGGAGCACCGAACTCGGGGCATTGCTGGATTTCTTTTTGCATGCCTTCAGGTTCACCCTTAGCCAGACCTACGGTTCATGATCAGTCAGCCAGGGTTTTATTGTTTGATTGTGGGGACGTTTAACTCCCGACGGGCGCAAGCCCCCGCCGTTAATTACATCAGAAAGACTTGTCAGGTCAATCTGAACACCTCGTTCATTCCAGGATTTGTGCCTATTGGTTGTGAACTGAGTAATGGGGCTAAAAGGGGCTCATGTGTTGTCATATATATTCATGTGGTTGGTTCTCGATTGCTTTGGACATGTATTTTATCATATGTATGCATGTCTGTGTGTATGGTCATGCACATGTGCTTGTTATTATTTGAGAAATTATGACTGAAAGGGATACTTTAATCACCCTATGATATCATGAAAAATCTATATGCATGTTTGGCATTTTGGTTATAATATGAGATGCATAATACATCTTAAAAAAAGATATGGGACTTTATTATGAAATTATGATATTTTATTTATGAAAAGGAGTATTTTGGTCATTTCAGGTTATGGATGAAGCTTGGATATGTTTGGATTTGGTTTAGAGACATGAGGAATTTGATTTGGGTTCATTTGGAACTGGTTTGACTTGATTTGGATTTGATACGAGGAAGTTATAGTCAAAAATGACTTATTTGTGAAGACTTTATGTGTTCAGGGACCTGTTTGTAAATATTTAGAGATTGCGCTGGAGATTCATGAAAATCAGAGGGGTTCATTTGCAAACTGGTTTTATTTGTTTATTATCAAAGGGTTATGGGCCACTGGATTAATGTTTGGGCTTTTGAGATTTGAACTGGATGTGCTGAGATGTGTGCAAAAGCAGGCTTGGGACTTATGGGCCTTTGATATTATAATTGGGCTTTGAGATTCGGTTCACAACAGGATTTATATTAGATCCGACACTTGGGGTCCATGCGTCAGTGGACTATTGACTCATTAGAGGGAAAATGTCAGGGCCGTTTGATATTGTATATGCTTTAGGATCCGTGAGGATTTGAATTCCTATTTCGGCACCATCATCTCAACGCTTCACATTGCATCAACGTTCGTGCGAGCTTGATTAGCTTTGTTCTCTGTTGGTCACCTCCAGTTCCGATTAGGGAGCCCTATTCCGGTGTGCCTCCGGCCATCTCAAACCCCGGGCCGCTGCAGTTGAGATAGTACCACCACTGAGAGTCGGTGGTGTCACCGTCATGTGTCGGCAACCATCGGAGCGACGTCACACAGCTGAGCTTCACCATGTCGGTGCCGACTTGATTGTTCTTCAATTTCTTAGCATTTTATAACGATTTTACACAATTGGTTGGACATATAACGTCGTTTGGGCATATTAAAGCACATAAGGACATCAATTTTGGGGTTCAGTTGCATATAGAACATGATCGGATTTTAGCAGCTTCAGTTTGGTACTGACTTGGTACCAATCATTGGTACAATGGTCAAGGAGTGTAATTGAGCTTTCATATATTTTACAACATCCTGAGGTGTGTTATATATTCAATTTGTGAGCATAATTATGCATGACTATGGGCTATACATGACATGAGAGTCAATATTTCTGAATTACAAGGTTCATATTCTAAGTTTAGACTTTCATAAAGGGTCACATGAAGTTCAAAGGCATAGAATATGATATATTTGAAGGTACTTAGAACAATTTTATCATCTCTTTAAGGTTTTATCTATATCTTTAGAGGATTTGTAAAGGTGCCAGGGGCAAATATGTCCATCTATTGACAGAATTTTTCATTTGATTGATGATTTTATTTAAGGCAGTATATAACTTTTATTTGAACAAACTTAAAGTCTATAATCATCCGCAGAGAGTCTAGTTTTCAAATATATTTTTAGTTTTAATTTTCAAGGTCATTTGATGCCTGAACAAGGCCAAACAGTGGGCAGAGGTCATTTACCAGCAAACTGGGCATATGCAGTTTTTTTATTTTCAGAGAAGTATGGACTTTGAAAAATCATAAAAGACAGAAGAAAAATCCTATGAATGAGAAATTTGTGATAAAATTGTATGTCTTGAAGTCCTTCATTTGACCATATTTTTAGATTTTTCATTTAACTTTTGCATTGCTTGATATTGATGGATTTATACAGAGAGGTCATACTGTCAGATTTTATATACATATTTAAACTTTGAAAATTCATAATTCATGCTATGCATGTCCAAATGATGCAAACTTATAGTCTATCTTATGTGTTTTTAAGTGATCTACATGAATATGATCTTATCCATATTGGCTGTTTGACAGAATTTAAAGAAAAATTGACAAAACAGTGCTGATGGACTATATGCTGTGCAACAGTGCAGAAAATAAAATCCAAAAGGCTGAACTTCAAAAATTCATAGAAAATGAAAGAAAAATCAGAAAAATAGAAAATTTGGGTCTAGAGTGGTTGTTTTGGAACCCTCTAGCTAACTGTGTTTTTACATTTTCAGTTTGATCTCTGTACTATCTGTTATTTGCTGATTTGTGCACAGAGGTCATTTTACTGTTTTTCAAGGCATATCACACAACCATTTGCTATGCAAGCAACACATGTGCTGAGTTTGGGTTTATAGGCATACCATACACTGGTACAGGTATATCATGGGGCTGGTTTAGGTTCAATCACACTCAGAGGGGCATTATGGCCACTATTTCAATGATAGCAATGGGGTGCCATTGATCAAACAAGTTCAAACAAGTTCATTAACTTAGGTCATCAATTTAACATGTGTATATGGACTGACAGGGGATATATTTTCATAACAGCCCCTGTAAATCTGAAAAATTACTTTTTATGTGCTCCTTTCACTTATCATTGGACATGATCATCAAGATGTCATAATGCAAAGAATATGGAGGGCTTTGACACAGTGTACACTGCTGCCTCTCCACATCTGAACATTCATTCTCTCACTACATGCACATGAATATCTTTATTTCCCTTTGCTTTATGCATTTGGGTGCACATTGGCTTGTCCTTTAGCCTTGCATTGGGGTTCAAGTATATTGACATGCATGTAGGTCATTTAATTTGAAGGGATAACAAGGAAATCAGCTGACTTGACCTTGCTACCCTTATATATATTTTTTTATTTTCACATTTTATTATTGAATCCTTGATTTCTTATATTAAATAACTTCCATATCTTGGATATTAGGAGAAATCAGCTGACTTGACCCCCATATCCTTGTTATGTCCATTATTCATTTAGAAACAAAAGAATTGGTTTTAAGAAAAGAAGACAGAAAAGAAGAGAAGAAGAAAGAAAAAAAAGAAAGAAAGGAAAAGAGAGGCTTGTTCATCAAGCTCTGTGCATTTTGCACAGAGCTCTCCTTTATGTGCTTCAAAACAGCAATATATAAGATCAAAACCGAAAAAAGCAAAAGTTCTAAGAAAGGTGCACTCAAAACAGTAGCTAATCAAGCAAAGTATAGGACTTTCAAAGGAAATTTCATTCACCACTGAAGATTATTACATGCTATGGCTCTAACAAGCTTTGCTATGCTATATTACACCTATTAATTTTGCTGAGAGAGCTTAAAGCTTGGGCTTGCTGTCTATTTTTTTTGTAGAAAGAGAGAGACAGATTTTGCTATCCTATGTGTTTCTTGTGTTGTGGCTGGAGGAAGAAGATGAAGATCTGTGTGTGTATGTGTCCTCTCCTTTCTTGCTTCATCTTGAGGGGTATATATAGCTTTGAGGCATAGATTTTAGGGTTTAGGCTAGGGTTGACATGGCACCATCTTCACCCTTGATTTTCTTCTCTTTTTCTTCAATGCTTGAGATCAATTCTTATCAATTGAGCTTGTCATTTGCAGCGAGTTAAACCAATCACAACAAGCCATGTTGGCAATCTGAAAATGGATGAATTTCTACCCTTGATTCATTTCTATTCAATGGTTTTGATTTAATTGAGTTACATCACTCTATTCTCATGCATAGAGAGAAGATTCTTCTAATTTGGAAGCTTGTTAGTGCACCAGGCCACCTGTATAAGAGGTTGAACTTGCGCAGGGGGGGGTACACTGCCAGCACAGTGGCTGTCTGCCTTCTGTTTGCTCCAGCGGAGGAAAAACAGAGGGGAGAAGGGAGGTGCAACACAGGAGGCAGCACAGGGGGCGGCACAGGGGGCCTTCACATGAATTTGATTTCTTATGTTTTGTTTTTGGGTGCACCTGTTTCACTATAGACCAAGCATTGGGGTTAGTTAAATTTCATTCGGTCTATGTATTCCGGGTGTAGCCAAATCGAAGGGGTCATTTTGAGTTCATGAGGAGGGGGCGCCATTTCTTTAGTTTGGCCGAATCCTTGGGTGAATTTGGTGCATGTGCACCGTATGCCTTATATCCGGTTCACAAGTTCATTTATATGAACCAAGCCCATTGATCTAGTGGGATATGTGCATTACAATGACTTGTGGGTCCTATTTGTAAGGTTTTCATCGAGCACTCATGAAATTTGTTTAGATTTCATAATTTTCTAACCCGCTTCACATCATGACATATCGGGTCTATGAAGACTTGTAATTTTGCACATGCCATTTAATTATGAATTTCGTACATAATTTTGCATTTTCTATTTCATTGCCGGGTGCCAAATTAAAATATCTAGCAGCTTATTTAGGGTACAACATGTAGTAATTATCAATTTTTATCTAAGGAAAATGGTTCACAACATAAGTTAATTAAATAAGTTCATAGCGTAACTGAACAAATAAGTCTGGAATATAAGATAGAAATATAAATACAACATGTGCTGAATTAACTCTTCCTGCGGCTGAATATACCAAGTCTACTTCTTAGGTTTCTGGAAGTGGATGACGACGCGACACCAGCAGTTGTAGAGCCCTGACTACTCCCTAAGTGGCTTCCCTGACTGGATCGCCTGCTTCCAAAAGGTCCGGCATTGGCAACCACCTTAGTATTCTCTCTTTCGTTGGCTTCGTTTATTGCCTCTGCAATGCATTTCATTGAACATTCAGTATCAATATTTAAATTTAATTTCAAATCAATTTTAAGTTGTGTACGATCATCTACATACCTGCCCTCTGCCTGTCAGTAGTGGAACGGTGAGCCTCATGTCCCATTTGACGACCTTGCATCCTGTCCATATGCATTGTTCGCCGCTTGTGTTTCCTCCTCCCCTTCCTGATCCATTTCTTATGGGGAACCACCGTAGGCCCAAGGTAGTATGGCCACTGGTACTGGTTGGGGTAGCTGTGAAATGATGGTAGCCATGTGTGCAGAAGGAAATCAGTACGGTAATAGTTATCAACAAATACGTCCTCAGAAAAGTTTCATTCTCGGCAAACCGCCATAACATGACAACATGGTATGCGAACTAACTGGGGGTCTTGGCACTCGCACGTAACTTGATTGTTCTCGCCTAAAATGACTTTGTACTTGCATGCGCGTTGATGAGTTTCTATAATGCCATTTTGGTTCATGCGTGGTGGAATAATCTCACTTTCAACCTGCACTTCATATTCCGTACCTGTGGTACCATACGGTACAACGAGCATGACAAAACCTTTTTCTCTGTGTTTTCTTAATTTCTCTTCAGCTTTATCTGAGAATGTTTGGTCCCTACTCGCTAATGCAGTGGCTTTAGCATGCCTTTCACCAAACCAAGCATTTAACTTGTAGAATGTGTCCTCCACCAGTGAAACCACGGGTAACATACGGCTCTGTTTGAAGACTTTGTTTAATGACTCTGACCCATTAGTGGTCATAATTCTCCATCTCCAACCTCCATCACATGCTTGAAATATCTTCTCATATGCTGACGGCTCTAACGGATTATTCGGACGTCTCTTGCCCGCCTTCGCTAAATAAGCATTTGCCTTCGAAAATGTCTACAAAAAATAGATAAATAAAAGTCAGTTATACAAGTCGTACAAATGTCCAAAAAAATTATAAAAAAGAAATGCATACATACTCTTGCAAATTCTCTGAACATCTCTTCCATCCGTCGTGGTTTTTTCTTCTTACAGTCAATTTTGAACCTGTCAGCAAGCCATTGACCCTCGTCGGTATTCTTGCACAGGTTCTCTGAAATGTGTTGCATGCAGTACCTGTGCACAGCTTCTCCGGTATTAGTGTTCCAACCATAGTTGGGGCTATTAAGTACATGTTTAATGCCCAAGTGCTGGTCTGATATCACGCAGATGAACCTATTTCCTACCACCTCTCTTCTCACGAAGGACATGAAAAAACCCCAATTTGGACCATCCTCCTGTTGAACAATGGCAAAGGCTATGGGTAGCAACTGGTTTTCAGCATCATATGTACATGCTATAAGCAAAGCCTCATCATAACGGCCGGACATGAAGCATGCATCGATGCTGATCACAGGTCTAAGATGTCGAAATGCTTCAATACATGGACCGAAAGCCCATGCTATGCCCTTGAATTGTACCTCACCGGGTGTATCAGTTGGTACATGCCACTGCTGGAATCTGGTTACCGGATTTGTACCTGTTATGGCAATAAGTAATGGTGCGAGGAGATTGTACGACCCCTTCCAGGTTCCAAAGCATCTACAGACTGCGAGTTCCCGACCTCTCCACAACCTATTATAATGTGGAGTTATATATGGGTAGATCTTTCTCACCGCACGAGCAACCTCCTTAATACTCATCGCAGGCTCTTCCTTAATGTCTTCCATAATTACATCAGCAATAACTGATGCCGTCAGCGCAGTATGGTCTTTCCTTGATGACGCAGACTTGCAAGTGTGTGGTCCTTTGACATTCTTAATTATCCATGCCTCCCCCCTTCCTTTAGGCGCGGCAGACAGTTTCCGTTTGCACTTTATATCCTTGCAAATTGCAACATACCGGGTCCTCTCTCGCCTGGCCACTGTAAACTCCCAGTTACCAATTAAATGGAACTGCTTAACTTTCCTCGACAGTTCTTCTATGTTACTGTAAAGCTGACCCGGGCTAATCTCTTCGTTATATACAACGCGTGTCCCAAAAAAAGAAATGTATGCTTCTTCAAAGGAAGTATTGTCATTGAATGTCCTTACCGGGTGTTTGTCTCCTCGTCCACTGATCGAAAATCTGTCTTCAATTGGAGGAGGCATAATATTCTCATCATCGCCCTCTGATAATCTGTCTGAATCCCAATCCCCGTTCCAATCATCACCAGTTTCCATTTCCATTGTCGGTATCTCATCTATACCGTCAACATTAATGTCTACATCATTTCGATCGACTGCAGACTGTCTTCTAGGTTCAGGGGGGTTGTAGCTAGGTAATGGATCAGGTACTGATTGATATCCAACCCGACCAACACATGACCGTCTTCTAGTTTCAGCCCGGGGTGCAGCACGGCGCTCAGATACATGCAAATACATATCTCGTCTCACAGGTTCACGAGGAGGTGAGGTCACATCCTGGTTGTGATCATACCCATAATCAGTGGTATAATTGTCATATCTTGGGTTTTCATTCTCGACATAAGGTCCAGCCCTAATGTCCAAGTTCTGCTCTGCATAAGGTCCAGCCCCGGTATCCAAGTTGTTCTGGGTAAAAGGTCCAGCCCCAGCACCAACTGGTTCAATCGCAACTTTTTTTGCAAAATATGTCCATTATCGGGATTGAAGTGGACTCAAAAAAACTATACACAGCTGTCCATATATCCTGGTTTGCTATAGGATATTTTACATAATAAGGTTTGCCACCTGTCGGTTGGTTGTTAATTCGGGTACTGATTTCTACAGTAAATCGGGCACGGTCCCAACTGGTTTTTTGCAAATTGCTTCATTTATTTCATAAATTGAAGTATTGGCATTCAGTTGGAAGCCGTAAGTCGCATCTTTCGAGCATTGGCATCCGAACTCCCCTTTCGTGATTTTTCCACCCCAGTACACAGTAATAAACATTTTTGGTTTATTTCTGAAACAACATATAAAATTCGTCGTTCAATATAAGTTTCTTGTTTATTTCTAAAATTTCTAAAATTTTAAAAAAATTAAATTAAAAAAAAAATACCTCGGTCACTGTTGCTCAAAATCGCCTCAAAATCACCTCAAAATCGCCTCGGAGCACTGTTTGAGAGCAGAATGGATTAAACGGCTTAATTTGGGCGAATTATGGTGAGACAGGAAAGAGAAAACGGCTTAATATAGCAAAATTTGGTAAACCGCCCCCTGGGGGGCCGGGTTGGGTGTGGGGTAAACCGCCCACAGGGGGGGCGGGTTGGGGGTGGGGGTAAACCGCCCCACTGGGGGGCGGGTTGGGAAGGGACTAAACCGCCCCATGGGGGGGCAGTTTGGTTATGGATGAAAAAAAAAAATTTCGGTTATTAATATTATTTTATTTATTTTTTTGGTTATGAAAAAAAATGACGGAATTTGAACCATATAATCAAAATTCAATCATAATTCGAACTAATTATTCGGTCCAAATTTTTAATACATAAAATTTGTTTAAAGTTGTGTTGAATGGTGAGACAACCCAACTTTTTATTTTTCTTTTATTTTCTAATTGTACGAGTCCAGATCCTCTTGTTTGAATTTGAATCCGAACCATATTATCAGAATTCAGACTAATTTGGTCCAAACTTTTAAACATAAAATTTATTTAAAATTTGTGCTAAACGGTTGAGGTACCTTAGTTGATATAAAATCACGGTATGGAAATAATCAAATTTTCAAATACATAATATCTTTTTCTTTTTATTTTCTGATTGTATAAGTCAAAATCCTTTTGTTTGGATTTGAATCCAAACCATATGATTAGAATTCAGACTAATTCAATCCAAACTTTTAATACATAAGTGTTTTTTTTTTTTTAATTTGTGCTAAACGGTGATATACTTAGCTGATATGAATTCATGGTTTGAAAATAACTAGATTTTCAAATCCTCATTATCATGTTAGAGAAAAACCGACTTTTTAGTTTTCTTTTATTTTCTGCTTGTACGAGTCCAGATCCTCTTGTTTGAGTTTGCATACGACCTATGGTCATATTTGGTTGTGGAGTAAAGTTACTCCTGATTAAATTTCTTACTCCGAACTAAGGAAGATTAAAATAATCATATTTGGTTGGAGTTTGGTGAAGTAAGCTAATGAAAAGAAAAAAAAATTATAACATTATGTTACTCTATTTACGGGATCCATAAATAGAGTAAGTTACTCTATTTTTTTAGGTAGAGTAACTTAATCCAGATTATCTCAAATGTTACTCCATCTTACTTCTTCAAATTTACTTCTTGTTTGGCTCATTAAAGGTGGAGTAGAGGGTTTACTCCACCACTTATTCCACAACCAAACATGACCTATATGATTATAATTTTAACTAATTCGGTCCAAACTTTTAGTACATAAAATTTGTGCTAAACAGTGAGATATCTTAGTTGATAGGAATTCAAGGTATGGAAATAATCAGATTTTCAAATACTTACTATTATGTTGGAGACATACCAACTTTTTATTTTTCTTTTATTTTCTACTTGTATGAGTCAATATCTTCTTGTTTGAGTTTGCATCTAAACTATATGATCATAATTCTGACTAATTTGGTCCTAACTTCTAATAATATATAAATTTTGTTTAAAATTTGTACTAATATATAAAGATCGGTGAGATACCTAGCTTATCTGATATGAATTCATGGTGTTTGTACTTAAAAATCATCTAAAAAAATGATTTAAAAAAAATAATAAATGTGGGAATTAATCAGGTCATTTTCTATTTGATGATTTTGCCACAAATCTGGTTCAAAAACTACCCCATGAAACGGGTCAAACTATGTTACGTAGCTTTCAATCTTCTATCAAGATTGAAACGGGTCAATGTCTATGTGTTTCCATGAAATGAAAAAGGTAAAATGTGTACGACCTGTGTCTTGTCACTTGTGATAATAACTACCAACAATTAATTTACTATTTAATGATAAACTTTTAGGACGAAATGACCAAAATACCCTCATATGTTTATAGTGTTATTTGAAATATTCATGATCTAGTTACTGAGCCTTTTTTAATTAACCAGTAAATAGGAAGGAGATCACCTGTCCTCCGGAGGGCAGGATTTTCCTGCCCCCAGTGCGATGACATGTGGGTCCAGACGAATTTAAGTATTTAAATATTGATTTTAGTTTTGCTGCGGGTCCACATGTCAGCGACTCAGGAGCAGAAAAATCCTGCCTCCTGGGGAGCAGAGGATTCAGTTCCCAGTAAATATAGCGGTTTCGCATCTCAATATTTTATATTTATAAATTAGAAAAATCATAATTCTTAAAAATTCAATAAATTAAGGATATTTGATTCATAACCAAATACGAACATATAAGTTTAGAGGAATAAATCTGTTGTTATTCTATTCTAAACCAATTATTTTGATCTCAACCGTTCAAAAAAATTTCATATGTGAATCTCAACAACGAAATAACATTGGAATAACAGCAGATTTATTTCCTTAGATCTCATTATGAAAAAAAGAGTTTTCAAACATTTGGAACAAAAATATTATCATTATACATTTAAAAAATCGAAATAAAACGACCTTCAACATGAATTTGTACCAAATACGAACAACTTCAATTTTTTTTATAAAAAAAAGAAAAAGAAAAAGAGATAGAGGTATAGTCTTTCAAATTTTAAATAACTCAGGTACAAATCTCATCTGAGCACGAAGGCTCCTTTAGATACTCCTATCTTATCTTGATTACAACAGCACTGTTTTGTGCTAACGACAAGAAATTATGCAGGCTCACAACCTACCAATTTGAGCACGAGCACAGAAAATCCTACAGTCTCACTACTTACTAATCTGAGAGCAGTAACTTTTGGTTCTTCTATTTTTTCTGATTTTTCTTGTCTACTTTTATTAAGGGGTTCAGTTGTAATATTTTAAGTACTGGTACAGATATGTATGTACTGGTACGAATTAATGTGTACTTGGTTTGCTCCTGATTAATGAAATATCGCCTACAGGCTTTCAACCAAAAAAAAATTATATTCATATTTAAAATTTGCGATTTCTTATATAATATAATAAAAGAAAATTCTATTGAGATTTTAAACAAGTGGCTTCGTAGACGTAAACTGTTGTCCTTTGAACTTATTAGTGAATTTCTGACGTGATGGAACAAAATCGACGAGTGCCGTGATTCGGGAGAATTGTCAGAAGGATTTGATATAGACTTGAATGGGCCTTTCAACTTCAACTGTTTCAATCCAAGGGCCCAACAGTTGAAAAGTGAAAACAGACCAAGCCTGTTTGAATTCTTTTTTTTTTTATTAAGAGAACAATTAGTAATTAGTTAAGCGAGCTTAGGATCAAATTGATCTGATGTATAGTTGATGTATAGTCAGTTGTTCGATTCCTGTTATGATTCATGTAAAATTGATCTGCACAAATTTTAAAAGTGAATCGAACGACTTCGACATGACATCAGACTGAATTTGATATGATACCCATCGGATGACCCTTTTTCCCAGTACGAATTTTTCTTTTTCTTTCAGTTACATTAAAACACACGCATTCATGCTCGTGCGCATTCACTGATCCACCCCCCCCCCCCCCCCCCCCCCCCCAATCTCAAAATCGATCTAGTGTACAATCAGAGCCGTTTGATTCGCATTATGTTTCATGTAAAATTGATCTGCACGAATTTTAAAATAATACACATAAATCTTAAAAGTGAATCGAACAGCTCCCACATGACATGCATCAAACCGAATTTAACCTGATACCCATCCTCCCATAACAGACTTTTCCTTTGCTATCACTTACATTAAAACACGCACGCACACGTAGGGGTGTCAATGAAGACCGTTTATCCTACCCGTATCGTATTCGATAAGACGAGTATGGGTAAGGATTTTTTTCGTTAGCTAAACGGGTATGGATACGGGTAAAGCCTATTTCGTACCCATTGGGTAACATGTAATTATATAAAATAAATTACATATAGATATATAAATATTATATTTAATTTATTCAATTTTATGTTTCTCATATCATTGTATCAACGTTAATTCATGAGAAAATATATGCATTTTGTTGTAAGATGAATATTATATTAAACATATTATTTTTTTTATTTGACTGTTTTATTATATAATTAACGAATTGAATTTTGAATTCGTTAGAAGAGACGTTTGTATTTTTTTTATAAAAAGATTTATTAGTTAGAATTAATTGCATATTTGTATTTTGATTTTTATATTAGTAATTCCTATTGTATATGTATGACATGATAAGTTTTGCTAGTATATTTGTAAAAATAATAAAATCATTATTAGTATTATTCGTTATTCACATGCTACCGTTTCATTATCCACTAATCTTAACGAGTACAGGTAAGATAAGATAAGGTAAATTCTTAACAGACAATGATAGAGTATGAGTAAGGTCAACTCTTAGGGCATGTTTGGCTGCAATCCCGCGTGTTACTGTTCATGCGGGAAAAAAAATTCAGTTCAACTGAAATTTTTTTCTTCTCACGTGAACAGTAACCCGCTGCTTACTATTCACCCGTTTCTATGCTCCTTCCCGTTCCCAGACTGCAGCTGAACAAACTCTTAATAAATATGGATATAGAAATACTTTTATCCTATCTGTATCGTACCAATTGACACTCGTACGCACACGCATCACAAATTCACAATCCTAAAATTGTACTGGTGATGGTAATTAGGTAAGGGGAGACGAACATCAACGTCCCGGACCGACATCACAAAATATCCCACTGTCAAGATCATGTCACAGGAACTACAAACAAATAATTAATAAGCACAAGGCCGAATAAAATAAAAACATCACAGCAAGGTCACACAGACCTTCCTACCATATCTTTGTCAGTTGAATCTCTAATGATGTGACCAATGAAAAAGTATGCTTTGTTATTTTCTATATATCTAATTTTGTTTTTTCTAACATAGGGGGAATTAAGTTATGGCATTAAGCATGATAGAAGCAATTAATGCACTATTAATCTTTTTGGGCCATTACCTACCTCTAAATCTGTTAATTGTTTATCTTAGAATTGGGCCTTAAGCCTAGTTATGCATTGACATAAAATATTAGGCTCACCCCTAATTGATAAGGATTAAGGAGTAAGGTTTTATAAATTTTGAAATATAGGAAGAATATTATGATTCATTCAGGGCACTGTCCACCATAACGTCTAATTGATCTGACTGCTAATGATAGTATAAAAAAAAAAACACTGCTGCTAGTAATGTGGCAGCAAGCTCTTTGTCCGGTATCAGATAATTGACATGGCTGCTATTGTTTTGTCCTTGTATATTGTTTTTTCTTGTGTATAATCCCTTCTAATCTTTTTCAATACCAACTCTTTCTTTGAAGATTTAACAGAAGTCTTCCTAGTAGAAGAGGATGGCAAAAAAAATCCAAATATATATAGCCATCATATATATCTATTGGAGTCAATGTTTGACACCAATTTTCACTATAGCAAGATAGCTGGGTTTGTACAGGGAATAAAGAGAGGGAGGGAGGAAAAGTCTTAATTAAAGGAGACGTTTAGTGTTGAAACTCAAGTTATGTACTGATTCACACTGCTTGAATTCTTTTTTTATAATTGTTTCAGAAAGTATTCACACGTTAAGAATATTAGTCAAGTTTATACATGTTCTATTGCAACGTATCATGGCACATGTGTATGACACAACATATCACGTCACGTGTGTCTGTCACATGGCTACTATTGTATTATATAACAGAGGCGGATTTCAAAAGAAACCCGTATGATTTTAAAATTTTAATTATGTATATTGAAATTAAATAATTTTTTTTAAAAATATTTTATATACTCTAGCTCTCCTCACTAAATAACAAATATTGAGTTGTAGTCTAATGGTTAGAGCTCTATTTTGTAGTTGAGAGGATATGAGTTCAATTCCCACTCATCACATATTTTGCATATTAATTTTCAGCCACTCCTATTGAAATTTTCTAGTTCCACCCCAGTATATAAGAGATGAAAATAATTAAAGAGAGGAGAGGAAAAGTTTAATTCATTTAAAGAAATGTTTAGTGTTAGAACTTTAGTTATGTACTGATTCACACTAGTCATTTAACATGTGTATTAATTCTTTATAATCGTTTCAGTATGTATTCACACGTGAAGAAAATTAGTCAAGTTGTTCATATTCTATTACAACATACCATGACTCGTGAGTATGACACAACATATCATGTCACATAGCTGCTATTGTGTTAGAAAAGGGAGGAAAATAAAGAGAGGAGAGAGGAAAAATCTAATTAATTTAAAGAAGTGTTTAGTATATTGGAACTTAAGTCATGTACTGATTCTCACTGCTCATTTAACACGTGAATTAATTCTTATAATTGTTTGAGAATGTATTCACACATGAAACAATTTAGTCAAGTTATTACATGTTTTATTACAATATATCATTACTCATGAGTATTATGTTATATGTGTCAATCACATAACATGTTTCTTTATTTCTTTATTTTAATTTTTTTTTTGCATTTTTTAGCATTTTTCTGATATTTCTTCAATTAAACTAACTTAAAATCCAAAAAAAAAAGTTAAGCAAGTTAATCCAACAATTATATAAATATATGAGTCGCGTGACATGTGTCGATGACGTAACATTACGTCATAACGTATTTGTTACATCATGTCATGTTACTTTTTTTCACTATATATATAAATTATGTACAACAATCCAAAAAAAAAGGACTGAAAAAAAGTTAATGATTTGATTTATTATTACTTTGTATACCAAATTAACTTAAGTAGTGTTATGTATAGCAAACCAAACTGTACTTCTTGAAGCTTACTTCCCGTAACAATTCATGTAGTAGATTATCAATCCCTCTTTTAGGGCATGTTCGGTAACATGATGATTTTGTCGGAATGAAATTTTTTATTATGGGAATGGGAATTTCAATTTGTCAAAACCAAAGTCATTTAATCCATGAGGAATTTTATAATATAGGTGTTCGACAAATGCATGGAAAATTTGTTAGGATGTCAGTTTTTTTTTTTTTTTTTTTTTTATAGAAGGTGTAATACTATAATTAAACTATATTAAGTATATTGATACAAATCATTGATTATGATCGATATAATTGTATATATCAAATTCTAAAAAATGTGTAAATGAATGAATTGACACGTACGGCAAAGTGATATCAGAGTGAACTGACCACACACTGCAAAGTGATAAATGAGTGAATTGACTGTTGAAATGCATTTAATTTTTATTTTTGTGCTTGATTGTTACATTTAATTAAGTTAAAATTATGCTTGAATTTTAGTCTTTGTTTAATATAATACAAGAATCAAATTCACAGTATAAGGAGTAATTAATTTAAAAATAATTAATTCTGGAGGACTTTAAAATTCTATTTTAATTTTTATTTATTTTATACAAAAAGTAATTACTTCACAGTACCATGAAATTAAGAAATAATTGATATTAAAAGCTCCTTGATGGAAGTATATAATTCAAGCAGCGAAGGTTAGGAAAAAAAACAGAGCTCAGACTTGATTTTTTCTTCTTCTTCTTGAAAACTAACTACTGGATGGGAAATAAACCTTCTTTGAGAACTTATATAGGAACAAAAATCATACTACTGAACGGGAATTAGGAAAATATCTACAATTTGTATTTTGCCCATGAAAACTCATGGATAATGGGACTACCGAACAGGCCCTTACACAGTTACCCCTAACTAACCTCCAACAATTATATATAAATGGAAGAATTTCATGAATACCCCTCTCAAAACATATAAATTACATATTCTCCCCTCTAAAATTTATAATATCATATTTATCCTAATAAATTTAAGAAATCACAAATTTACCCATTTTAATGTTTTTTTTCTATTAAAACTAATTTTAAATTTATGAAGTACCTATTTACTCTTTATTAAAAAAAAATTATGTAGCCTGTTTTAGAAAAAATCAGTCTTCTAATTTGACGGTTTATGAGGGCAAATGGGTCATATATGTACTTCTAACACTTACATATTAACATTTAGGTATATGCTTGTATAAGTGTCAGAAGTAGAGAAATGACCCAATTGCCCTCGAAAACCAACTAATTAGAATATTGATATTGTTTTCTGAAACATGCTACTAGTTCTTAGTTTTTTTTTTAAATAAAGATTAAAATGGATACTTCATAAATTTAAAATTGAGTTTTAAAAGAAAAGATAATAAATGGATAAATATGTGAATTTTTGAAGTTTATAAGAGTAAATTGATATTATGAACTATAAAGAGAAAAATATGTAATTTTGAAGTTTTTGAGGGGTATACATGAAATAGCCCCTATAAATAATTACAATTTCTGGAGTACTAGTACTTAACTGGACACACGATTAATTACAAGACCTGCAGTTCAGCAAATATAAGAAACACAAATAAAAACTATATTCATTAAACATAACGCTCAATTAATGCATGGCCAGTAAAGCAAAGGCCAGAACTTTATTTTTCAGCGTTTATAGCGTGGGCAATTAATGGAATTGATACGTGCCAAACTTCTCAGGTACCCGAGTCATAATTATCGCAAGTTGTCAAAAAAAAAATCCCAAAATCCCAACAATTTTTATTTTATATTTTTCTAAGTGTTTTGAAATTTTCTATATTTTTTGAAATTTTTACTTATTGTTTTTAATGAATTATATACCTTAAAATTAAAAAAATAGCTCAATACTAGCTTTCAATTTAGTTGCAACCATAGTAACAAATTAATAGTTCGGGTTCGGTTCAGCGGAATTAAAAATTAGTGATTCGGGTATAATTTGGGTATAATTCGGAAATGATTCAGTACAATAACGAAGCAAAAAAAAAACCAGCAAAGAAAAACCATTCAAAAAGCGGGTGCTCTACTAATTGGAGCGGATCCACCACGCTTGAAA
The DNA here is from genome assembly GCA_964058825.1 of Carex arenaria. NCBI lineage: Eukaryota > Viridiplantae > Streptophyta > Magnoliopsida > Poales > Cyperaceae > Carex > Carex arenaria. The sequence goes on along the minus strand of CAXKVW010000002.1, from coordinate 577,213 downwards.
TGAATTACAGAGCTGCAGTGCCTTTATTTTTAAAATCAGTCCACCTAGCAGGCCGGCCCAATATTTGAATATTAAATCAGCCATTTTTTCGCGTTTTTATCGCGAAATAATTCATGACTTGCGTTTTATACACGTTTTATTCGAAATTCAGTTCGAAAACGTATAAAAAAACGAATAAAATGCGAATAAAATGCGAATAAAATGCAAATTACTAGCGAGTATTGTTACTATGGTTGCAACTGGCAAAGACAAATGTTAAATGGGTACGAAGTTGCAGGTTTAAAATATGTATGAAATTATTTTGTAGATATTAAAACAGTTGAATGGTTTCAACTAATGAATTATATCAACTTGTGGTCATAAAACATGTGACGTGACATGTGATTATTTTCTGTTATTTTAGTCATGTCATATTAAAGTATATTATATTTAATTATATTACGTATTTAAATCAACAAAATCATTTCATGTGACTTCAATGTTTTTTCATCACTATCTGTTGCACTTTTGTTATCTCTCTCCATCCCCGTTAAAACCGTTCAAAACTTTCCAGCCTTTGGCTTTATTGTCATTAATGACATTCCTTGTTACTATTGGGAGTCTTCTCCAGTTCATATAAAACTGGATGGTTCAAAAAAATTATTTTTTTAGAAATTTATTATTATTATTTTAGATAAGTATAAAATTATTATTCTTAAATAGTTCAAAAACAGCCATTTTGTACCTATCTAAAAAAATTGCCATTAAATGATGTTTGATTGTAATAAAATAAGTAGGCAAACAAGAATTAAATAAAAATATCAATATATCTTTGTGTATATACTACATATAACAAAGGAAGTAGTAAGAATAAAAATATTAAAATTTTAAAATATGGAGGTGCTTACTCTGTCTTAAACAATTTCTTTTTTTAAAGTACATTTATATATTTAAATTATGACTACTCATTAGTCAAATATTCATTATAATTATAGAAGTACAAGGATCACACAGAATATTTGAAGTATCATTGTACAACTTTCTACTTTGTGGGTAACAACTACTTCAAAATCAAATTAGAAGATTCATTGTGAATATTTATAATTAAGAAAACTTGACCTCATCTCTTATCTTAAAAAAAAACTCTCAAAAAATATTGCACAACCTTTTCTTCTTTGAATTAGTTTAAATGCACTTTATCATGAAAAGTAGAAATTAATGGTGGTCTCCAAAGGTGCTGTCATACTACTTTTTTTTTGTAAAATTTCCTTTCTATTTTTTTTTTCTCAATATTGGTCATGAATGTTGAACTTGTCTTCTCTAGTTGATCAAAATTTAATTAAGTTGATTTTTTTGAGTAAATGTTGAATATCAAGACACTCAAATATTTAATATGCATAAAAAAATTCATTCGGATTATGAACCTATGCAACCGAAATTTAAGCCGTTCTTATGAAATTGAGGCGTTTTTGATGAGTTAAATAGTATCCGTATTCGTATTATTTTCATATGCTAAAATTATCCGTATCCGTATCCGTTTAATCTGAATATGGATAATAAGCAGATTCAGAGCAGATAATCCACGGATAATCCGTATCCGTTTACACCCCTAGTAAATACCCTAGCAAAGTCATTTTATACAATTTAAGAGGAGGAGGAATTCAATACCTAGATATTTCGTATCCATCATAACTAGTAACCACAATTATTATTTTATCTAATAGTTCAAAATTCAAATTCAAATAATAAAATTATTAATTAATCCCATTTAATTTCTAAAGAAATTCTCTCAAATACAAATTAATTGTAAAAAAATCTAGTTCATTTTATAGAAGGTTAAAAGATCACTAAAAACTTAAAAAATATATATATATATATTAACTGTGGAAATAAATCATTGCAAATAATTTCTTCATTTGACATCTTCATCTTCAATTTTAGACATGAATATACATTTTCACCACATCTAGTTCTTCAATCATTAGAATGCCTTTCATTTTAGTTGAAAATTTGAACCTGACAAGTGAAGTTTAAAGCAAAATATATACTAAATAACTTTAAAGCATTGATATTTGAATTTAATAAAATAAGTAGATACACTAGTAACAATTAAGAATATAAAAAAAAAAAACTTTGCATAGTACATAACTAGTGAAGTAGTAGAATAAAAATATTAAAATTTTGAAGTATGGAGGTGCTTACTCTGTCTTAAAACACTTCCTTTTAGCATATTAAAGCGCATTTAAATATTTAAATTATCACTATTTAATTATTAGTCAAAGATACAATATAATTGTAGAAGTACAAGGATCACATAGAATATTTAAAATACTTAGTGGGAAACCACAACTTCAAAAAATAAAATTAAATGATTCACTGTGAATATTAAAAATTAAATAAATATTATCTCATCTTTATCTTTAAAAATACTCTCAAATCATGAAAAGTATAAATTTTTGGTGTAGTCACCAAAAAGGTACACCCATGCTACTTTTAAGTGTTAGATTGATAACAATTTAATACTAAATAATTGCGTGGCACAAATTCTTTTATGAACTTTCGTTTATATTTTCTCAATATTAGTGACGAATGTTGAACGTGTCTCTCTCTAGTTGATCAAAATTTAAATTGTTTATTTTTTATTGAGTTAAGATTAAAGTTAAGGTTATTTAAATATTTAACTTCATATTTGATGAGTTAAAATAGTAAAATTTTGTTTTTTTTTCTTTCTCAAACACAATTTTATACAAAAAAAAAAAAAAAAAATGCATTAGGGGCACTTGCATCAAATAATGAAATTGCATAAAAAAGAGCTCAAGCTGACACGAGTCCAGTTGGTGCATGACATGGCATTAATCTTTACGCATCTCTTAACCTCAAGTTGAGGAATTGCCGTGTCTTAAACGTGTCAGATATGCTGTGTCTTAAGCGTGTCAAGACGTATCATGTTTTAACGTGCTGATTTCATAGAATTTAGAACACAATACTTCTAAAGACACAACATGGACACTCCTTGACAAGGCAGTGTCTTATAGAGTGATGTACTTTTCCGTGTCCTTAGTGGCTTAGTTGTGTGTGACAACACGTGTGTCCGACACACCATATTTTTTCAATACCTTAACCTCAAAAATCCCTGCCCAACAATCCACAATTGAGTAAATAATAATATTAGAACTATCATATTTTAATTATATCTCTTTTCGTATTATATAGAAAGAAAAAAAACACTACTTCTATGTCCAAAATCAGTTTTTTAGAACACATGGATAGTATGCAGTGTTGTAAAATGCATTTCATATGGCCGCATATGCGTTTGCAGTTTGATTCTGTATGAAAATCTTTATGCAGTCCCATATATGCAGTTTAAAGAGGCAATGATTTTTAATCATGCAATTATTTGTATTTGGCATCATGTGATTCTATCACTGAGTGTCAATTAATTAATTGTTTGCATCTGGTTTAGAAAAAATTATTTGCATATGGATAATTTACTGAATTATTTTATAATCAATGCCCCTGCTCAGACCCAATTATGCTATTATGGAAATATATTGCATGTTTTGAGTGAAAATAAATTAATATATAGTTTAAAATTTGCATATATAAGTCCGCATTAAAATTCGCATATGCAGCCGCATACTGCATATGTGGTATGCAGTGACCTTCTGCATGCAGGAATAAAACCACATTTTACAACATTGGTACACCCCTGACCATCTCCTTTTAAAAAGATTATCTTTCTATTTATGCGAACCAGCCACATGAAAAAAAATGTTTTTATAAAGAATTTTAGGAGACCACCACATCATGACATAAGCCAGTGATACAGAGAGTGAGTGGTAAAATTTTCACCCCTCTCATGTTGAAAATTAATGACACATAATATTTGGTATTTTTTTTTTAATAAAACCCTTGATAAATGCCCCCTAAATTACAAAGCAGTCCCTCCAGATGAAATTATTTTCTGTAACAATATTCAGGATTGACACATAAATTAAAGGTGAATAAGAGAGAATAAGAAGATTTAAGGTACAATCTCATGTTGCTTTAAAATTTGATATAGTTTTTACAAATGGTCATTTATTTTTATTTTTAGGGGGGTGATCAAAATAATTAATCTGAATTGAATTTATTTTTTCATGTGCTTGTATAATTAAAATATTTTAATTTGAACCAAATTTCTTAAGAATGTCAATGCTTATGTGTTTTATAGAAACTACCTAATTATTTAGGCAAACATATATATATACTTACTTTCAGTTTATCAATCAGTATTACTTTCTATTTCTATCCTGCCACAAAAAAAAAAAATCTACATTTATGTTTATTTATATATTTTTATTACTTTTTCAGGTAATTTGTACAATAACAGGGTATATAATGGCATAGTTGATAGTACATCATTTATCATAGTAGTTTTGCCATATATATAGTTTATTAGATTTTAAATGTAAAGAATTTATAAACTTTTCCTAAACTTAAAAAGTAGTAAACTAAAAGAATTGATTGAAGATGCATAATAACAAAAAACACAATTTTTTGCTCATATATTTTACCAAAATATTTTTTATAAATGTGTTGTTGGTTTGCGATCGTGCCTAAAACAACAAAACGACAACATTAATTAAATACATTTTTTCTCTGACATATATGAATAATTTCAGTATAAACGATTAATAATTTCGGTAATTTTTAAATAATTTATAAGAAAATTCCACCATTGAGAAAAGAATTGGATGTATTTCAAAAAAAAAAGAGAAAAGAATTGGATGTAGGTTCGTTTGGCTTCAACACTGTCCGATTCACTTTAAGATCCATTCGTTCCGTTTAAATATTCATGTGCGTCCGATTCAATTTTCGTGCATATGAATCTTGAAGCAAATTGAACGGTCTTAGAGTCTTATCAAATAGGGATACAAATAGTGGTAAAACTATATCTACATCTGCTTTTATTTTCCGAATACATATACGGATCGAATATTTATTAGATGAATACATATATATATCAGATATTAAATGAATATGTATACATTTATCCGTCTTTTATGTTACTAAATAACATAATTTTTTTTTCATAATATATATTAAATTATATAATATATCTATTATTTGAATACGAATAATTAAAATTTAAAATTATATTTGTATCCGTATCTAATTTTCAAATACAGACAGTAATTATATTTGTATCAGTGTCTAATTTAAAATTATATTTGTATCTGTATCTAATTTTCAAATACACACAGTAATATCCGACCCGTTTGCACCACTACCGTCAAACCCTGCTCCGCTATCTTGATAAAAAAATGTATATAATCCAGCTCAATGCAAAATTCTCTTTGCTAAAATCTTGACCCCACCACCGACCCCACCATAGTAGTAGTACCTAGCTGTACTATAATATCTTTTTTTCTGTTCATCCCTGTACCTTTAAAATTTGATAAATAATATCATTAGAATATAAGGTTTTAAGTGAAAAAATGACCCTATATATAGAACCCTATAGCCTTTTTGCTTTTTACTGTGCTCTCCTCTCTCTCACCCCCGTTTAGAAGGCATAGCATAGCAGCTGATACAAAAAGGAAAGAAAGCCTCTCTCTCTCTCTCTCTCTCTCTCTGAACCCTCTCTCTCGATCTTTCTCGACAACAATGGCCATTTCAACAAAGACCAACAAAACTATGGTAAAAGAGGAAGGAGATGATGAAGAATTAGACCCTGATTTTTACAATTTTACCAACAAGTCCAGTCAAAAGGTCGTCGACCCAGTACTGCTAACGGAGCTCGGCGAGTTATGGTCCATGGCTGCGCCGATTACGCTCATGAACTGTGTTGTGTTTCTTCGTGCCATGGTTTCGGTTCTCTTCTTAGGTCGCCTTGGACCGCTCGCTCTGGCAGGTGGGTTCCACTCTCAAAAAAAGAAAAAAAAAAAGCTGTTGTTTGGTAAGAGATGGAACTCTGATGAACAGCCTGGTTATGGTTGTAGGATGATACCCTGTTTATTTTCCAAAAGATGATGCGAACTTGAAATTTTTGGTTAAAATTTTAGCGGAGCAGTTTTGGCTTCACGCGGCGCACGAACCATATGCAGCGCTCTATTATTCTATAGTCCGAGCGCTGCCTGAAGCCAAAACTACTCTTTTAAAGTATTTACCCAATGAGCTGTATTTTTGACTTGTTTACTTTCGAAACAAAATATTACCTTGTAAATAAAAATCCTGTTTTGATACTTGTTACTTGGGGGAGTAAAGTTGTTAACAGAGTAATTTTGTCTTCAGGCAGCGCAGAGATCATATGCAGTGCTGTTATGATTTTATTGTCCGTGAGCTGCATGATGCCAAAACTGCTCTGTTAAAACTTTAACCTTTTCTTAGTATCTCCATTGACTAAACACAATGTTTTACTTGGTACAATTAGTAATAACCTTGACAGTAAGTGGTTAAAGAATATCTATAGTTAGCTTTCTGTATTAGTCGTAACCAAATTACCTTCTTCGACTGACAGGTGGGGCCCTCTCAATAGGATTTACCAACATAACCGGCTATTCAGTTCTTTTCGGGCTCGCGTCAGGTCTTGAACCTCTTTGTTCTCAAGCTTACGGTTCGGGCAACTACGAAATGCTTTCTCTCTCCCTCCAAAGAGCGTTTCTATTACTTTTCCTTGCTGCGGTGCCAATTTCCGTTCTCTGGCTAAACCTGGGCCCCATCATGGTGGGCCTCGGCCAAGACCTACAAATCACTGCCACTGCTGCATCTTTTTGTTTATACTCACTACCTGATTTATTAACTTACGTAGCACTTCAACCCCTCCGGGTTTATTTGCGGTCCCAGGTACATTGCATTTGATACTACTATAATCTTTTTAAATGATTGGCTGAAGATATAATATTGGGTACTACTAATACTGTGGTAAAAATATGGGGAGGATTAAATGAGGTCTATATATGTTGGTCATAACTGTACTCTGTGTGCTTGAATTGCTATCTTTAGAAAAATTAAAATGAAGAGGGACCATGGTATAATATTAAATCACTATATTGTGAGTCTTTATAGTGACGAGTTAACAAACAAATATGTACCCCAATTTATATTGTACTTTGATCATAGTAAACACTTGTAAAAATTGACTTTCAGTTGATGCATCTCACCCCCTACACTTTATCTATATTGCATTAAACACTTTTTACTCATTGGGAAATTTCCTTTTTTAGGGTGTGACTAAACCTATGGCAGCATGCTCGGCAGTGGCAGTGGTACTCCACGTACCACTCAACTTCTTCCTAGTATTCGTGCTAGGTCTTGGCGTATCAGGCGTTGCAATTGCATCAGCTTTGACAAACTTTAACATGCTAATGTTTTTGCTAATCTACTTGTGGTGGACTGGTACGTGTAAGCTAACTTGGCGTGGATGGGCTTCCCCTGCAATAGTGGCTAGTGGGGTCGCTCCACTTGTCAAACTAGCCGTGCCGAGCTGTCTCAGTGTATGTTTGGAATGGTGGTGGTATGAGATCATGACAGTATTAGCTGGATACCTCCCTGACCCCACCACTGCTGTGGGGGCCGCAGCAGTGCTCATTCAAACCACTAGTTTAATGTACACCGTGCCTATGGGATTAGCTGCATGCGTCTCTACCAGAGTAAGTATAATTAATTACTATAAATATTCAAGAACTTTCAATAACTATAGAACAACTCATTGTTGGTGGGGTTGGTTTTCGACGAGTAGGGAATTTCTTAGGTGGTCCGTGAACTTGATTAATTGTACGTTGTTGTACCATATTATGTTTTTCTTTTTCATGTCTCATAAGCTTTTGGTAGTGATATTCAAGAGGATGCATTTATTGGTTCTGAATATTTTTACTTTGGTGAGAGCAGGATGTGGTTTTTTATAACAAGGGGGGAATTCCTATGGTGGTCCATGAAAATTTATCCAGTGTGTGCATTGTTACTGGACTGGCTACAAAATGGTCAGCGTTTGTCTTTACCTGTGTTCTTCAATGCAAACCTGACAATCCTAAAAGATAGCTGGAATTATTGGTCCCCACTTGCCAGTGACAGATATTTGTACCTTTTTTTTATTAATTTTTCCGAAAGAAACTTTATATTCATGGACCAGTATATGCTACACACTAATAACCATCCAAAAAATTAACTTGCTGAGTTACTGTCTTATGATATATTGAAATGAAATTGTAGGTTGGAAATGAGCTCGGGGCAGGGAAGCCGAGCAGGGCCCGCATGGCAGCTATGGTTGCCCTTGGATGTGCACTCATGATCGGTGTCATCCATGTCATCTGGACCCTTGTATTCCGTGAACAGTGGGTCCGGCTTTTCACGAGCGATGCATCCATCATCAGGTTGGCATCAGCGGTGATGCCTCTAATGGGTTTATGCGAATTGGGAAATTGCCCTCAAACAACTGGTTGTGGGGTCTTACGTGGCACAGCTCGGCCGGCTGTTGGTGCAAGGATCAATCTGTTCTCTTTTTACTTAGTTGGTTTACCTGTGGCCGTTAGCCTCGCCTTTGGGGCCAATGTGGGCTTCTCTGGGCTGTGGTACGGGCTTTTCTCGGCCCAAGTTGCGTGTGTGGTTCTTATACTAATCGCGGTTTTAGTACGAACGGATTGGGAGTTGGAGGCATCAAGGGCTAGAAAACTGACAAATGTCGAGATTGCTGTAGTAAATGAGGAGATGAAGGGGCTTGTGGGGGACACTAATATGGAAGTGTAACAAAAACCTTAGTTATAACGGGCGCTTTACAAAGGGTCAAAGGGAAATATGTAACGGTTTTTGTGACTTGTTGGGTTTGGTTTTGAACCGTTACAACGTAACAGGGGCATCAACTTTTTGTTTAGTGGAGTTTATTTGTACAATGGGAAAGGGTATTGAATGGGGGGTATTTTGGGTATATTTGGTACCTTTTCCTGTGCAACTCTTCTACTAGGCTGGTGACTAATAGAGGTTGTGGTGGTTTGAAAGAGACTACACAAAAGTTGGATAAAAGAGATTTTTTGTTGGTGGTGAATTTTTGTGACCTTTACTTATAAAAAAGGAGAAGGAATTAACTTTGCTTTGGTGAAGTGTAAGGTAATATTTGTGAAGAAGATGTAGTTGTAACTTTTTATCAAATAGTTAGTTGCCTGGAGCTTTTACACAGTTTTATTCACATATAAGTGGATATAAACAAACCTTACCTTTTGCACCCCTCTCTCTCTCTGAGAAAGCAAACTAGATTTAGTAGATTTTTTCTTTTGTTTTTAGAAATACATTAAAATTTTGTTGAGAAAGAGAGACTTTTTTTTCGATCTCGTGGGAAGAAAGGAATTATTGATTTGATTTCTTTAGGCATTTTTAAAGTGCCGAACTAATGATTTGATTCCTTTTTATGTATTGATGTAGGGAGTAGAAGTAGGATGTTTCTAATAAGTTCACTAAGTTTCTTTGTAAGCTCAACTCAAAATTTATAACTGTTGAAATCTGTTTATCTTACGAGTGATGCGTTTACATGTGAAAATTTTAAAATTTCAAATTAATTGTGTATAATTAAGAGGTCAAAATTATTTTTTAATGAATGCAATAGAATTAATTTATAAATTTTCTAATTTTGAATACTAAATTAATTTTAAAGTTTAAATTTTTTATATGTAGGTACATCACTTATAAGGTATAGGTTTCAATGATTCAGAGTTATTTGAAGTTAATCTAATAGATTTTAGAGTTGAGTTCACAAAAAAATTTGATGAATTTAGGAACATCCTAGTTATACTCTGACCTAGGTTTTTAAGTTTGGTCACAAAAAGTTCGATATTTCAATATGAAGGTTTACCTCTTGTATTGATGCTAAAGGAAATGAAACAATGCTTTTAGTTCATTTAAATTATGTACTTTTTGTGACCAAACTTGAGAACGTGCAGAAAGAAACTAATTTACGTCTGAATGAATCAAATCATTGGCTCGGTTCTTTCTATGGGATCAATTATTTTTTCATATATTTTATTTTTGACAAAATATTTAATATATTTCTAAAAACAAAGAAACTGAATTATGTCTAAAGGAGCTAAATTATTTATTCGGTTCTTTCTACGAGATCAAAATATTCTTTTCATATATCTCTTTTTTGGAAAAATATTTAATATATTTCTAAAAATAAAGCATCTCTAGATTTAGCTCCTTTGAAAAAAAATAATAATATATTTCATAAATTAGTGCTGCACTTGTTAAAAATGTATGAGTGTGGTTCTACATGGATCACTGCGTAGATAAGCACAACATATGGATAGTTGTAGTTGGGTACTAGATTCTGGATGCAAAGTGCTTTGCAAAAAGAACCTTTATTTTGTGTTAATTTGTGGTTTTCATCTTTGTTCTACTTTCTGGGAGAATATAATATATTTCATGTTTCCTTTTCACCTTTTTTGCATGGTGTCCGTTTTGCATTATATAAATTAATAAAAGTAATCAAGATTCTGCATGATAATAAATAAATAAACTGTATTGTTTCATGTTTGCTGTATTGCTTTCGCTTTGCTTTAGTGATGTGTCATATATACTTGTATGCTAAACATGCTAGTCTTAAAATTTTATCTGTTCAAATTTATAGTAAGGTTGATATAAAGTATCTCATAAGATAATTGTAGTGGGCATACAAATTATTTTACATTATATGTATTATATTTTTAAACCTATATATATATATATATATATATATATATATATATATATATATTTAATGCAAACTATTTTATCTATTTATTAACAAAGTAAACTGAAATATATAATTTTTTTTTCATAATCAAAGGAATTAATTAAGGCACACCAAGATACAATATTGCATTAAAGTTTGGTTTATGGACACCATGTCATAGAAAGTAAGTCATTTTGGAAAAAAAATGATGCAGCACTAGAATTAATATAAACGTACTTCTAATATGCATCCAAATTCTAGTGGCATGTTGACTATATTTGGTCATTTGTGGAATACTGATCTTGTTCAAAACAAATTAAGAAAATTATATGGCCTCTATATAAGAGGTCATGGGTTCGAAACCCAGATGGGGGAAATCCTTTGTTATAATAACAAATGTATTAAATAGTTGGTTGGCTTGACCTCCAACTTTACTCAAAAAAAATTAAGAAAATTATTGCATAGATTCATTTGTTATGAAAATGAACAACATAAATAGTTTGGGTTTAATATTCAAATTTTAAAATTTGAAATATAAATGAAGAAGAGAATTATGATTACACTAAATATTCTGGTAATATTGGAACTCTTTAACTTCACGACAATCATAAAAGTACCATATATAACATTTATTTTATATAAAAAAAATGTTAGTGCAAGTGGGAATTGTGAATTTCTGATGAGCATTGAAGCTGCCTGATGCGTTTTAAGATTCGTGTGGGCCTCCCTGTTTTTAGATTCATGAGTACAAATTTTAAAGAACATTGGACGATTTTGATGCTCATCAGACTTAAAAGACGTCTGATGTCCATCAAATCTACTCAGTGGCGGAACACAAGTTAAGCCAAAGGTGGCTAAGCCACCCCTAAGAATTGAATTTTTTTAATTTTGTCCTTCAATGTTTTTAATATTTACAAAAATTATTATAATTAGCCCCCCTCATAAAACAAAATTACATCACACCTATTCATCTAGCCTCCCCTATATTAGTTTTCTAGTTCCGCCCTTGAATCTACTATGCGCTCTCTATTTTGAAGCCACCACCTTAGCTTTCTGTTTTGCTAATTGATTTCAAACTGTATCTACATTTAGCATCCAACGGATTCTTGCATTGTCTCAATTTTCATCAGTATGCACTTATTTAAGAATTATGTTAGGTTAACTGCAATGTTTCTTGTCCCCTTGGATAATCTCAGCCATGTTAAACTGTTAAATATTCAGTTAATTAATCTAAGGGTAATTTTCCAAAAATGAAAAATGAAATGTAGAGGAAGTAAACTAATTATTTAATCATCTCTTTTCATCTTGGTTCTTATCATTCCATCCTAAGGAGCACAACAACCTAAGGATATTTTTATATGACGAATTTGCATATTTGCGATATTTTGATTTGATACTATGTTTAGAAGAAAAAAAAATATAGTTGTCCTGTTTATATTTGCGATGCATCAATATGCATTGGTTGCTTAATGGGATGTCACAAAAAAGTTAAAAGAGTTCATTTGTATGTAAGGGAGTCATATATTCATGTGCAAATGAATTTCTTCTTGCATAGGAAGTAGGGGTGTCAATGGGTATGGTACGGGTCGCTCAATTTTAATGGGTATGGGTAACGGGTACGAAATAGCTATTACCCGTACCCTTACCCATTTGGGTAATGGAAAAAAATTCTTATCCATACCCATACCCAATAAGTTATCGAAAAAAAAATCTTATCCATACCCGTCTTATCGAATACGATACGGGTCGGATAAACGGCTAAAAAGGTACCATTGACACCCCTAATGGGAAGGATGTGATAATAGGAAATAAATCTGCTTTGGAATAGCAGGAAACTCTGTGATTCTAATTCCAATTGTTCATGTGTTTCGAGATTCGTACACAAAAAATATATATTTTTTAAAATTGTGTATTCTAATAAATGAATGGTTGAGAATAGAATCGCAGAAATCCTGCGATTCTTTGGAATCACAGCAGATTTATTTCGGTGATAACAAAGGAGCTCCTTGGGTCCAAAATTAAAGAAGGAAATGGATTTTGGACAAATTTTATTTTAAAAAGGTCAAAACTGTCCAATCTGCATCGAGTTTCGTGTAAATTAATTTAGACAATTATATAAATCTATATCATTTGTGCAAATTTTTTAACATAAATAAGATGGTTTAAGATCCGATTTTGAATAAGACTTTATGCAAAGTGACAAAAAAACCCACCCAAAAAAAGAAATAGTTGTTATAAAACAGATCAATAGCATGCATTCTAAATGGCCACTGAGCATTAGCCACAGAAAATTGATAAGAACACAACTAAGACAAATACTTACAATTACTTTGTTTTTGTTGGACAACAAAACTAAAATGGAAGATTTCAAGGGAAATTTGTCTTTAATTTCCCCTACAAAACAAAGAACAAGTAGTTTGCTAGCTTCTACATATAACTAATATCCACATAATTAATGCATGCATGCTTGGAGGATGACTGTAAAATAAATAAACAAAATGGAAGAAATGTCATTATCTTTTGTCATTTATAACATAGTAGGTTGACTATATATTCTAAATCTAGATCACTTGTCTGATACTGTCTTCTTTTGAAAGTTTTTTATTTGGTAACGTAAAATGAGAAAGTGATAGAAAAACAGAGACGTGATTTTTTTTTAATAAGTTGTAAAATATAATAATATATTCATTTTAAATAAACAGGGGATCACTTTAAATAATATTCATTTTACCTATTATTCATTTAGAATAAAGAAATAGATCTAGCAATTACGGTCATTTAATATATTGTAAATATATTTTTTATCAATGAAATTGGTAGTAAGCATTTGAAGTCACTAACTTTAAAAAATAATAATATTCATAAGCAATTATTTAATTGAGTTTGGAATTAGCAAAATTCATTAGTAATTTATGAACAAAAAAAACATTAGTAATTTAAAAAAAAAGAACATTTGATTTATTGACAAATACAATACTGCGTGGAAGGTTGAATGTTTGAAATCCGACTGAATGACCCCTTGTGAATTTTTAAAGTTGGAAATTTTGCTCATCTATATCTCTAGTTAGGTGACTATGCACAAATATTTATCTTAAAAATACAATCTTTACTAATAAACAAAATTCTAATCTTGTAAATCACATTTCAACATATATAATTATATATTAATGTTTTTCTCAAATCATAACATAACAAGGCATTCATAAGCAATCACAAAACTAATGATGCAAGAGAGATGACAAGGAAAACTTTTCGAATCAATGCAAAACCCCATTTAATTAGTTTTAAATTGGAGTTTAACATCAACCAACTCAAGATAATGCAAATTAATTGAGTTGGTAACTTATATGTCATTGGTGCGCTTAGAATGAGAAGTGATTTCTTTCAAGTAATTATTTTTTATGGTTCATAAATGATAAACATGACAAAATTTCTCTTAAAATGTGATCTGATGAATCATGCTACCAAGAAAAGAAATGCATGCACAGTCAATCATTGCTCAATTTATGTATTATTGCCAAGTTGTTAGGTTTAGGTGTATGTGGTCATATATATAGATATAGTTAGGTAATTTAAAGTATTTTAATATATATAATAAAGTAAAGCATAAGCATCTCATGCAATTAAATTAGCTTACTAAACAAATCGTTAATTAAGATCCCTTTTGCATTCACCAATAAAGTAATTAATGAATCAAGAAAAAAAAAAAGAAGGTATTTGGTGTGATCAACCTTTTAGCACATTAGGTCAGCAGTTCATAATGCAAAATGTTTGAATCAAATAAAAGATTAAATTGTTAATTAATTAGAGGCTGTCAATATCATATTAATAGTTCTATTTTAACATTTAAGTTTTATATTTATGTTATTTAAGTTTTATAAATGAAAACATAATGGAGACATAAAAAGTAAAAAATATTTGAACCTTTTTTTATTAATTTTTTAGTTTTAGCTGGGAGTCAATTCTCGGATATTTATTTACTAAAATTTAAATTGGAAATTAAATTTAAAAAATAACACATAAATTTCACGATAAAAAAATGAGTCTTTTTTCCCGTCTGTATATATTTTCTTTCGACCCAAAAAAATGAATTTCTTTCCCAAAGAAATTTCCCTCTATTCATCCCAAACTTACAAAAAAGTTTGAGACGGATTATGCAATTATGAGGAATAAAATGCATCCAGGTCCAATACTATTAATAATTACATAGACCTGAAAACTGTTGGGTAAATATTAAAACAGAGCTGTTTTTCCTTCATGCATTTCTTATATAAAAACTTTATCCTTCCTATCAATATATTGGCGTACTTTGGATCTGCGTCTTCGATTTCAAAGTTCAAATATTTGATTTGAAATGTTTAACTTGATCTTCATATCACTTGCCAATTAAATTTGATATATTTTTTTTAGAATTTTTGACTATTAATTTAGATAGGTTGAAAATCACGTGATTTTCTACCTATCTAAAAATATAGTAAAAAACTTATAAAAAAAATACAAAATTTGACCTACATGTACTTTTTCATATGATGTTCATGTTCATATGAATCTTATCAACCATTTAGACTTTAATTATAAACAATAATATTGATTCAAAGTACAAATTAATGTGCACTATATTATGCTTAGTATCATAGCCTCATCACTCCATTTCATGTACAAATTATTCTGGAAATGGAATATCTGCCAGATCCTCTCTATATGGAACAGCCTCATTCTCTCCATCCCCAGAGCATATGTGCACCCCTTTCTCCATTTCGATTGGGGTCTTGTCAGAAGCCGGTGCAAATGTTACAACGGTGTCTTTCCGAAGTGTCAAGTAAACGATGGCAATGATGTAAATCGCCATGAGAGGGAAAACTACGATGCCAATTATGATGCGTCCCGCTTTCGGCAAACTGCTTTTAAGCAACCAGTCGACGAAGCTGGTGCTAAGGAAGTATATATTTATGCCGACTATCATCAATCCGAGCAGCCATGAAACTATTATTATCTGTTTACATAATTGCATTGTCATTATAAATATTTTAGATATGAAATGTGTAGAGAGAAAGAGAAGAAATTAATGAGCTTATATAGCTTATTATTTTGTGCTGTGGTACTATGCATAGTACGAATTGGTCTATACTATGGATCAATATATTCATTTTCAAAGTTCAAATAGTCGATCTGAACCGTTCAACATGATCTCTATATAAAAATGTACTTTCTGACCAAATTTTATATTTTTTAGAATTTTTTACTAGTTTTTTTAGATAGGTAGAAATTCATTGCTTTTGAATGGTCTAGAATATCAAATTAAGTGATATTCTACCTATCTAAAAATATTGTAAAAAAATTCTGAAATATATAAAATTTGGTCTGCAAGTACTCTATCATATGAAGATCATGTTGAACGGTTTAGATTAAATGTTTGAATATTACCAATGGAAATATGAGTCAGTAGCACAGACTGCTGTGTAATATGCACATTACCGTAGCCTCAATAAATTCACAGATCTTATTTATATTAAAAATTAGTAGTTACCATTTATAGCTGGAGAAAAGTTAAACTAAATTTTTTTTTGAGACTGACCCAGATGGAGTTTCTGTGGGGCCCCATTTTGGTGCTGCTACTACTGAACTTGAGAAGAGGTATGAGAGCAAATGGCAACTCAAATGATAATATCATCTACAATTCAACAAATTATGAAAATAAATCAAATTCTAAAATCACTTAATCAAATCTGAGTACATTCTCTATTCTTAAAATATGATTGGTTACCGATGCTATGATAATAAGGCGACCAGCACCAGCAGATCCACTGATAATTGACACTACCAGACTCGGAACAATGGCAATGCAACGTGTCATGAGATTTTGTTGCCACTTTTTCATCCTTATGTTCAAAAATCCCTGTTTAAAATCATCTATCATCAGCAATTTCACCAATTTTCTCAAAAGGTAAAAATAAGTAATTTGCAAAAAAAAAAAATGATCGAGTTGTGCTGATTAATTTGTTTACCTGCATGACATATTGGCCAGCGTATGTACCAGTAATGGTTGAGCTCTGGCCTGATGCTAGCAATGCAATTGCATAGACAGTTGAGCTTGATTTACCGAGAACATTCTGAAATTAGCACAAAAAAATGGTTATAATTCAACTTAGACATACATGAAACAAGCATTACCAAAAAAGTTTATTCAACCTAAATGCAATTATATAATCTTTGGTGAATGAGGTTATGGTACTATGCATAGCGTGTATAGTCTTTTTTTAGATAGGCACCTATAAAAAGAATTTGTAAAAAACTGTAAAATTTAATCTACAGGTACATTTTCATAAAGAGATCATGTTGAACGGTTTGGATATTTTGTTTAATTTTGAAAATGGAGATATTGATCTATAGTACGGACCATTAATATCATTAATGATCACTGATAAGAATTAAACAAAGAGATATTATGAATGAAACAATGAGATTTATTGACCTTAAGCAAGAAAGAAGCAGAGTCGAGGGTGAGGTCGCTACATTTCTCCGCATCGTCCGCAGAAAGATCTCTAGCGTTACATACTGTACCAGAGACTGATACCACTGCGATATTAATTAGCAGTGCAATAAACAACGCAAAGCCGCTCTCAATAAGAAAGAACCTACAAGCATCCTGAGATAAAACAGTACAAATTTCATTAATAATGCAGCTCTGAAATGTTTCACTTCTTGCTCGGATATCCATTTTCAAATCCAAACAGTTGATCCGAACTGATCAACATGATCTCCATATTAAAATGTGCTTGGAGATCAAATCTTGCATTTTTTTTGAATTTTTTTACTATAATTTAGATAGGTAGAAAATTACAGTTATTCAGAAAATTCTTCACCATAAAAATACAGTGATTTTGTACCAAAAACAAATAGTAAAAATGTCATAAAAAATGTAAACTTTGGTATGAAAATATCATGTTGAATGGTTCAGATCGATTGTTAGGACCTTGAAATTGCAAAATATGGATGAGAAGTAAAACATGGGCTTTACTTCTGAAAGCACCGTTATCGAACTCTTTTTTTATTGTTAAAAGTTGCTCGAATCAGTCCCACTATAATTCTAAGCTTACATTAATTCCTTTGACAGATGCTGGAGTCTTCCTTGATAACACCAGAGCTGAATGCAGGAACAAATTGTGTCTGCACAAACATCAAATTTTTTTTGTTTTATTTATGTTTAACCTCTATTTTAACAGATTTCATTATTGCAATGAAAACTACGTTTGCTGTTTTGCATTTAGTTTTTTCATTTAAGTAGGAGAAATATATCTTAAAAAGAAAGGCTTTTTCATTCTGGTTTCTGATTTGCTTTACCAGAAACCGTTTGCTGTTTTGTTTTTTGTTTTCATTTTTTTGCTTTTTAATTACTGGTCTGTATATATCCAATGAGTTTAATCTCTAGACCCTAAATCTATGTAACCAATTACGGTTAATCAAATAGAAGTATGACTCCTATTTTTATTCTTACTAAAACAAAACTACGTGTTAAAGCTTACGGCATGACGAGAGCACCGAGCAAAGCAATTGCATCAGCCGTTGCACCGTCGCCATTGAGCTTGGGCACAAACAATCCCTTGATGACCTCACCAGCAGGGGGCTTAACATAACCCATCTCTCCAAAGAAACATGCCGCCATGACAAGAACAAGCATCGATATTATGAACTCAAGCTTTCTCACCTAATACAATTAACAAAGGTTGAGGTGATTTTGTTAGTTTTCCAGTGTTTAAGTAAAATTCAAAATCACAAATCAGTCAATTTAATTGGATCATGCAATTGGGGATCAATGGTTTACTTCATTCTAATGTTGGTAGTAACTAGTAACTACTTGGGCTCACATTTTATAATGTTATAACACTAATGAAACACTAACAAAAGTAATCCTCCAAATAGGGCTGGGCCTAACCGTCCATTTTGGGCCGAGGTACATTCTGGGCCTAATTAAGGTGAGAAAACAAAATAAAAGAGAGTAGTTGTTGAGGGGAGCAGCTTGGGTCCGATGCCCATCGGACTCAAACTAAGTTCGATGGGTTCTATAACCGTCCGATTTGTTTTAAGATATGTGCGCATCGTTTTAATATCCGTGCGAGTTTGTTTTAATATCCATGCGCACAAATTTTAAAGCTGATCGGACGGTTATGGAACCCATCGAACTCAGTTTGAGTCCAATGGACATCGGACTCAAGTTGCTCCCGTTGTTGAGACGAGAGAGAACTTAGGGTAAAGATTCTAACAGAGAAATATTTGCTTCATGCAATGCACAAATCATATGCAGTGTTGTTTTGATTCTATAGTCTGTGCGCCGCATGAAGCGAAAACTAATCTGTTAATATCTTAACCCGAGAACTTACCCCATATCTTTGCAAACCCAAAAGTAGCATAGTACTTGAGCCGGTGATGAGAACGCCAACCCAAATAGGTATGTGAAATAATATGTTCAGTGCAAAAGCTGTCCCTATCACTGCATGCGACATCACAAATTATTTCATTTATTTTAATCCTATCAAGAAGATAATGAAAGTGATATATAGTGAAGCAACAAACCTTCTGGTATATCTGCTGCAATAACTGCCAACTCAGCAAGCAGCCATAGACAGTATCTGATGAATGTCGGATATTCGCTTTTGCATATCTCAGCTAGATGCCTCCCTAACATAATTATACCCAACCAATACATGTAAAACTGAGTATTCTACTGTCAAGGGAAATTGTATATATGAAGTCTCAGTACCTGTTACTACGCCGAGATTTGCAGCTAATGATTGGATGATCAGTGCAAAAAGTAAACCGATCAAAATAACCCACAGGAGCTGAAGTTTTTCACACAAAAAAAAGGAAAGAATATAACAGCATAAGCACACTTTTTTTATGACCCGCAATAATGTATGATTGAGGGAAATAAAATGATGTAATGAAAATAATTTCACCTCGTACTTGTGATTAGCACCCGCTTGGAGATCAGTTTCCACTGTTACAGCATTTCAAATTAAGGTAATATACACAAAAGTTCCATTTAAATAAATGTGCTAAGAGAAAAAGAAAACTTACAATTGCCAGGGTCAAGATATGCTAACGAGACGAGGAAACCCGGCCCGACATGTGCTAAGAATCTCTTCCATCTTGGTGCCTGCTCAATTATGTATATCATGTGTTAAATTTCATTTTTTGGACTCCTTTGATCATTTGACTCTATATTAAATTAATTCGAAACTTTAAAATTTTCACATGTAGACGCATCAATCATTAGGTAGAAGGATTTCAACGGTTTGGATTCATCGTTTAAAATCGATTCGATATATTTTAGAGTTAAGTTCACAAGAAGTTGGGTGAACTTAGGAGCACCCTAGTTCTACTCATATATATATATCGTACATTTAAAATGGATTACATCGATCCTACTGTGCCACATCTTTTGCAATACAAAAACAATACTTGAATCCGAACTGCATTATATTGTGCATCAACTGTTCCATTAAGTTAGTGCTTGACAATAAACGAAGGTAAAAACCAAAAGAAAAAAGAGGAAAAAATGAGACCTTGAGTTGTTCATCTAATTTACACTTGTTCTCATCATCTATAGGAACTGATGCATCTTTTAATCCATCTATGGATGCAACTCTTTTGCTGCTAACTTTTCCAGTCTCTCTTTCCTCTCTACTAATCTCCATTATTCTTTGGGTATAGCTTGTGCTTAATTTGGTATTGACTTTAGGTAATCTAGCGATTATATATATAGCATAGCTTGTCATCAATTTGATCTTCTGTACAAACATATATATAATTCTTTAGGTGCCGCATTCTGACAAGCTTAAAAGGTACTACAAAGCCTTCAAATTTTTCAAATATAATCCGTGTTACCACTTTAATCCTTGCTATAAAAAATTGATTTCAAACGATAAATTCAAATAGTTGAAACCGATCTATCTTGCTAGTGATGCGTTTACATATCAAATTTATAATTTAATTTATTGTAAAGTGAAGAGATAAAAAATGATGAAAAATGAAAGTACTAAAATTAACTTATAATTTTTTTTTAATGCTTTACTTTATAGTAAATTAATTCAAAAATTTATAAATTTGATATGTAAACACATACTCGTAAAGTAGATTGATTTTAACTGTTTGGATTCATCATTTAAAGTCATTTCAATCGGATTTGGAAAAATTGAGTTTTGATTTTGGAGTTAATTATTCAGTTCAATTCAAAATTGGTTTAAATTAAACTTGAACTAAGTCTGACTTGGTTTGAAACTCTTCTTTTTAGTTCTAAATCCTGCTTTAATTTTAAATAACCGAACTGATTCCTAGCGACAACTAACTTTTGCAACCAATTAAATACAATATTGTAATAAGATATATAGAAGATATAAAGGATAAGGATATATATAGAGAACTATTTAATTATGAACTAGATAATACTCGTTTGACTTTGACAACATTAATTTTTTGGGACATGGTTAATTAATTATTTGTAAAACTAAGAAAATTCTTTCTTTGAATAAATTGATCACAAGCTAGTTTCGTACGCTACGGAAATGATGAGGCGATGGTACAGATTTCTTGCATAATTCTTCTTTATTTGCGCATTGTACCGATTATATTATAACTATAGATATGATTGTTTGACCTGAAGATATTTTGTAGTTATATCATTATATTAAGATTGGATTGGTGAGTGGTTGGTATGTATATATATAGCTAGGGCCGGCCAACCCGTCATTTTTATTCATAACCAAAAAAAATAAATAAAATAATATTAATAACTAGATTTCCAAAAAAAAATTATCCATGCCCAAACCGCCCTCCAGGAGGCGGTTTACCCCCCCCCCCCCAACCCGCCTCTCCAGGAGACGGTTTACTTAATATATATATATATTTTATATAAAATTCCTCCCCTCCCAACCCGAAACCCTAGCCGGCCCCCCCCTCTCTCTCTCACTCTCGGATCTCGGATCTCAAACAGTGCTCCGATGCGATTGTTAGCCGATTACGATCAACAGTGACCGAGGTATGTTTTTTTTTTTAAATGTTAGCATTTTTTCTAAATGTGAGAAATTTGAGAAATAAACAAAAAATTAATATTGAACGAAGAATTCATTTTGTATTATTATTTTATATGTTGTTTGTGGTGTTGTCTTATTTAGGCGAAAACGATGAACAGAGAAACATCAAGTGAATCTTCCGGTAGTCGAAAAAGGAAATCTCAAAGGTCAACGATGAACGGTTCTTGTACTATGAAGAACTGTGTAATACATAGGTCATTGAATGACGATGATGATTTTGAGGAAAGTCTTTACAAAAAACAAAACCCGATTAGTCCAAAGAAAAAGCCTGATGCGACTCATATCGGCGACGTCAAAAGAAAGAAAAATGCTGGTAAAACTGTCTCTTCGTCTGCTGCGACTGAACACTCTGACAATCAGTGTGTAATAAGTTAATTGAATCAGTGTGTAAGACTATCAGTATGTAGTAATTATCAGGTTTTGTAGTAATTATTAGATTTTGTAGTAATTATCAGTTTTTATCTAAGGAAAATGGTTCACAACATAAGTTAATTAAATAAGTTCATAGTGTAACTGAACAAATAAGTCTGCAATATAAGATAGAAATATAAATACAACATATGCTGAATTAACTCTTCTTGCGGCTGAACAGACTAAGTCTACTTCTTAGATTTCTGGAAGTGGATGACGGCGCGACACCAGCAGTTGTAGAGCCCTGACTACTCCCTGAGTGGCTTCCCTGACTGGGTCGCCTGCTTCCAGAAGGTCCGGCATTGGCAACCACCCTAACATTCTCTCTTTCGTTGGCTTCGTTTATTGCCTCTGCAATGCATTTCATTGAACATTCAGTATCAATATTTAAATATAATTTCAAATCAATTTTAAGTTGTGTACAATCATCTACATACCTGCCCTCTGCTTGTCAGTAGTAGAACGGTGAGCCTCATGTTCCACTTGACAACCTTGCATCCTGTCCATATGCATTGTTCGCCGCTTGTGTTTCCTCCTCCCTTTCCTGATCCATTTCTTATCGGGAACCACCGTAGGCCCAAGGTAGTATGGCCACTGGTACTGGTTGGGGTAGCTGTGAAATGATGGTGTCCAGGTGTGCAGAAGGAAATCGGTACGGTAATAGTTATCAACAAATACGTCCTCAGAAAAGTTTCGTTCTCGGCAAACCGCCATAACATGACAACACGGTATGCGAACTAACTGGGGGCCTTGGCACTCGCACGTTACTTGATTGTTCTCACATAAAATGACTTTGTACTTTCATGCGCGTTGATGAGTTTTTATAATGCCATTTTTGGCTCAAAACCGGTGGAATGACCTCACTTTGAACCTGCACTTCATATTCCGTACCTGTGGTACCATACGGTACAACGTGCATGACAGAACCTTTGTTTCTGTGTTTTCTTAATTTCTCTTCAACTCTATCTGAGAATGTTTGGTCCCTACTCGCTAATGTAGTGGCTTTAGCATGCCTCTCAACAAACCAATCATTTAATTTGTAGAATGTGTCCTCCACCAGTGAAACCACGGGTAACATACGGCTCTGTTTGAAGACATTGTTTAATGACTCTGACCAATTAGTGGTCATAATTCCCTATTAGTGGTCATAATTCCCCATCTCCAACCTCCATCACATGCTTGAAATATCTTCTCATATGCTGACGGCTCGAATGGATCATTTGGACGTCTCTTGTCCGCCTTCGCTAAATAGGCATTTGCCTTCGGAAATGTCTACAAAAAATAGATAAATAAAAGTCAGTTATACAAGTCGTACAAATGTCCAAAAAAATTATGAAAAAAGAAATGCATATATACTCTTGCAAATTCTCTGAACATCTCTTCCATCCGTCGTGGTTTTTTCCTCTTACAGCCAATTTTGAACCTGTCAGCAAGCCACTCACCCTCACCGGTATTCTTGCACAGGTTCTCTGAAATGTGTTGCATGCAGTACCTGTGCACAGCCTCTCCGGTATTCGTGTTCCAACTATAGTTGGGCTATTAAATACATGTTTAATGCCTAAGTGCTGGTCTGATATCACGCAGACGAACCTATTTCCTACCACCTCTCTTCTCACAAAGGACATGAAAAAACTCCAATTTGGACCATCCTCCTGTTGAACAATGGCAAAGGCTATGGGCAACAACTGGTTTTCAGCATCATATGCACATGCTATAAGCAAAGCCCCACCATACCGGCCGGACATGAAGCATGCATCGATGCTGATCACAGGTCTAAGATATCGAAAGGCTTCAATACATGGACCGAAAGCCCATGCTATGCCCTTGAATTGTACCTCACCGGGTGTATCGGTTGGTACATGCCACTGCTGGAATCTGGTTCCCGAATTTGTACCTTTTATGGCAATAAGTAATGGTGCGAGGAGATTGTACGACCCCTTCCAGGTTTCGAAGCATCTGCAGACTGCAAGTTTCCGACCCCTCCACAACCTATTGTAATGTGGGGTTATATATGGGTAGATCCGTCTCACCGCACGAGCAACCTCCTTAATGCTCATCGCAGGCTCTTCCTTAATGTCTTCTCTAATTACATCGGCAATAACTGATGCCGTCAGCGCAGTATGGTCTTTCCTTGTTGGCGTAGACTTGCAAGTGTGTGGTCCTTTGACATCCTTAATTATCCATGCTTCCCCCTTGCCTTTAGGCGCGGCAGACAGTTGTCATTTGCACTTTGTATCCTTGCATATTGCAACATACCGGGTCCTCTCTCGCTTGGCCACTATAAACTCCCAGTTACCATTTAAATGGAACTGCTTAACTTTCATCGACAGTTCTTCTATGTTGGTGTAAAGCTGGCCCGGGCTAATCTCTTCGTTATATACAACGCGTGTCCCAAAAAAAGAAATGTCTGCTTCTTCAAATGAAGTAGTGTCATTGAATGTCCTTACCGGGTGCTTGTCTCCTCGTCCACCGATCGAAAATTTGTCTTCAATTGGAGGAGGCATAATATCCTCATCATCGCCCTCTGATAATTTGTCTGAATCCCAATCTCCGTCCCAATCGTCACCAGTTTCCATTTCCTTTGTCGGTATCTCATCTATACCGTCAATATTAATGTCTACATCATTTCGATCGACTGTGGACTGTCTTCTAGGTTCAGGGGGGTTGTAGCTAGGTAATGGATCAGGTACTGATTGATATCCAACCCGACCAACACATGACCGTCTTCTAGTTTCAGCCTGGGGTGCAGTACGGTGCTCAGGTACATGCAAATACCTATCTCGTCTCACAGGTTCACGAGGGAGTGAGGTCACATCCTGGTTGTGATCATACCCATAATCAGTGGTATAATTGTCATATCCTGGGTTTTCATTCTCGACAGAAGGTCTAGCCCTAGTGTCCAAGTTCTACTCTGCATAAGGTCCAGCCCTGGTGTCCAAGTTGTTCTGGGTAGAAGGTCCAGCCCCGGCACCAACTGGTTCAATCGAAATTTTTTTGCAAAATATGTCCATTATCGGGATTGAAGTGGACTTAAAAAAACCATACACAGCTGTCCATATATCCTAGTCTGCTATAGGATATTTTACATAATAAGGTTTGCCACCTGTCGGTTGGTTGTTAATTCGGGTATTGATTTCTACAATAAATCGGGCACGGTCCCAACTGGTTTTTTGCAAGATTGCTTCCTTTATTTCATAAATTGAAGTATTGACATTCACTTGGAAGCCGTAACTCGCATCTTTCGAGTATTGGCATTCGAACTTCCCTTTCGTGATTTTTCCACCCCAGTACAGTGCAATTAACATTTTTGGTTTATTTCTGAAACAACATATAAAATCCGTCGTTCAATATAAGTTTTTTGTTTATTTTTGAAATTTCTAACATTTAAAAAAAATATACCTCGGTCATTGTTGATCAAAATCGCTTCAAAATCATCTCAAAATCACCTCAAAATCGCCTCGGAGCACTGTTTGAGAGCAGAATGGATTAAACGAATTGTATTGGGCGAATTATGGTGAGACAGGAGAGAGAAAACGGCTTAATATAGAAAAATTGGGTAAACCGTCCCCTAGGGGGGCGGGTTGGGGGGGGGGGGGGGGAACCGCCTCCTGGGGGGCGGTTTGGGCATGGTTGAAATTTTTTTGGAGATCTGGTTATTAATATATATATATTTTTTTTGGTTATTAATAAAAATGCCGGCCGGCCAACTATGTATATATAGTTATATATACGAAGTGTGATATGCAACAAATTAAAGATTGTTCCAACATAGAGAAGGAATTAATTAAATATGCACAAAGTCAATATGAGCTTAACTCACTAAGAAAATTGTTAAATTATTTTGTGGAGTATTTTTTAGTTTATCCGTATACAAGTAAGAGCTAGAAAATGGTTGAAAATCGACATAATATTTTTAAAGATTATATTAGAGTTATTGAAATAATATATCTATAGAAGAAATATGCCAAATTGTAGAATAAGACTATTTTTGAAATGTCCTAGAAAATTTTGGGAACAAACAAATATTTTTTTCAATTTTTTTAATTATATACAATGAAAAATAACATGATAAAATTTTGTGTAAGTTCCTATAAAAGAAAAACAACATCGATCGGTAATTAGTTATTTAACGACACAAATAAATTTAATATTTTGGATGCAATTTTAGAAATTGGACCTCAGATATTTAATATATTGCAAATATGTACAAAATTTATTTTCAAAAAAATAAATAAACTATCAAGATGTTACATGTATTAATTTTTAAATTTTTTTGACAACGAAGGTACACCAAACATTTCTTTGACTAAAGAGAGGCATTAAAATATAATACTTGTCAGATGAGAAGAATAAATGAGCAAAACATATTTAACAGTTTATCATGAAGAACGGAGCTTGAACATAATTTTTTTAGAGGTGAGTTATAATATCTCCATTTACGTCCCCGCGTCGAGCTTGTTTTCACTTTTTAATTTTTTAATGATAAAAATATTAAAACAAAGTTATTAAAATATAATCTACATTATTTTAATGATAAAAATATTAAAACAAAATTATAAAAAATTATCATTTTTGAAATATTTTTTTATTAATTTAAATTAATAAGTTAAAAAATCAGAGCTAATAATATTTATAATCCTAATAACTTGCGCATAAAACACGAACTAAGTTACTATTGTCCTAAGGACTTTCAAGTAGAATTTCATACTTTTAAATTACACTTTATAGGTTGAGGTTCCTCCATAAGAGCCTCTTATTAAGAGGCATCTTAACAAGTTTATTAACAATATATTAATTATAAGTACCACAGCCTCCCTCTCCATTTCATGTACATATTATTCTGGAAATGGAATATCTGCAAGATCCTCTCTATATGGCACAACCTCATTCTCTCCATCTCCAGAGCATATGTGCGCCCCTTTCTCCATTTCGATTTGCGCCTTGTCAGACGCCGGAGCAAATGTCACAACAGTGTCTTTCCGAAGCGTCAAGTAACCAACGGCAATGATGTAAATCGCCATGAGAGGGAAAACTACGATGCCAATTATGACACGTCCCACTTTTGGCAAATTGCTTTTAAGCAACCAGTCGGTAAAGCTGGTGCTAAGGAAGTATATGTTTATGCCGATTATCATCAATCCGAGTAGCCATGAAATTATTATTATCTGTTTACAATAATTACATTGTCAGTATAAATATTTTAGATATGAAATATGTAGAAAGAAAGAGAAGAAATGAGCTTCTATAGCTTATTCTTTTGTGCTGTGGTACTATGCATAGCGCGAATTGGGTTGTACTATGGATCAATATATCGATTTTCAAAGTTTAAATAGTTGATCCGAACCGTTTAAACATATCTCCATATAAAAATGTACTTGCAGACCAAATATTATCCTTTTTGAAATTTCTTACTAGTTTTTTTAGATAGGTAGAAATTAATTGCTTTTAAATGGTCTTGAATTTTCAAATCAAGTGATATTCTACCTTTGTAAAAAAATTCTCAAAAATGTAAAATTTGGTTTGCGAGTATATTTTCATATGAAGATCATGTTGAATGGTTCATATCGACTGTTTGGATATTACAAACGAAGATACGAGTCCATAGCACAAACAGGTGTGTAATATGCATATTACCGTAGCCTCACTCAATAAATTCACAGATCTTTAAATATTTGAATTAGTAGTTATCATAGCTAGAGAAAAGTTAGATAAAATATTTTTGAGACTAGTTTAAAAAGAAAAATATATTATTGAGACTAACCCAGATGGAGTTTCTGTGGGGCCCCATTTTGGTGCTGCTACTACTGAACTTAAGAAGAGGTATGAGAGCAAATGGCAACTCAAATGATAATATCATCTACAAGGAAACAACAAATTATGAAAATAAATCAAATTCCAAAATCACTTAATCAAATCTTGCTATAATCCTCTTATTTCATAAAAAATAATTACCGATGCTATGATAATTAGGCGGCCGGCACCGGCAGATCCACCGATAATTGACACTACCAGACTCGGAGCAATGGCAATGCAACGTGTCATGAGATTTTGTTGCCACTTTTTCATCTTTATGTTCAAAAATCCCTGTTTAAAATCATCTATCATCAGTAATTTCATCAATTTTCTCAAAATGTAAAAATAATTATTTGTAAAAAAAAAAAAAAAATCAAGTTGTGTTGAGTAGATAAATTTGTTACCTGCATGACATATTGGCCAGCGTATGTACCAGTAATGGTTGAGCTCTGGCCAGATGCTAGCAATGCAATTGCATAGACAATTGAGCTTGATTTACCGAGAACATTCTGAAATAAACAGAAAAAAATGGTTATAATTCAACTTAGACATTACCAAACAAATTATTAAACCTAAATTAATGCAATTATATAATCTATGGTGAGTGAGATTAAGGTACTATGCGTAGTGCTGATAGATGATCTGAACCATTCAACATGATCTCCATATAAAAATGTACTTGAAGATCAAGTTTTACATTTTGTAGAATTTATTTTACTATTTATTTAGATAGGTAGAAAGTGATTGTGATTTTCTACCTATCTAAATAAATACTACACAAATTGTAAAAAATATAAAATTTGATCTACAAGTATATTTTTATATGGAGATCATGTTGAACGGTTAGGATCGACTGTTTGGACTTTGAAAACGGAATATTGATCTATAGTACGGACTAAACCGCGCTATGCATAGTACCATAGCCTCACTCCTCTTTGGTAAACAATTTATATAAAAAATAAATAAATAATGATCAGTGATAAGAATTAAACAAAGAGATCTAATTACCTTAAGCAAGAAAGAAGCAGAATTAAGTGTGAGGTCGCTACAGTTCTCCGCATTGTCCACAGAAAGATCTCTAGCGTTACATACTGTACCAGAGACTGATACCACTGCGATATTAATTAGCAGTGCAATAAACAACGCAAAGCCGCTCTCAATAAGAAAGAACCTACAAGCATCCTGAGAGAAAAACAGTACAAAAAATTAATATTAATAAAGAATTATCGGTAAAAAACATAAAAATCCAATTTATGCAATTTTATTAAGAAAGAAGCTGTTTTTTAGGGGTATTTTTAAGTATATTCCTGAGACAATTCGAAATTACATATTTTCCCCTCTAAAATTCATAATATCATATTTACTCTTCTAATTTCAAAAACTCACAAACTTATCCAAATTATTGTCTTTTCTATTAAAACTCATTTTAGATTTATAAAATATTTATTTTACCCGTTATTATAAAAATAAAAAATATGTAGTATGTTTAAGAGAAATGTTCTATCTTCAAATTGACTAATTGTGAGGACAAATGGTTCATTTTATTTATTTGTGACACATACACAAACATATGCCTACATGTTAATATGTATGTGTCACGAGTATAGAAACAAACTATTTGCCCTTGAAAACCAACCAAATAAAAGACTTAACATTTTTCTTATACATACTATATATTTTTTATTTTTAACAAAGGATAAAATGGGTATATTATAAATGTAAAATGAGCATTAATAGAAAAGACAATAAATTAGTAAGTTTTTGAAATTTAGAAGGATAAATATGATATTAATATTATGAAATTTAAAGGGGGATATATCAAAATACCTAATGTTGAGGTTTTTAAGGGGTATACATGAAATTTCCCCTTCTTTTATTGTTAGAAGTTATTCGAATTTTAAGTCTTACTATAATTCTAAGCTTACATTAATTCCTTTGACAGATGCCGGTGTCTTCCTTGACAGCACCAGAGCTGAATGCAGGAACAAATTGTGTCTGCACAAGTACCCAATTTTCTTTACTTATACAGAATCTTATGATAACTAACAGATATATTTTATTAAATTTTTTTTAACAGAATTAATTATTGCAATGGAAATTACATGTTAAAGCTTAAGACATAGTGCGGATTGGTCTGTACTATGGATCAATAATAGTCAATCTGAACCATTCAACATGATGTTCATATGAAAATATATCTACCTGATTAAATTTATATTTTTTTAGATAGGTTGATAAGTACTACTTTTGAATGGTGTACAATTTTTAGATCAAGTGATTTTCTACCTATCTAAAAAGAAGAGCGATCCAATTACACTATTTTATGGTGACACCACATATTTACAAGTTATCTTTACGATTTAAAATTCCAAACAGTCGATTCGAGCCTTTCAATATGATCTTCATATTAAAATGCACTTTTGTACCAAATTTTACATTTTTTTGGATTTTTTTAGTATTTATTAAAATGTGTACAAAATTGTTGTTTTCTGACAATTCTAGATCATTGCAAAACAACAATTTTCAAAAATTCTAAACAAATAGTAAAAAATTTCCAAAAATGTAAAATTTAGTCTGCAAGCACATTTTAATATGGAGGTCATGTTGAATGGTTCAGATCGACTGTTTGAATTTTGAAATTGCAAAAATAACATATAAATATATGGTGTTAAGATGTGCCACCATAAAATGGTGTAATTGGATCCCATCTAAAAAAATAGTAAACAAAATATAAAAGACTTAAAATTTGATCTATAAGTACATTTTCATATAATGATCATATTCAACAGTTCAAATTGACTATTTGAGCTTTGAAAACATATTTTATTGATCAATAATAAATACCAATCCACGCTATGCATAGTATCATAGCCTCACTCAATATGTTATAACCTTTTTTAAAAGAATTCATTCTTGCAATGAGAACAATGTGTTAAAGCTTACGGCATGACAAGAGCACCGAGCAAGGCAATTGCATCAGCCGTTGCACCGTCGCCGTTGAGCTTGGGCACAAACAATCCCTTGATAACCTCACCAGCAGGGGGCTTAACATAACCCATCTCTCCAAAGAAACATGCCGCCATGACAAAAACTAGCATCGATATTATGAACTCAAGCTTTCTCACCTAATAAATTTAACAAAGGGTGAGGTGATTTTGAGTAAAAAGAGTATCACAGGTCTAATTCATTTAATTGGATCATGCAATTGGGGATCGATGGTTCGCCACATTCTCATGGTGCCAGTAACTACTTGGGCTGACATTTTATAATGTTATAACACTAATGAAACAGTAACTACTTTACATGGACATTTCATCGAACACCTAATGTGCACAATAGAATACAGAAGAGCAACAATTAAAGAAAGGATGTTAGACCAAACACCAGAACGAAAAGGATTGTGATTGTAATCACCACTATTCTTTTCCTTTTTTATCATTTACTCTGCGGTTTCAAATAATTCAAAATTTTTTTTAATGAAAATAACTTTTTGAGTGACCCATTATGTATTTTGACTTTTGAGCCTTTACACCATTATTATACCAGAATTTAACCTGTCCTGCTGTCATCGACTCGACAAAACAAAAATAAGCGCATAACAGACCCCAATTCAGGTGAGAGACAAAAACAGAGAGATTCTAACAGAGCAATCTTTTCTTCATGCAGCGCATAAACTGTATGCAGTACTGTTTTGATTCTATAGTCCTTGCGCAGTGCGCTGCATGAATCTTAAACCGCTCTCTGTTAAAATCTTTATTCTAGAACTTACCCGAAATCTTTACAAGAGTACTTGAGAAAACTTCGAGTAAAGATTCTAACCCGAAATTTTTAAACATGACAGCCCAAAAAATGATAAATAAAAAAATTACAAAATCTAAGAAATTATATTTTTTACACATTCAAATAAAACTTGAGTGTCTGCGACTTAAAGTTGCGGACTACCAACTTTTTTTTCTAAACTTTTCACATCTAGGGATGTAAACGGGTACTATACGGATTGGGTGGAGGCATTTTCATATCCATATCCGCTATGATAACGAAAAAATCTTTACACTTATTCGTCTTTTCGAATACGGTACGGATCGGACATAAAGATAAAAAAGTGTCATTGATATTTCGATTTGTGCTTTCGATAAAATATTTTTCAAAACAAGAAAAACATGAAAAAAATAATAATGAATACAACTAATTTGTATTATGAAAATTTAATAAAATACAAAATTTTATTGTATTATGTACCAT
Organism: Carex arenaria; assembly: GCA_964058825.1. NCBI lineage: Eukaryota > Viridiplantae > Streptophyta > Magnoliopsida > Poales > Cyperaceae > Carex > Carex arenaria. The sequence goes on along the minus strand of CAXKVW010000002.1, from coordinate 545,017 downwards.
TTTCGTACAAATATATATCTATATTTATAATTTTATTTTTAAAAGTTATCTTATAAGAAAATGGGTAAGATAACGGAAAAAAATCATTATTTTTATCCGTAACCAATAAGCTAATGAAAAAAAAAAATCTTATTATAACCCGTATTTTCGAATATGATACGGATTGGATTTATGGTTAAAAGGGTGTGATTGGCAGCCCTACTCACATCCGCTCAAATGATTTTTGGTGGGCCCCCAAATTTGTAGCCAATCAAAACTCATCATTTCAAATGGAATGATTAAATTTGCTGCCAAAATTTGTTTTTGGTTTTTGGTCAAATGGTGGGCCCTCAAAATTTGAAGATGTGGACATGTCAAAAAATAGAATTTTTCATATTATGTGGTTTTTTGGTTTATCATCTTTTGAGCAGTGTCATATTTAAAAATTTCGGGATTCTAACATAGTAAGAGAGATGTAGTAGTAAATGAGTGAGAAGATGTCGAGTAAAGATTCTAACAGAGTAACTTTTACTTTATGTAGAGCACAAAACATATGCAGCGCTGTTTTAATTATATAGTGTGTGCGCTGCATGAAACCAAAACTACTCTGTTAAGATTTTTATCCGAGAATTTAACTTACCCCATATCTTTGCAAGCCCAAAAGTAGCAGAGTACTTGAACCAGTGATCAGAACGCCAACCCAAATGGGTATATGAAATAATATGTTAAGTGCAAACGCTGTCCCAATCACTACACCATAGAAAAATATTTTATTTAGTTAAAGTCTAAGAAGAAGATAAGTGGCGTTTACAATTTAGTCTCTTCATGCATTCATTCATTCAATCAATCAATCAGAATTAATTAATATAAGTGATAATGAAGAAACACACCTTCTGGTATATCTGCTGCAATAACTGCTACCTCAGCAAGCAGCCATAGACAGTATCTGATGAATACCGGGTATTCGCTCTTGCATATTTCGGCTAGATGCCTCCCTATAACAATTGTACCGAACCGGTTCATGTAAATTATGAATAAATAAATATAGGCTGATACGCAAACAAAACCGGGTTTTCTGCTGTCAGGGGAAGTTATATATTTGAAGCATCAGTACCTGTCACTACGCCGAGGTTAGCAGCTAATGATTGGATGATCAGTGCAAAAATTAAACCGATCAAAATGACCCACAGGAGCTGAATTTTTTCACAAAAAAGGAATGAATATATAGCATAAGTACACTTTAGTTTAATTTTGTGATTCACACTAATGAAAGATTGAACGAAAAAAGAATCGGGTAATGAACATAATTTCACCTCGTACTTGTGATTAGCGCCCGCTTGGAGGTCAGTTTCCACTGTTACAGCAATATAAATCATGATTCAATATACACAAGAAGTTCCTTTATAATAACAAAATGCATCTGAATTCTGAAACTGATCAGAGAAAAGAGAAAAAAAAACTTACAATTTCCAGGGTCAAGATATGCCAATGAGACTAGGAAACCAGGTCCGACATGCGCTAAGAATCTCTTCCATCTCGGTGCCTGCTCAATTTATTTGACGTGTTATATTTCATGTTTGATTGAACCTCGCTAATATATAGTACATTTAAATCAGAGTACATATATGCTACTGTGCCACATTATTTCCTTGTTCTTTTAATTTCATTTTCCATATGAAAGTAGAGCAGCATTACAGTACTTAAATCCGGACTGCATTATTGTGTCTCAACTGTTCCATTAAGTGCTTGTAAATAATTAAAGATAAAAAGATCAAGAAAAAATAAAGGCAATGCCCTCCAGTGCAGGAGGTTCCAGGTTCTAAATCCGAATAAAAGATTCTTTACGTACTCAAAAAAAAGAAAAAAAGAAAAAGAAACAATGAGCTAGACCTTGAGTTGTTCATCTGATTTACACTTGTTATCAGCATCAGTAGGAGTTGAGGCCTCTTTAAATCCATCTACAGCAGCAACTCTTTTGCTACTAACTCTGCCACTATCTCTCTCATCTCTACTGACCTCCATTTTCTGATTCTATCTTCTACTTCAAATTTGTTATAGATTTTAAGTAACGTAGCTGTTATATATATAGTATAGGTTGTTCTCCATTTGATCTTCTGTGGCACATATAATTCTTTAGGTGCAGGTGCCACATTATTCTGACTAGTAAAAGATACTACAAAGCCTTTGGATGTGCATGTTTTGTTTATATATTAATATATTTTAATACGTCTATATATTCAGTAATGAAAACATATATTTAATAAACAAATAATTTGGATTATAACATTAATCTCTTCCAACAAAATATGATAAATTTAGGATACATCATGATGATAGATCAAATCGATAACTTTAATTCTAGCAATTAATCAAAATTAATGCTTCTTGACAAATCCATTTCATATATCATATATTGTGCAATTCATGATTGTCTGGACAACTAACTTTTGCATCTAACTACAAATTAACTACTCAAGTATTTTATTTAATTATTTATAAAGCATTAAACGCATTTGTTTTGTTATAAATAAATGTCTTTGACAAATCCATTTCATATATCATTGTGTAGTACTTTTTTTTTTTTTTTTTGACCAAAGTGTGTAGCCCCCACCTGTTTCCTATTGAAACTAGAATAGTGTTCATACAATAATCAATGGTTTGTAGGCAAACCATTGTACAAAAGCATTTCAGTAAACAAACTACCTAATATCAAACAAATATAAAGTCTAGAGTTCAGATTAATTAATTAGATGCGCATTTTTTTGTTATAAATTAATATGTTTTAATACATCTATCCAAGAATGATGATATATATTCAATAAAGTAAGAATTTTTATGAAAATTAATTAAATGCATCCAAATAAAATAAATGCTTTTGACAAAGCCATTATCATTGTACAATTCATAGTCCGGACAACTAATTTAATTAATTTGCAACCAAAATTAAGATTTTCAAAATGATCCATATATAATTGATCAGGTATATATTAATTAAATAATGTCTTCAATTTCATTTTAGCCACATATATAGCTAGACTTGAGATCGATGGTAATATATAGGAACATACATAACAATATAATGATAAATTAATCTCAAAGGTAAAGGATAAGATAAGGATATATAAACAGAAACTATATATGACCTATAGCATATAGCTACTTGTTTGACGCTCTTAAATATTATTTTTTAGCACACGTGATGTCTTAACTATTTATTTAAAACATTAAGAAAGTTCTATCTAAAATTAAGAAAGTTCTATGTTTTAAAAAATTCACTAGTTAAGGGAATGAAGCGGCACATATCTTGACATCCTTCTTTTGCGACTTGTACTCCTACGTACTTTTGGGGATTATATTATTAGTAGAGAATTAATGCTTGTTTAGGGAATGAAGCGGCACATATCTTGCCATCCTTCTTTTGCCACTTGTACTCCTACTTTTGGGGATTATATTATTTACTAGAGAATTAATGTTTGTTTGACCTATGATATTTTGTAGCTATATAACTTATATCAATATAGTATGATTGGATTAATGAGTGGGGTTAGCTAGGGCCGGCTGCTATGTATAATGTGGATCCGACTCTGCTGCTTTTCTGAGAGAAAAGTAGGATCCTGCTTTTCCGATCCCAACTATTCAAAATTTTCAATTCGCGTATCTCAATAAAAACTTTTCTATGCACAAATCTCAATGAATTTGAATGGTTGAGATCGGAAAAGCAGGATCCTGCTTTTCTCTAAGAAAAGCAGCAGAGTCCGATTCGTATAATGTATAGTTACGTTTACATAATATCTATCTTTTTTTTTAAATATAGAACAAAATGCTCTTGTAGACTCCATAATTTCCATCTTTCCCTCCTCCCTCCCTATCTTCAACTCCTCTTTATTTACTCTCGTTTATTATTATAAGCTTATACTTTTATTTTATATATTTAATATTACCCGTATGGAATTAATATCTCTTACATACTTAGACATATTCGGAGCATCAAATAATTTTTTTTATTACATGTATCTATCTTATGAAATATAGTACTGATTCAATAATCATATAAATGACTTTTATAGAGACTTTTATCAACTCCTTGTTCGTTTCATTTAGACTCTAAAATATCAATGTAATTTACAAATATAAATAAGAACTATATAGAAACAGAGTAGGATACTGAGAGATTCTAGTAAAAATAAAACTAATTAATTGACCTTGATACAAAATCATTTCATGCATTACAGCAAGAGAGAATCAATATTTGATAGAATCTCTTCCGACATTTCTTTAACATTTTTAGCATTTGAAAACACTATGAATATTGACTCATCTACTGCACCCATGCATGATAGCGTCCATTGCTTTGTCATTTGCTTTCGTAGGCAATTTTAATTCAGATGTAAGTGTGGTTGTGCTTCCCATACATCTATTATATTGAGGTAATTGATCACTAAATTTTTCCAGTAACTAAAGTTTTTGCAAGGGCGTCTCATGGAAAAGCACAAGGAAAAGTTTTAGCAAGGATAAGTTGTTGCAAAAAGTCCGAAACTGAATATTTGCATTGGGACTTACTAGTTACTACAATGGTAGTATTTGCAATGATAGCGTATGCAAATGTCATTTTTGGGGCTTGTAGGAAGAGTAAGCTGTTGCAACAAGTCAATTCCTACCGTTACCAATACTGAAAATTCTAGAGTGCATCAATGAACAATTTTATGAAATATCCTCATTTTCAAAACCATTAAACAGAATATTCATTTCTAATATTATTAACAAGATACACATCTTGCCCCAGTTTTTCCACTCCCTCTCCCTTCTTCGAATTCGGATTCCATAAAATAACTCAAAAGTATTGAGTTAATTTGAATCCGAACCGGTCGATCATAATCGACAAGTATTAAAGAGGCCCCGTAAATCTACCTCAGACCATATTGACCCATATTTTGATTGAATGATCCAGATCCAAATTCAAATTTCAAGCTACTTTAAGGAATCCGAACCCCCTCCCCCCTCCCCCTTCGAGTTCCTTTTCTTTTTTGCTCCTCCCAGTATTGTACAAATATTTTATGATAAATGCTAATTTGAAAAGGAATAAGACTTGTATTTTGCTAGCAAAATTTTTCTGTGGGGTGTTATGTATATCACTTCAAAATTTCAAAATTACATATTTTTCCTTTAAAATTCATAATATTATATTTACCTTTCTAATTTTAAAAACTCACAAATCTACATTTTATTGTCTTTTTTATTAAAACACTTTTTTAATTTATAAAATACCCATTTTACCATTTATTAAAAAATATGTAATATGTTTAAAAAAATGTGGGTCTTCTAATTGGTCCGTTTTAAAGGGCAAGTGAGTCATTTCACTACTCCTAATGCTTACACAAGTATATATCTTAATGTCATTGTGCATGTGTCAAAAGTAGAGAAATAATTTATTTACTCTTGAGAATCGATCAATTAAAATATTGATATATTTCATAAACATAATACATGCATGATTTGAAAACTCGGCCAAGTCTAAGTTGACTCGGCCACTCGGTATCAGTCGGGTTTGATACAAGTTTTACCCGAGTCTCATGTCCATGCAAGTTTTTCATCAAAATTCGGTTGAACAGAGCTGGACTAGACCAAGTTATCTGATTTTCAGGGCGAGTTAAGCTGAGTCAGACCGAGTTTGCTGGTAATAATATGCGCCTGTCATAAGAGTAGTGAGGACAAATTTACAATTAATTTGGGTTTAGTCAGGTTGATTCTATGTTTTTTTTTTGCATCAATTTGAGTTTACTTCGGAAGAGTCATGAATTTGGGAAGAAAGAGAAGGATAGTTGATTTGGAAAGAAAATAATTGAAGTGATATGTAGAGGAAGAAACACAAATATATATATATAGAGAGAGAGAGGTGTGCTAACTTGCTTTGGGAAGTAAAGAGGGTTCTTTACTTCCCGCTCAAATCTCCATTTTCAAAATTCAAATAGTCGATCCGAACCGTTAGATGCGATCTCCATATTGAAATGTGCTTGGAGACCAAATTTTACATTTTTTGGAATTTTTTACTATTTATTAAGCCACTTTGAAAATCGCTGATCCAACGGTGGCTCATATTGAACAGTGAAACCGTTGGATCAGCAATTTTCAAAGTGGCTTAATAAATAGTAAAAAAAATCCAAAAAATGTAAAATTTGGTCTCCAAGCACATTTCAACATGGAGATCACATCTAACGGTTCGGATCGACTATTTGAATTTTGAAAATAGAGATTTGAGCGGAAAGTAAAGAACCCTCTTTACTTCCCAAAGCAAGTTAGCTCATCTCTCTCTCTCTCTCTCTCTCTCTCTATATATATATATAGAGTACGGCTAACGCGCTTCCTCTAGCATATCGACAATATATTTCCGGCCTCCAAAATCTATTGAATCGGCTTCAAATGACAAATCCAAACCGTTCAAACCATTCTCCTCTAGCACGCACGTACAGAATTAATGAAAAGTAAATATCGTACAAACATCTATTTGTTTGGTAAACTAAAAGATGTCTAGAAGAAATGAATGCCATTGTAGTTGAAGTTTAAAGATTTGGTTCATTTGGTTTAAAAATAAATTTGATGAGCTCAACACATTTGGTTTAAAAACAAATTTGATGAGCTCAACATAATTTTTTACATTATACAATTCATGAGATTGGTGATCACTTGCGTCACCTACTCTTGGTATATTCTTGGTGTTTCTAATTAGAATCGAATCTTTAGAGATTTATAAATTCAGGAGCTAGGATAAGAACAAAATTTATGCTTTAATTAAGAATAAACATTTTACATTTGTATATGAGGCTAATTAATTATATATAAACAGGTGTTCGCATTTTAATTATATAACTTTTTTTTTTCTTTTGGTGGAACAAAATCACTTTATCGGATGGTCCAGAATCTCTTTAAAATAATGATTTTGTACCTATCTTAATAAATAGTAAAAAAAAAAATCTAAAATTTGGTCTCCAGGCATATTTTATTTTGAAGATCATGTTTTGAGTGGTTCGGATTGACTATTCGGACTTTGAAAATGAAGATAAAGGAGATAAATGATTGTGTGCAAATGAGAGCATAGAACTTTGGATACATTTGAACCCTCCTCATATATATATATATATATATATAGATAGAGTAAGGCTACCATGCTTTGCAAATTAAAGTTGGTGTTTTAATTTGCGCTCACATCTGTATTTTCAAAGTTCAAATAGTTAAACCGAACCGCTCAACATGATCTTCATATTGAAATGTGCTTGGATAGGGCTGTAAATGAGCTGGCTCGGGCCGAGCTGGGCCTTAGCTCAGCTTGTTAATTCTGGACCGAGCTGTTAGTGAGCCAGCTCGTTAACAGCTTGCGAGCTAAAATCGCAGCTCAAACTCGTGACGAGCCAGCTCACGAGCTACAAGCTGGCTCACTAGGTTTGATTGGACCTTGTTATAAGAAGAAAATAAATTTTACAAATTTTTTTTGACCGAGCTGAACCAAGCTTGACAGTATAAAATACACACAAATTCACAAATTGATGCCTAGCCGAGCTAGCTGGCGAGCGAGCTAGGCCCCAACTCAAACTCGTTAATTTTGGTTTGAGCTGTTAGCGAGCCAACTCATTAACAGCTCGGTCCACTATCGAACGAGCTGTTACCGATCGAGCAAGATGTGAGTCACGAGCGAGTCACGTGCTACGAGCTTTTTTGACAGCCTTATGCTTGGAGACCAAATTTTACATTTTTTGAAATTTTTTTACTATTTATTAAGACACTTTGAAAATCTCAGATCCGGATGAACAATAAAAAAACAGCAAAATTTTCTAGATCATTGGATCAACGATTTTTAAAGTGGCTTAATAAATAGTAAAAAAATTCAAAAAAATGTAAAATTTGGTCTCCAAGCACATTTCAATATGGAGAACATGTTGAGCTGTTCGGATCGGTTGTTTGGATTTTCAAAATAAAAATATGAGTGTGAAGTAAAAATAACTTCTTACTTCGCAACTCACCATAGCCCATCCCTATATATATATATATATATATATATATAATTGCTAATATGCTACACGTATCATAGAGGGCCTCCGTGCAATGGCTCAATATTTGAGTTTTTAAAATTATAACGGTCGATCTGAACCGTTCAACATGATCTTCATATGAATATGTACTTGGAAACCAAATTTTACATTTTTTAGAATTTTTTTACTATTTTTTTAGATAGGTTGAAAGTCACTTGATTTGAAAATTCTGTATCGTTCAGATCAAGTGATTATTTACCTATCTAAAAAAATTCTAAAAAATATAAATTTAGTTTGCAAGTACGTATTCATGTGGAGATCATGTTGAACGGTTCGGATTGAGCATTAGGATTTTAAAAATTTAAATATTGAGCCGTTGCACGGAGGACCTCTATGCTACGCGTAGCACCTTAGCCAAATCACACACACACACACACATATATATGAGGAGGGCTCAAATGCCCCAATTGTACTCCAACATCTTTATCTTCAATTTTAAAGTTCAAATAGACTAACCGAACCGTTCAACATGATATCTACATTAAAATATGATTGGAGACTAAATTTTATATTTTTTTTACTATTTTTAAAATAGGTACAAAATCATTATTTTTAGATGGTCCACAATTTCCTAAAAACAGTGATTTCTTACTTATTTTAAAATATTATAAAAAAATTTAAAATTTGGTCCGAACCGTGGTACATAAATCTTATTTTGTGCGAATCTTAAAGTATATATAATAATAATACTGATTTCCGCATTCCGAATAAGCATAGAAAAAAAATGATCCAACTTTAAATAAACTAAAAGTTTGAGATATCTCATGAGGATATGGACCCGGGAGGAGGAATTGGGAATATATATATATAGGCGCAACGTCAGTGGTTGGTGTCATGTTTATTTATTAAATTTATATTGAATTTTAGATATTGGATCTCAAATAATTTAATTGCAAACATGTTCAAAAAATATATTTTTTAGAAATAATAATAAACTATGGAGAAGTTACCTGTATTATTTAATATTTATTATAAAAGATTTGGCAAATCAGGAGCTTGAAACCTTGTGTTCCTTTCAATAATGAGATACACATTATAATATAATTAAGAGATGTCAAATAAGAAAATAAATAAATGAGAAGTCATAGTTCATTGTGGCATGAACAAAGCATCTCTTTTAAAAAAAAACAAAAAAAAGTGGCATGAACAAAGCAGCATAATAATACAATATTTTGTACATATTAAAATAGATTATAAAACCAATATTATCATTCTAGTGGTTTAGGTAAATTAAATACGTCACTTTTTTTTTCCTTATTAATATTTTCTTTCAAAAAAATTTTAGTTACCACCTCAAACTTTTAAAATTCACACTTTACCACCGTTTTCTCAAAAATTCAAAAAAAAAAAAAACCCTTTCCTTTTCTGTACTATTCTATTAAAAAAAATTTTGGTGCATAAATATAGTCTGCGTACTAAATAAAAATAGATAGTATATTGGTGAAATCATGATATCCTGCATGGTCTCTAGGGGATCTGATTCTGCTGCTTTTCTGAGAGAAAAGCAGGGTCCTGCTTTTCCGATCCCAGTCATTCAAAATTTTCAATTCGCGTATCTCGATAAAAAAACTTTTCCATGCACAAATCTCAACGAATTTGAATGGTTGAGATCGGAAAAGCAGGACCCTGCTTTTCTACATAGAAAAGCAGCAGAGTTCGATTCGTCTCTATGTGAGATATTATGAGTTCGAAATCTAAATGGAAAAAATCATTTTTTATAATAACAAGAGTATTAATTAAATAGTTGGATGGCTTGACCTCCAACTTTTACTTTAAAAAAAAAATCATGACATCCGATCCTAAGAGATATTGAAATAATAAGAAGTTTGAACTTGGAAGCGTTAATCTTTTTAATCACCATTAAATTTATAATTTGAACATGTCGTCTTCTCTGCCAGGTTTCAAGTTACAAGTTACAAGTGGCATGCACCTATGTCGACATTATGGGTTTTGACTCATCTCTAGTAGTTAACCAAATTATTGTTAATTTGTACGGTTGCGAGTAATTTTGATCTTGACCAAGAGAATAATAACAATGTCGACATAATATATATAAGATTATAACAATGTCGACATAATATATAGACATTAATTAAATGCCAAGTTGGAGATAAGAACTTTTTTCAAATCCCTCAACTTTTTTCAAAAAAATTCGGGGGGGGGGGGGGGGGGGGGGGGGTTTCTTTTCAAATTTGAGTTCCATGAGATCTCAGTTTGTCAATTGCTTTAAGATTCATGCGCACTGCTTCAATATGTCTATTCATATGTTTTAATATTCATATATACATATTTAGCACACATATCTTAAAACGGATTGGACGGATTAGAAATTAACCCATCAAAATCAAATTTGAGTCGATGGGCGTCAGATCCAAATTGCTCACTTTTCGAAGGGTAGTAAGCGAAATCGAAATGGCTGGTTTTTTTTTTTCTATGTAAAAATTAGAGATCAAAGTAACTAATTATATTTAATATCCGCAAGAAATTCTCTTTAAATTTTAAATCTATAATCTTTCATACATAATGTACCAAAAATTTTTTTTCTGCCACCCTCAAAAATCAGAATTAAATTAATGACACTTGGATCTAGTTTTCTTAAAATATGACACTCTTGCAGATCCAATCAACACACCAGATTATTCAGGTTCACGAAGTCAATTGGCGCACCAAACTGTACGTGAATTGATATGGCGCACCCAGGTACGTGGATCCCATAGGCACACCAATTTTTAACGTGGCATTGGGCCTACTCTCAAATTTATTCATTTTATTGCTAAATTCCAATAAAATAAAAAGAGGCGGTATGATTTGTGCTTTTTGTGAATCGGACTCTGCTGCTTTTCTTTGAGAAAAGCAGCAGGCTGCTTTTCCGATCTCAGCCATTCAAATTTGTTGAGATTTGTGCTTGGAAAAGTTGATTTATCGAGATACGCGAATTGAAAATTTTGAATGGTTGAGATCGGAAAAGCAGCAGGCTGCTTTTCTCTCAGAAAAGCAGCAGAGTCGGATCCGCTTTTTGTGGCCGCTGGAAACCTACTGAATTACTACTACTTAGACATGAGATCCTTTGAATTTTCTCAAAGTCAAGAGAATTACACAAGTCATATTCAAATTCCACATGGATGTCCTCATTGGTTTGTCCGATCCTTGCAAATTCCGCTATATCAATACGCGCACAGTCTGGTTTTAAAAAAAATCAAATTTTAGTGTCATTAATTTAATTATATTTTTTTTAGGATGGCAGAAAAAAAAATTCGGCATAATGTATTACTTTAATCTGTTATTATACCACCAGTTTATTTTTTTGTAGTGAGCCGATCAAATGAGCACATCTCTTGTTGTTGATTTGTTTAATCAAATGGTCCAGATTCAAACTCAAATTTTAAGGTACCTTAGGTGATATGAATTAATTTCTAGATGAAAGGGACACTCCGCAAGCCAAATTTGCATAAATCGACGAAGTTTAAAATTCATAATTTCGGATATGAAACGATTATAACTAAACAATAGTTTGTACATTTTTTAATACTTGACCCCTGTATTTCCGTACTAGTGAACCGTTAAACAATATGAATATAATGGAGTATTTCCTTTGTTTAAATGAAAAGAATAAGGTTATGGAGTTTCTATTTAACATATATATATTTTTTTAATAAAGTTAATATATTACGAGAGATAATGAAAAAATATATATATCTCCCAAGTCGTCAATCCCAAATACCATCAATTATTTTTGGTGAATTTTCCAAAATTAAAAAATTAATTGGGGAGTTTTATGTTTTGATATTATCAAATATATATTTTAAGTGATTCGAATAAAAGATAAAAATAAATAAAATAGTAAATGTCTATTTCAATTTAGTTAATTAAAAACATTAATTGTTTCTTGAAAGCTCTGTTCGGTCAATATACTGTTCAGGTGAGAAAAAAATCTAATTAATTTTTTTTTCACATAAATAATAAAATTCTGTTCAAATCGTGACCCCACACCCATTCCTCTGTGATAGCAAACCATCAATGACTTGACCCTAGCAAATTGCGGGGCCCACTCGATTTCTTTTTGTATTAAATGTCTAAATGACAAAATTAGAATATGGTACTAAATGTTTATAAAAATGTCTATTCATGCTATTAAATGTTTGACAAACCTTTCTTCGGGTGCCATGAACAGTTTTATTCATGCCATCCATGATCCATGTGCATTACCGAATAGCATTTTTTGATTTTCTATAACTATCTTTCTGTAACCTTTCATGTATCGGATCTTGTAGATCTATTAAATGAATTTGTAAGATACAGATTCAAACCTTCTGGATTTCTTTTTAAATATAAAAAACCAAGTTAATTTAAAAGAATCATCCAAGATATTAGATTTCCGAAAAGCATCTCGACGGAAGCAGTGCTATGGTGATGTGTGAAAAGTATTTTTGCTGAATAAATACTTGTATTTTTTTCACCCTCCACCGTAGCACTGCTTCCGTTAATGTGCTTTTTCGAAATCAAGCATCTTGAGTGCTTCTTTTGTTTAAATTAATTTGTTTTATTTTATTTAAAAAAGAGCCAACCTTCTGTTGCGACAGCTATATGACTAAGACTCGCAAAAAAGTTTGTAGCTCGTGACTAATTAATTCATTTGATTCTGATTTCTTTTATAAAGAACTAGTTTAAACTTGATTCAGTTCAACTTATACTGATTTGTTGCGTTTCTTAGATTGTTGCAAGAAAAAATGAAGTTATTTTCCATTTATTTCCTCTTCGTGCTCATCTCACATGAAATTTGTGTTGCAATAAGATAAAATTTCTCATTTCGTGTCCATGTGCAATTAAAAACACAAAATTTATAAAATTTTAAGTCAGTGTACGACTCACATCACAATTTTTTTTACTAACAATTAACTCGGCTGTATTGGCAATTGGGTCGAACCTTGACTCAAGTCAAACTTGACTCTTTTTTTAACTGAGTAAGAAATAGAGTAAATTTCTTATTCCGTACTTAAGCTGTCAAGTAAGAAGTAAAATAGGAATAAGATAGAATAAAATGTGAATTAATTCAAAATAAGTTACTTTATTTCTCATGATATATTAACTTATTTTAAACTTACTTCATCTGTAGAGCCTACTGTTACAGATAAATATTCATTTTTTTCAACATCTTATTTTTTTTTTAGACAGATTAATTTAAGTTATAGATTCAACAGTCAAATGAAGTATAAAATATAAAAACTAAGATGTTGTAAAAAAAAATTAATTTTTATTAGCTTTCCTCCATCCTTAGAATAATAAAAAAAGAGCAATATGACTGGACCCCACGCGTCATATCACCTTGTGACACACATTCCCCTTGGGACCCACGCATTTAACGCCTTTTTGTATCCATTTTTGTGATGACTTGAAGGAATTCTTTAAAACGAAAAAGATATTCCTAAGAGAACTTAAATCCACCTATACTGCTTAATTGTTTTGGGTAGGTGTCAATGAGAGTAGAAGTATTTCTATATACATTTTTATTTTTATTAAAAATTGATATTACTCATACACTATTTATGTTCATTAAGAATTGATCTTAACTTATACTATTTCTATCAGTTAAAATTATTGAGTAACGAAACGTTAGCCAGTGAATAAAGAATAATAATATAATAATTAATTTTGTTATATTTTATAATAAAATATCAAAACTCATTCATTTCATACATATGCAATATATCACATTACTAATAGAAAAATAAAAATAAAATGTTGTGCAATCAATTCCAACTAAATTATTTTTTATTAAGATAATTTAAAAGTACTAATATTTAAAACAAATTTAATTATTTAACTAAATAAACAAATAAAAATAATATGTTTAACATTTTTTATAGCAAAACACATCTACTTAATAACAAAATTACAACACTAATTATTGCTCAAACATTATCATATAATTTTAATTATTATATTTGATTATCCTATAGGGTAACAGGTACGGAATAGTTTTTATCTGTATCCTTACCCGTTTAGCTAACATAAAAAATTCTTATCCATACCCATATCTGATAAGCTAATGAAAAATCCATACCTACCTTACCGAATACGGTACGGACAGGGTAAACGGTTAAAAGGGTATCATTAACATCCCTAGTTTTGGCCTTGAGGATTAAAATGAAAAATTTGGTTCTTTTTTACACCGTGAAATGCAAAATAATTATATCGATTTAAGATGACGAAAAAATAGTTTTAAATTGGTCTAAATTAAATCTTCATTTAGGTATTCAGGTAGTGTTAACTTATTTCGTCTAAGAAATATGCTGTCATTAAATTTTTTTTTTAAAAACATCTCTCCTGATTAATTAATTTAAATTAAAGTTCTATAAAATATGAACAGTTTGAGTCTGCCTAACTTGATATAACCAACTTAAATTTTAAGTCTCCACTAAATAAAATTTGTTTAAATCAGATCCACTTAAAATAGTCAAGGTTGATCTTTTAGTAAAATGTTGCTTGGAACATTAATATTAAATCGTAGATTATATAAATAACAACACCAACAACACTTAATAATAATAATAACAATAACAATAACAATAACAACAATAGGGCTGCAAAAAAAATTCGTAGTTCGTAATTTGATTCGAAAAAATTCGATTCGAAATTAATCAAACTGGTTCGATTCGAATTAATTTCGAACCAAATTTGAACCTGTATAGATTCGTTCGAAATGGTTCGCGAACCCAGAGAGGTTCGAATCTCCCCGTTCGAAATTTCGAAATGGATTCGTGAGTTTGCATATTTAACGTTTGAGATTGGTGGAGATTGGTGGAGAACGGATTTTGACCAGGTCCAATTAAAAGGTCACAAAATTTAAGCTTTGAGATTCGTGGAGAACGTATTTGAACCGTTGAATTGCAAACTCCAAAAAGTGACGCAAAAGTTGAGATAACTTTTTCTCTCTGACTCTCTGTCTCTTTGTCTCCTCCTGCTTTCTCTTTGTCTCTCTTTTTTCTTTCACACAGAGGTCGCGCGCCGCCATGGATATGCAAAGTCCTTCTCTCTCTCGCTCGCGAAACTTCTCTCCCTGCCTCGTCACTCTTCTCTCCTCTCCGCTCCTCTCCTCTCCGAACTTTAACGAATTGAATCGAATCTAGTTCGAATTGAACCGAATCGATTTCGAACCTACGGCGCAAGTTCGAAACTGAGTCTTCACTTCGAACTAGTTCGATTCGAATTGGAACGAACTCGAATTCGAACTTACCCAAATTCGATTTGGTTCGGTTCGTTTGCAGCCCTACAACAAACAACAAGAATAATAGTAGTAGTAGTAATAATAATAATAATAATAATAGCAGTGTCATCATCCAAATCAGTCCTTGTTCCATGCATAGGAATTGAATCCTGCATAACCTCCATGAAAGCCATAGTGGAACCTATGATTAGGTCCTTCAAATAAAAAAAAAATGAGTTTAACCTATAATTGAATCCTACATAACTCTCTACTTCACTTTTAAGGAGCCAAATGAGAAGTAAATTTGGAGTAAGATAGAGTAACATTTGAGATAATATGAATTAAGTTACTCTACCTAAAAAGGTAGAATAACTTACTCTATTTGTGGATCCTGCTATTAGAGTAATATAATATTATAATTTTTTTTTTCTCTTCATTAGCTTACTCCACCAAAATCCAACCAAATATGATTATTTTAATCTTTCTTAGTTCGAAGTAAGAAATTTAATCCGGAGTAACTTTACTCCACATCCAAACATTGACCTTGATTCGTAGTCCAAAATTATCTACAGGAATAATCTTAGCCCCTAAGTCCATAAAACAGAAACACAAATTATGTCAACTAAATTAGCATGTTTTAGAGGGATGCAATAATCTAATTCCATAAGTCAACAATAGCTAGTAGTGCACTAAAAAACAAACCTATTATAAGTAGATGATGATGATGATGATGATGATGATAATAATATTTAAAAAATTAAGAGGATAAAATATATTATAGAACTGGTTCCCATTAAAAAAAATTGAATGATATATCTTTTAGCTATGTTGTCAAGTTTTTACCTTCTTATTTCCAAACTAACTGTGTGTACAATTTAGCAAATAATTCATCAGGTGGAATACTGTTGGCCTGGAAAAAGAAGTTTCAAATGATCAATTCTTGGTCAACCTTACACACTACTACGGTACTGCTGCGAAATGTGCTCTCTGACAGGTTGGCTTGTTACACGGTGGTGTACGGACCAAGTACTGATGCTGAAAAACCTCAATTTATTGAAGAACTCAGAGGGCTGACGCATATCATTCAATGGCCTTGGATTCTAGGGGGTGATTTCAACATTGTCAGGTGGATCATTGATAGGTCGGGAAGTATTCGGGGGTTTCCATTAATGGACCTGTTCAATGAATTAATTCATGATGGTGGTTTAGTGGATATTCCTCTCAAAAATAGATCGTTCACATGGTCAAATAAGAGGCCGAACCCAACTTTTTCCAAAATAGATAGAGTGTTTACTACATCGGATTGGCAGATTATGTACCCAATAATAACTCTTGAGGCTCTACCGATGATGGTTTCCGACCATGCTCCGTTGTTATTAACTTGCAAAAACAACGCTCCAACACCAATTAGATTCAAACTTGAAACCTTCTGGTTTAAGTATGAGGTGCCAAGGCAAATGGTGCTAAGTCTGTGGAGGGGAGAAAGGGGCCGGCCACAACAAAGTGTCTCTGGGTTTCATAGCAAAATACAAATCCTACACAGAGCCCTCTCGTTATGGCACAAGGAGACCTTTAATAAAATGGAAAAGAGACTCACTTTTTGTAAAAGTGCTGTGCTCTTTTTTGACAGAATAGAAGAAAGGAGACCACTGGATGAACAAGAATTTCGGCTGAGAACAAAAATCAGGGAGAAGGCCTATGAGTTAGCTAATAATATCGAGGAAAGATGGAGGCAGCGTGCTCGGTGTAATTGGCTAAATCAAGGAGATAAAAATACTCGATTCTTCCATGCTTTTGCCTCTTCAAGAGCTAGTAGGAATCGGGTGCTGTCAATTGTGCATGAGGGTCAGACAACAGAGGAGCCAACAATCATTCGCCAAGCATTTCTTCAACAGCTAAAGAATCTCCTTGGGACTTCCCAACCGACAATAGAATTTGACCCTTCTGCCTTATATGGTCAGGAACAAAATCTTCACGACTTAGCAAACCCCTTCACTGTTGAAGAAGTAGAGGCAGCCGTAAAATCTCTTGCAAAGAACAAGGCATCGGGTCCGGATGGGATCCCAAATGAGTTCCTGCAAGCTTATTGGCCAGAATTGAAAGAAGAATTAATGAACATAGTTCAGGGGTTTTATCACAATCAGATCCGATTACATGAGATCAACAGAGCCAATGTTGTTATGATACCAAAAAAGGATTCACCGACTTCGGTAAAAGACTTTAGACCGATAAGCGTGATTAATGCGGTCCCGAAACTTCTCTCCAAGATTCTTGCCAACCGACTAAGAGATAAAATGCTGGGTCTAATTTCTCAAAACCAAACCGCATTCATTCGAGGAAGACAAATCACGGAGAATTTTGTGGCCACAAGAGAAATTTTGCATCACACCTCCAAATCAATGAAACCAGCAATTTTCTTAAAATTAGACTTCGAGAAAGCTTTCGATTCTATCGAATGGGGTTTTTTGCTAAGCATTATGCAAGTAAGAGGGTTTCCCCAAAGGTGGCTGGACTGGATAAAGGAACTCCTAATATCTGCTTCTTCTAGGATTCTAATTAATGGAGACGCTTCTGACTACTTCAGCCATAAGCGGGGTTTGAGGCAAGGTGACCCGTTGTCACCCTTATTATTCAATCTGGCAACCGATGTGTTCCAACAGATGATTTTGGCGATAAACAAGACCTTGCCTCAAGGAATCACTAGAAAATTAAAAGACCCAATCATGGCATTCCAGTATGCCGATGACACGGCGGTTTTGGCATTGGCGAATATCACCACCTTGATCTCTCTAAAACTCATAATTCGACTTTTTGCGGCCATTTCGGGGCTAAGGGTGAACTACAGCAAGAGCATATTCATACCTCTAAATGTGCAGAATGAAAACATGAATTGGATAGAGGCCGTAATGGGGTGTGTGAGAACAGCCTTTCCAGTTCAATACTTGGGAATGCCATTGACCTTACAGAGACCATCCAGGGATCTATTTTTGCCACTAATTGAAAAGGTTGAGAGGAGATTAGGAGGGTGGAAAGGAAGGCTGATCTCAAGAGGTGGCAGACTTCAACTAGTTCAATCGGTTCTCTCATCTATACCAGTATATCACATGATGTGCTTCCGGTTACCACAATGGGTTCTAAATCGAATTGATAAAGCAAGAAGAAGATTCTTATGGGGCTCGGGCCAGGATAATTCGCAGAATTTATCGCTCATTAATTGGCAAACTGCATGTATGCCCAAGAAGTGGGGGGGCATGGGTATCTCTAATTTGGCCCTAGTCAATGTTGCCTTGCTACTAAGGTGGTGGTGGAAAGCTTATCACGAAGCACAGGGCCTCTGGAATATCATGCTTCATAAGATAAGAAGGAAAAATCTTAGAAATGCGACCGGCCCTTTCTTTTGGTTCAAAGCCGGTTCCTTCTTCTGGAAGCAGCTACAGGGGATCACGTACTTGTTCTGTTGGTGCACAAATTGGCAGGTTGGTGATGGCCTAAGGGTGTCATATTGGTATGACTCCTGGGATGGCCTGCCAAGGTCATTACAGGAACATGGGGCTTTGCAAGATCTGCAATTATCCCTCAGAAAAGCTTGGCAAAGAAGGAACCAGCTAGAGGCAACCAACTCCGCACTGCATCTGACCACCTTCAACTCAGACAGGGATCAAATAAACTGGAGATGGGAGACCAATGGACAATACACATCAAAGTCCACTTATGCGGCACTCATGGAGGGGGGGAAAATGAAATGGCCATTCATACATATATGGACTGCCAAGGTTACACCAACAGCAAGAATATTCACCTATCTGATGCTACAGGGAAGAGTGCTCACTAGAGATGTTTTAAGAAGAAGGGGAATTCCCACAGAAATGTATTGTGTCAACTGTGGTAATTGCCCAGTTGAATCAATTCTCCATCTTTTATTCCTTTGCCCATTCGCGGTGTCAGTGTGGTTTCAACTGGCACGGCTACTAGGAAGACCAATTTTTCAAATTGCAGGATCGGTACATGAAATCTGGAGGAACTCATGGCAAATGGTCAAGTCACAAAACGGTATGAAGAAAAACGAATGGGCGACAAGATTCATCTGCACGGCATGGAACATATGGAAAAGGCGAAATGGGCACATATTCAGAGAGGAACATATCTCGGCTCAGGCTCTGACGTTTAAAATAATGAATGAGATGGACCTCTGGTTAAAACATTGCTAATCAAGCGGTAGATGCTTTTTATTTGTTTCTTCGAACTATAGTTAGCTGGGGATCACTCTATGTAATATAGTACGAAGTTCACAAACTTGGTGTGAAAGCAATGTAATAGTTCTGTTTTAATTAATACAAATGGCAGCTTCTGCCAGGTTATCAAAAAAAAAAAAAAAGAACTGGTTCCCATTGAAGCTCTACATCTAAACTTTAAGTGAAAGTACGAAATTTAGTTACAGATTGTATACAGCTTTTTTGAAATAAAGATGGGAATTCAATTTTTTCTAATTTAATTATCCAAACAAAAGTTTCAAACAGACTTCGAATCGTTAACTTATCACCAAAAACTATTGTTTTTTCGTTAACGCAAAAGTTGGTTTTTAATTTATATATACAATTATAAGATAGCGTGTGCTATATATGCTTTCAAGACTGAATTTGGTGAGCATAATTCTAAAATCTAATGAATTGGTTTCAAACTATAAATTCAAACCATTGAAACCGATATATTTCATGATTGATGTGTTCAGATGCAAAATTAAATTTTTAATTTTTTTAGTACAAAGTCAAACGGTCAAAAAATGATGAAAAATAAATACATTCAAATAACTAGTAAAACTTCATTTATTATTTTTTTTACTTGTTGACTTTGTACTAAACAAGTTAAAAAAATTCAAAATTTTGCATTTAGGCGCATCACTCATGAAGTAAATCAGTTTCAATAGTTTGAATTCGTAATTTAAAACCAATCCGATAGAAATTATACCTGCCAAGCTTTCTAGATAAACAAAGCGTGTAACTGTACTCCAATTATAAGATGGAAGATTGCAACGTAACTGTGCTATAGTAACAATAACAGCGTTTTAATTATGAACTGTTAATTGTTAATGGCGTTGTTTGATTTGACATATACTACATAAAATTGGTGTGTCAACTTTGGACTTTAAATTGGATAACATTTTCAAGAATCAATTAATTGGGTAAGATTAATATATGAAGCTCACACAATATTTCACTGACCAACATAGTTTTAGAAACTATTTTAAAATAAATCATCTGCACGAATGTTAAAGTGGATTGAACGGTCTAAATCAGAGTTGAATTGAATTCAGTCAGATACCCATCGAAAATTCTGGTTTCTATATCATCATTAGTATATATTTTATGTTGAAATTAACTGTTTTTGTGCTTACCATTGCAATTTGGGTGTACTATTATAGGATTATTTGTTAGTGTACATATGAAAAAAGAAACAAAATAAGAAAATAAAATTACATAATTTGAGACAAGTTTATTTGAAATTTAAATTGTATAATCAAGACACAGCTGTTCTAATTAAATCCATACATATTTACACTCTTTTAGTATAGGTTAAAAGTTAAAACGATGACTTGTTTATAAGATTTAACATTTCAAAAAGTCAACATTTGGTACAGTAACAAAGGACAATGTTTTCTGTGTAAGAAATCATTGGTAAATAAAGATTTGTTTAAAAATCCTTTGTAGATATTAAAATTTGAAAAGATAGGATCATGTATCGTCACATATTGCAAAAATTTCAGCTTAAAAAAAAATCACTTGGCAGCCACTGCCAAAGTTTCAAAATGAGAAGAAAAAAAAAACTTTATTTGGTTCAAATTTGAATGAACTTTTATTTTGATGAATAAAAATATATATATATATATTTTCATTTTCTCTCAATCAATGGGAAGAATATATGGATGGAGCTTAATCATGCATATATAACAAGATAGATAGTGATGGCTTGTAAGAATTGTCGATTATTGATATAGCTTCTCCTAATCAATTACAAATTGATGAAAGATCCACTTTTCCGTTGCCTCCAGAAATAAATAGCAAGAATAGCGCTAACTTGGAGTTAGTGCTATTCCATCTAGTGTATTACAAACGGGCAGGGCCGGGCGCGGGCATGGGCGGGCACGGGCTGATGCGGGCACGGGCGTCACGGACACACAGGAACACGGGCGCGGGCACCGCAGGCATTTTTTTCAAAAAATCTGCCCTACCCGTTTAATGCCCGTGCCCGCCGCGGGCGCGCGGGCAGGACGGGCCGGACACCGAGGGCAGGGCCGGGCAAAATTTTTTTTTTTTCTGTTTTTTTTTCCTGTTTTTTTGTTATAATAAAATATAAATTAAAAATTTCTTAAATCAATTATTTTAAAAATAATATGTCAAATGAATTTAAATTAGCATGAATTTGGATTTATAATTTATTAGTTTTCAAAGAAAAAAAAAACAAAAAAACAAAAAAAAACCGAAAAAAAAACAGAAAAAAATTAATTTGTATCCTAATAAAGTTAATACGATTTTACAAAAAATAAAGACAAATTAAGTGTGCTTGAAGAAACAAATTAACACAAATACCACCGTTAAAACAGATACCAATAATGATCTGTATTAAATGAAATGGACAAAGATGTAGCATCAAATTTTTAAGATAATAAAATGCAGCATATATGATTTTTTTTTTTCAAAAAAATATATTAAAAAGGTTGTTTTCAATTATCTATTAAATGGAATATCCTTTATATGATAAATTCATATCACAATCCCATTAATTAGTAAAAAAATAATAATTAAATCTCCAAACGTTTGATATGCTATTAATATGTACTTCCAATGCAAGCATTTTTCACTACCTATATAATAATTAATAAGTAAACTTATTCTATTTTCTTGGATTAAAAATGAAAAAAAAAATCTCTTTGACTTAAATTGTTTTACCCGGATGTATGCTAAAACATAATATATCAATGTATGCAGGAGGGATCAAGTTATAACAATTTTTGAATTACAACAAAGTTACAACAACGGTTTTTTTTATTTTCAAAGTCCAAATCGTCGTTCCAAAACGTTCAACATTATTATCTAAATAAAATATACTTCCAAATCAAATTTTATATTTTTGTGAGTTTTTTTACTATTTATTAAGATGGGTACAAAATTCAATGGTCTGAATTTGACTAGTTTTTATAAAATACGTAATAAATAGTAAAAAAATTCAAAAAAAAATATAAAATTTGATCTGGAAGCACATTTTATTTAGATAATCATGTTGAACGGTTTGGATCGATAATTTGGACTTTAAAAATAAAAAATATTATTATTGTAACTTTGTTGTAACTCAAAATTGTTGTATCTTGATCCCTCATCATGCTAAAATTATCGATCAAAATCAATTTACTAATAATTTAATGTTTGCTGGTACAATATTACTGCAAAAGCTAATCATCATAACGTCTCCATTTGCAAATGCCATCGAATCTGATTCATTTTTCCAAAGTTATTATTAGTTTATTCATCAAATCGTTCCGATATTTTATATCTTTAAACTAACAGAGTGCTATTATTTTTCCTACTGATGTTTATAAAATACTTCACGGCTTAGAAAATAGCGTCGATCGTCATCGTCGTTAAAATAAGTTCACTTAAACAAGTAAACAACAATATTCTTACAAACAATTAAGTTGTTATTATATGACGAGTGCAGGGGTAAAATGCACCATTAGTTTTGTATTTTAATTATACTGTACATCTTTTTGTTTTTCATTTCCAAAGTCCAATAATCGATCCGAACCGCTCAATACGATATTCATATTAAAATATATTAGAGACCAAATTTTATCATTTTTAAACTTATGTTATTATTTTTCTAAATATATACAGTATTTTTAAAAAATAAAATCTAAAATATTCTAAAATAAATCTAATTACTTCACATTTCAAAAAAATAAATCTAACATATTTTTTTAACCTATTAAAAATAAATCCGAATTAAAAAATAAAATCTAAAATATTCTAAAATAAATATAATTACTTCACATT
The DNA here is from genome assembly GCA_964058825.1 of Carex arenaria. Taxonomy (NCBI): domain Eukaryota; kingdom Viridiplantae; phylum Streptophyta; class Magnoliopsida; order Poales; family Cyperaceae; genus Carex; species Carex arenaria. The sequence goes on along the minus strand of CAXKVW010000002.1, from coordinate 521,708 downwards.
TCAAAAAAATAAATCTAACCTATTTTTTTTAACCTATTAAAAATAAATCCGAATTAAAAAATAAAATCTAACATATTCTAAAATAAATCTAATTACTTCACATTTCCAAAAAATAAATCTAACATATTTTTTTTAACCTACTAAAAAAAAATCCGAATTAAAAAATAAAATCTAAAATATTCTAAAATAAATCTAATTACTTCACATTTCCAAAAAATAAATCTAACATATTTTTTTAACCTATTAAAAATAAATCCGAATTAAAAAATCTAAAATATTCTAAAATAAATCTAATTACTTCACATTTCAAAAAAATAAATCTAACATATTTTTTTTAACCTATTAAAAATAAATCCGAATTAAAATATGAATTTAAAAAAAAAAAAGGGCTGCTGTGGGTGTGGGGGTCCGGCTGGGGGAGAAGGAGGGGGGGGGTGGAATTCAAATTCAAAAAATTTGAATTTTCAGGAAAAAAAAAAAAAAAGGGGCACGGGCGCGGGCGCGGGCACGGGCACGGGCACGGGCACGGGCACGGGCACGGGCATGCGGGCATGCGGGCGCGCGGGCATGGGCGGTGCGGGCACGGGCAACGGGCACGGAGGGACGGGCAATCACGGGCGAGGTTCCAAAAAATCGTGCCCGGCCCGTTTAACGCCCGCGCCTGCGTGCCCGTGTGCCCGCGGCTGCCCGCGGCGCGGACACGGGCAGGACGGGCGCGGGCATGGGCAGGGCAAGGGCAGGGCGCGCCCGCAGGGGCATTTACCAAACACTAATTCCATCATTTGAATGAGTTAATAAGAACATCGTTAACTACAGAAATAATTCTATTCCTAAGATGATCCAAACGTATAATATATAGTGGAGAAAAATAGTCACTGATCCAAAAACAGTGCTAACCCCATGCTATTCTTGACGATCCAAACGCACAAGTAATTAGTGCTGATATCATTATTATTTGTTGAGGTAAAATAATAATAAAAACGGTAAAATAATAATAAAAAAAGCAGCGGATATCATTATTATTTGTTGGGTTGCAATATTATTGTTAAACAATTCACACAATATTATTTGTTGAGTTTGGCTAAGTAAATCTTTTTATAGATCTCTCCATAATCCCAAATTTGATTATTCTCTATGGTACTGCACCAAGTAGAATGACTCAAAACTGGGCCGGAATTTTATACTGGAGAGGACCACGTATGCCGGGCATCGGATCTATTTTTTGAATTCGATAGGCTTCGAGACCGTCCGATCCACTTTAAAATCCATACACACAAAATTATAAGCAGACTCGTATGAATATTAAAGCAAAGTGTACTGATCAGATGGTCTTAAAGTCCATCAAATCCAAAGTAAATCTGATGTCCATTAAACTTACTCTGATCTAATTTCATATATACTGTCCTTAAATTTATGGGATCTCTTAAAAATCGTACGAGATCAAGTATAAATGATTAGAATCTCACTCTGCACTTTCTGTGAAGTTGATATCTCACTGAATCCGAACTCAAATTCCAAGGCCCAACAGAAAACCATTAGAAGAGATGGGCTTTATTGTGGGATAATGGCCCAATAGAAAACCGCGAGAGACACCAGTATCAGCATAGCAATGTTACGTTAAACAAAACCCAAATCAATACCCATCCCGAATGTTCAAAATGAATGTCTCGTGTATGAACCAGAAATAATATTTAGTATATTTTTATATCTAACTACAAAGCAATAACCCTACATCGAAAATGGAATCTTAAAATTATCTTAAAATGAATTAGGTCAGATACACCCAATCTTGATAGGTGTAAAGGGCTGCAAACGAACCAAACCGAATCGAACCTGGGTAGGTTCGAATTCGAATTCGTTCAAGTTCGAATTGAACTGGTTCGAAATGAAGACCCTGTTTCAAACTGAAGACGCTGGTTCGAATTTGATTCGGTTCAATTCGAACTAGATTCGATTCGATTCGATTTGTTAAGATTCGAAATTGAGACAGAGGAAAGACAGCCGGAGGAGCAGAGGTGAGCTCGGAGAGCAAGGTGGCCACGGCAGAGGGGGTGCGAGGAGGCAAGGCGAGAGTGAGAGTGCATCCTCATCCATGGCGGAGGAAGACATGAAAAAATTAAGAAGAAGATAAGAGGAAGACAGAGAATAAAATAAAATAGAGTGGGCCCCAGTGGGGTTAGTATCCTTAAAGTTATTTCAAACTTCAGCATGACTTTTTGAATATAATACTAATATATTATACATGTTTCATGTTCCGGTTGTAACTTCTCCACCGTTACACAGATCTCAAAGTTCAAATAATACTCGCCCACGCATCTTAAAGCTCAAAAATAAAATAGCTTTGCGAACCACGAACCCGTTTCGAACGAATCTCCCTGGGTTCGAATTTGGTTCGTTCCATTTCGAATCGAACTGGTTTGAATTAATTTTGAATCGAACCTAATTTCGAATCGAATTTTTTTGAATTTTTTCGAATCAAACTCAAATTGAATTACGAACTACGAATATTTTGTGCAGCCCTAACTGTGCGAGACGAACAGCAGTACACACCAAAATTAAATAATAATATTGATATGATGCTTTTGATGATGATTCTGATGATGATGATGATATATAATTACATCAACCAAAAACAAATTTAAAAACAATGAGAAAACGGCCGGCAGGTTTAAACATGCAAAATGAAAACGCTGAATTAATTTATCCTGTGGGCAAGGAATTGGTGAAAAAGATGGTAATGTCACTATCTAATCGTGAGCTAGCTGAATTGAGAGTGACAATAGCGAATTATTCATATTAATCTCTCTTATAAAATAAAATTACATAATATTTATTTAATCAGTCCTTTCCATCTCAAGTTTCTAGTTTCACCACCAGTCATTTGAGTCATTTGACTAATTTCAACCTAGTGAATTCTTATTGGAATAATATACACAATTTGAAGATGCTTTTTTCAGTCTACATGAGTCTGTCTGGTAATCTTTTTTGTGCAATTATTGATATTTGTATGAGGCTTTTATAGCCAAAAATATGAGCCGAATTAAATTCGAAAAGTATTGGCATGCAGGTAGTACGTAGATGTACCAGTAGGTCACTCGAATATAATTAATTGTACGTAACATGCATTTTATGGTTGAGAACTCCTTGTCGACATTTTAATTTAAAGAAAAGTAGATGAAAGATCTTAGTATATCATAATCATACTATGAATGTACTCCTGTGACGCGCCCTTAAATTTAAGAATTTTGATTGTTGAATCATTTTAATTGTTTGCATTGACAGTAGATACAAGGTATCAAGATTTGATAACTGACCTTATAAAATGCGTCACCAGACTCACCACTCACCGGATCAGTTATGGTTCGCCCTTCTAAGTACATCATCAATAGTACTATTACCTAAAGACAAATCACAAATCATCAATATTCAAGGATAATACATATATAATTTCTTCAGCAATATAAGAAAAGATAAGAACTACATGCATTTATCAAGTAATCAGCAACACACATTATAAATTATAACGAAAAGCATTCATTTGCCGAATTTGCCGAATAAAATTCAGATGATGGTTGTGGCTGTTCAATTTCTGTGGTGAAGTAATGTACTCTATGTTGCCTCACATTGAAACTTTGATATGTCAGAGGATGTTTTTTCTGTTGGTCGGACCTCCACATGACATCGAGCTGTACCTCCACTTTCTTCATTGTTGGCCTTTCTTCTCCCTTCAATCTCAGGCACGTCTCTGCAAGCTTGGCAACATCTTCGAGTTCTGTTCTGTGCTCCTCATTCACAATTTTGGGATCCAGAATCTCAAAAAGACGGTTCTCTTTTATAGTAGAACAAAAATATCCAATGTGATTACCCCCATCAAACATACTAGAGGAGAACAATGGCTTTTTTCTTGTTAGCAATTCAGCTAGAACAACACCAAAACTAAATACATCATTTTTCTGGGTTAACCACGTAGTGAAATGGTACTCCGGGTCCAAATACCCGAATGTCCCTTGGATTATTGTATCTATGCCTGTTTGATCTATTTGGACAGATCTAGAGATTCGAAAAATCTAACACTTTTGTTGAGAAATAATCATCCAATAAAATATTTGATGATTTTATCTCTATGCAAAACTGATATAGAGGCTGCAGACGAGTGAAGATAGGAAATTGCTCCTGCAGCCTCAAGAGCAATTTTTATCCGATATTTCCATATCAAGGAACATTGTTCCTCTTAGATTTAAATTTGTCCGTTGTTGATAAATAACTCAACTACTTGGAGTTGGAGGTCAAGTTAGAATGATTGGCGGCGCATAAATGTCTGTAGCTATTTGTGATGTTTCTTGTACAATTTGTTTCGCAGAGTTGTTCAACTCTTAGCTGATTTAATTTCTTAATTAATCACTAAAACACAAATTTAGCATGCATAATAGTTTCAAAACTTGATGCATACTCGTGAAGAAAAAAATATATTCAGATCGATAACGCTATCAGCGAATTTCTTGAAGTCCAAACTTGCATCATTGATTAATAATATTAATGTTGTTGCTTATTCGATATTGTTTTAACGGCTCAAAAATTCAAAATTTTAATTAATTCTTAGTTACCAAAACATCAATTTATGCATGCATAACGGTTTCAATAACTTGATACAAATGTTTTAGCATTTGATTATTTAAAAAAAAAAAAATTGGATCATAGATGGAAGTTTGTAAGCCCAATTCAATTTTTAATATAAATGTCCTGATGGAAGTGTGTAAGCTCAATTCTTTTTAGTACTTATTTTGGGCCCAATTGGGTTACTTTTTTTCTGGGCCCTCTCACATTGAAATCAACATATTGGGTTGAGTGAGTCTATGGTACTATGCATAGCACAGATGGGTCTGTACTACGGTTCAATATCTTCGTTTTCAAAATTATAACGGTCGATCCAAACTGTTTAACATGATTTCCATATGAATATGTACTTGCTGACCAAATTTTGCATTTTTTCGAATTTTTTTACTATATTTTTAGATAGGTAGAAAATCACTTGATCTGAAAATTCTTGACCATCCAAAAAAATGATTTTCTACGTATCTAAAAAAATAGTAAAAAAATTCGAAAAAATATAAAATTTGGTCAGCAAGTACATATTCATATGGAAATCATGTTGAACAGTTCGGATCGACCGTTAGAATTTTGAAAACGAAGATATTGAACCGTAGTACGGACCCATCCGTGCTATGCATAGTACCATAGGCTCACTCTATTGGGTATACTATTTTGGACGTGGTCAATGTGTAGCCTTTTTATTTATTTTTTAAATATCGTTTAGCCTTCATTTTTCTAGTTATTACAATTATCAAATATTGCATCTAAAACGTTAATGTAGAATATTACAAAAAGCTAACCATATCTCTAAAGTAATTAAAAAAGTTTCAACAATGACAAATGTTTTCCAATGGGTCCAATTAATTAAAAAAAATAAATCAAAACAAGTACTAGCTAGAACCACTGTACCAACTCACACTTAATTATTCCTCTACTGAACCCAGATTACATTAAATGTGCTCAAATCACTATGCAATCTTCCCCCGATTATGCGTCTTCGCATCGATGAACTACTTTTTCAATTTCCTTTTGCAGTACTGCTGGCTTATCAGAGTCTTTTCTCAGAGTGAGGTACATGATGGCAATAACATAAATGGCCATAAAAGGGAATCCAATCATGCCGATTAAGACATTCGCGTATTTCGGTAAGCCGCTATGGATTAGCCATGCGACAAAGCTTGTAGATAGAAAATACACATTGATTCCAATCACCATTGAACCAAGGATCCAACATATCACAATTATCTGTATTGTAAAGAAAAATAAATGTGATAATATGTGAATTAATGGTATAATTAATGCAGTATTGATTGTCTATACTTGTCTTAGGCTGGACCACTGACAAACTGGCATGGAATAATAGATAGTTTTTTCTCATCCCTGAAACAGATCCACTTAGAATAAAAACTATTTCTTATACTGTCTCGGTTCTGAAAATCTTAACAATTCTCATGAAAATGCGGATCTAGGCAGTTGAATTTTCAATCTGAATGGCTCATGAAAATCAGATTTTTCGGAGTAAACTTACAGGGAGAGAATTTTTGTGGGATCCCATTTTGGAGTTGCTGCTGCTGAATTTGAGCAGAGGTACAAGTGCAAAGGGAAGCTCAAAAGATAGTATGATCTACAATTAAAAAACATTTGCACTGTATACAGTTAGTGACAACGATTATTTTCTAATGAAAGGAAAGAAACATTTAGACATTGATCAAGTTTAACTCAATATCAAAAAACCATAGTGCACAGAAACAGTACAAATGTGGGAAGAGAAAAAAAGAAAAAGAAGAAAAATTGTGAATATATACAGTACAAACCCCTGTATTTTTGTTCAGGTGATTAGAAATGCCAATTCAGATTATTATTATTATTATTATTTTTGTTGAGAAATCAAGTCAGATATCATTTGTGTTGGAGAAACAATGAATTTTTGGTAGTAATTAAAATTGAATGAATGTACCGATGCAATGATTATGAGGCGACTGGCACCGGCAGGACCAGCAATGATTGCGACAACAAGGCTAGGAGTTATGGCAATGCTTCTTGTCAACAGGTTTTGTTGCCATTTCTTCAACTTTATGTCTAAGAACCCCTACTTTTTTTTTGTTCAATGTAATTAATAAGTAGCTAGAAAAAACTAAAAAAATAAATAAATTGAATGATCAAATTGTATACTACTTTATGTGACAATACCTCCATAATATACTGACCGGCATAGGTGCCGGTTATCGTAGAGCTCTGACCAGAGGCTAATAATGCAATTGCATATACAATGGAACTCGATTTTCCCAAAATATTCTACAAAAATCAGACAAAAAAGAATGGAAGGCACAAACCAATTAAGTACAATAATCAGAATTTTAATTCTGGTATAACTGATTAATGGACCTAAATTAATACTTGTATGTAACCTTGAGCAAAAATGGTGCTGAGTTCAAGCTGAGGTCTTTGCATTGATATGCATTTGTTGGAGAGAGGTTATTTGATGCACAGACTGTACCAGATACTGATATTACAGCTATATTTATGAGCAACGCCACACACAGTGCGAAGCCGCTCTCCCAAAGGAAGTATCTACAAGCCTCCTAAGAAAACAAACAAGAACAGATTTTGGAAATTTGAAATTTGATCTTATTGTAGAAGAATGTTATTGGTACGAGCCATTTAATATTATCTAATATTATTACTGTTGCTCAAATATCTTGCTATAGAAAACTTTGACGTTATTAGTTTAGTTTGTCATATATGATTATGGATTAAATTGGATTAGAATGAATAAACAAAAAGTTTGAGGAATATGTCCCAGAAATAACCATTAAATTAGCCACCCCCAACAACCCCCGAATCCGTATCCTCCCAGGTACCGCACTCGATAAAATGAGCTCCTAGCTGAGTAATGGATATGAATTCCAGTCCAAAAATAAAAATGTTGTATATATAGATCAAAATTTGGAAATCTCTATCCAAAATTATTTCTTCTTATAGAAAGAGATTCTTACATTTATTTCTTTTGTCGATTGTTTAGTCTTTCTTGATAACACTAGTGCCGAGTGCAAGAACAAATTGTGTCTGCATAAAAAAAGTAATGATATTAATAAAATAAAAGAAAACGAGTACGTTATATATAGAAATACATGTATTACTGAAACAAGGAATTAGTACTTAATTAATGGAATCCGTACATGTGTGGGTTGGGTGTGGGTGTGGTGGGTTTCAAATAATTTCACCTTAGTTGTACCTACTATTTGTTGAATATTGTTCCAATAATAATATGACTAGTTGGGGGGGGCATCCATCATTTATTTAATAACTTATTAATTAAACTAATCCATAAAACCTCAATAGGAACTCAGGTTGGGTACCAAATAATCCAATCAAAAAGATAATTAATAACTAAAGTTAATTCTTTTCTTGTACAAAACAATCTCTCAATTCACCAAGTACTAAATTAATAATCTGTGATTTTTTTTAGTATGAATGTAGAGAAAAGAAAAAGTATTGCATGCATGATTTACACTTACGGCATGACAAGAGCACCGAAGAGGGCGATTGCATCGGCGGTGGCACCGTTGCCGCTCAATTTGGGCACAAACAATCCCTCGATGACCTTGCCGGCCGGGGGCTTGACATAGCTCATCTCTCCGAAGAAACACGCCGCCATGACAAACACTAGTATTGATATCACTAGCTCAAGTTTGCGCTCCTACAGACGCATATTAATTTTTTTGTAATTATATTTGGTTTTCACAGGGTTATTAACAATGTTAATTAATGATAAATAATGCAACGAGATTCAATAGTTTGATAAATGGTTAGGAGATTGTTGATCATGCTATGAAATAAATATCATCATAACCAAATGATATATTTTGAATATTATAAATATTATGTAAGCTTAAGTATCAGATATTTTGACAAATTTATGTCCCAGCATCAGATATTTAAATTTGACAGTTAATGGTAGTCTTTTTCGTATTGCAACTTTAATTACCACTATTGTGAATGTCAGACAATTTGTAGTGGTCAAGATTATGATGGCTTTCTTTTTAAGAAAAGCATAAATAATAATAGAGAAGTGAGGAGGGATCAAGTTACAACAATTTTGAGTTACCACAAAGTTACAACAACGGTTTTTTTCATTTTCAAAGTCCAAATCGTCGATCCAAACCATTCAACATAATTATCTAAATAAAATATACTTCCAGATCAAATTTTACATTTTTTTGAATTTTTTTACTATTTATTAAGATGGGTACAAAATTCAATGGTCTGAATTTGACTAGTTTTTGTACCCATATTAATAAATAGTAAAAAAAATCAAAAAAATGTAAAATTTGATCTGGAAGCACATTTTATTTAGATGATCATGTTGAACGGTTTGGATCGACGATTTGGACTTTGAAAATGAAAAAAACCATTGTTGTAACTTTGTGGTAACTCAAAATTATGGTAATTGGATCCCTCCTCATAATAATAATAATAATAACAATAATTATGTTATTATTATTATTATTACTACTACTACTATTATTAGTCAACAGTGATATACTAAAAAGTGATAAATATAGAGCAACATAACAATTATTACAATTATCATGACGATGATGTGAAGTATATGTCAATTTAAAAATGATGAAAGCAATATAAGCATATGTCAATTGTGCTACTGACATATGGTACATATTTGCTACAGTTTATGTCATCTACATCTAATTAAAAAAACACAGATCGTCTAATATTCTTCATACAGTAATTAAGTTGTAGATTTATAACCAACAAGAAAATTTCTTGTAAATATTTGAAAAATTAACCATCCTATCTCAAAACAAAAAATGGGCCACTATGATGTTAAAATTATATAATCTTATGCGCTATTATAGATCTTGAAAAAAGGAAACTGACATTATTTTGTCTTCCAAGTACACTACTACTACTACTACCTGTATAGTTGTAGCATGTTGGCTAATGATCTTATTCTGGATGGAAAAAATAAATGATTTTTATTCGATTGCAACGACATAATGACAATTAATGATCGATATTAATATACTTAACAGGCATATATATATAGAGAAAGAGAATGACTAATAATTAATATGTTCCTGGACCTTGAAATAAATATTTTAGTTTAAACAGTTGATTCAAGCCGTTTAATATTCAGTCTATATTAAAATGTGTTTGGAAATCAAATTTTTATATTTTTTTGGGAATTTCTTTTACCATTTATTAAGTCATTTTGAAAATTATTATTTTCAATGATCAATAAGTCTTTCACTGTTTTAAAAACATCAAAATATTTTTCTTGATGAAACAAATTAATATAGAATCTTGTAAAATAATATTGATATTCTTTATTTGTTCCAACAACCTTTGGTAAAAAATGAAACAAATAAAATATTTAGTGCAATATATACAATCATTTCAATTCCACATGGACGACTATAGGATTAAAATAGTTTCATGCAACGTAGAAACTATAGGATTAAAATAGTGTTCCAACTGATTCGTGCTGCTGTGCATGAAATTAAAACTGCTCTGTTAAAATCTTTACCCAACCAAGTCAATAAATAGTCAAATTCAACACCTGCCCTGCAATGGAATATAATATTCCAATTGATTGGATCGGACGTTGAAGGATCTCATTAAAGTAAAGTAAATTAAATGTAAAATTTTAACTCGATATTTTTAGTATTTTCTATAATGTTAACTTACATTTTATTTTAATTACCCAATTTATATCATATTTGACAGTAGTTAGTCCGTAATTTTTCAATAAATTTCAATTAATTCCATGATTCTATATATATAAAATAGGGTCCCAAACAGAGAAATGAATGGAAACAAGAGTCCAAAATCACATACATACTTCAATAAAAATAAACATATAATTTTATAAGAGAGCAACATCTAGCATATATAGTTGTTTCAGATATTAATCATCACGTGGGAGATGTAGATTTAAATTCAATGCATGTAACTAAAAGTGATTACAGTATGTCACTCTCAAGTCATGATATTTTTAAGATAATCATATATGTATTTTTTTTACTTCAAGAAAGAGAAAACAATAGTAAAATTCAGGTAAAACATTTATTACGTACCCCATATCGTTGTAATCCGAGAAGTAAAAGAGTGCTAGAACCGGTGATTAGTACCCCAATCCACAGTGGTATGTGGAATAATATGTTGAGTGCAAATGCGGTCCCAATTACTACATTAAACATGCACAAAAATTTAGATTCAGAATTTCACAGAACTCAACCAACAAAAAAAAAATCACATATACAAATACAAGCTAAACAAGACATCAATTTCTTTTAGTAACGAGGTGACATTAACAATTAAACAAATTGAATATATTATTTTTAAAAGTTTGCTAACTGTGATAATAATTTCCAATAAACCAAGTACATATAGATGAGAACCTTCAGGGATGTCAGAGGCTATAACTGCTACCTCAGCAAGCATCCAGAGAAATAATTTGATGAATTTTGGATATTCCATCTTACAGAGCTCTGCCAGATGCTTCCCTGTATTGTTAGAACAAATACAGACATTGTACCAAAAATTTCAGATTGATTAAATTGAAACCAAATTTGTTACACAAATTATTTATATGAAATTTTGAGAGCAATTAATGTACCTGTTACTACACCAAGATTGGCAGATAATGACTGTATGATCAATGCAAAGATCAAACCGACAAGAATAACCCACAAGAGCTGCCAAAATAATTAAAAAAAAAAAAAAAAAAAATGAAAAATATGAAGTTTTAGTTTATCTCTGCTAACACGTCTAATGGAAAATTGAAGGTATTGAAAAAAATATGTGGGTACCTCATATCTATGATTTGCTCCAGCTTGAAGATCAGTTTCCACTTTTCATAAAAATAAATATACATGCATTACCATCAAAACTTTGCGTTTGAAAGAGAAAGAAAGAAAAAAAATAGAGAGAAACTTACAGTTGGCTGGATCAATGTAAGCCAATGACACAAGAAATCCTGGTCCAACATGTGCTAAAAACTTCTTCCATCCTGATTCCTATCAAATTTATTTTACCATATTTTAAGTTTGAATTATGTGTTACTATATATGTTAGTGTTAGAGAAAGATACATAGAGAGAGAGATATAGTGGTAGTAACCTTTTGAGAGGCATCATTGCATTCAGATCTGTCTACTATGTTCTCATCCCTCCGATCAATTCCTTCTTCACACCTTTCCATTTCTCTCTCTTATTTCTTTCTCCCTCTGAAAAGTTATACTAAATTGTATCATTATGTCGGCGGGCGCCTCTATTTATGCATTAAAGCATGCATATAGAGACAAATTGTATTAATTTATCTATATGTCACAATCATTAATATATATTAATTACCACATGGCATTCATTAGGTACTAATAATCAACTTTGGTGCTTGACCAATCTATATATTAGCAATTAGGTAACTAGTGCATCTCACTAGTAACATTTGTTTCATCCCCAAATAGATATCTTATTTGTTAATTCAAAGGAATAATAACAACAAGAATGCCAATTATGTTACCATAGCTTGTTTTGCAATTTATGTTGAAGTAGAAATATATATGAAGCGTGCAACGTAATTTATCATATTTAACCTTGTGTTGGAAATTATGATTCTAGTGTTTGAAATAAGAATGTGTTGACAACATTAATTTTATCAAGGAATATGGAAGAGAGAAAAAAATGTCCACATGCTTAAAATAATAATAATGAAATTAAGAAGAAAAAAAATGTGTTGTGTGTTATGTCGACGTACGTAGGTATTGTTTTTGAACATATTAATTAATTTGATAAAGTAAACCTAGAGATTTATAAACGAAGGAGAATCCAATGTTGGTGGATCCAACTAAGGAAGACAGATTAATACGATAATTCTCAAATTGAACGGTTGAGATTATTCCCATCTGAAATGCTTGGAATTTATAATAATTTATTATTTAAAAATTTAGTAGTTGTAGCTTCTTTTTAAAAAAAAATTAAACTATGTTTAATTTAAAGACGGATTTAGGTTAATAGCTGAGATAGCTAAGCCATCACGTTCATAATTAAATTAAAAATTAACAAGTTTACTTATTAAGTAATATTTCAGATTTTTTACAAAATAAAATTACAGTAGAATAATTTATTTAATTTTCAATCTTAATTTTTTTTTTATTCCGACTAACTATATATGTTTTAATTAAAATGAATCAAATATATTATATCAATCAGAGGCATTAATTTGCAGACTCTATTTTATTAATTACGACAAAAGAAAACTTGGAATTGAATGCCGAATGGTTGAAGACACGTGTGTGCCATGTATGCATGCCTTTCCACGTGTTAGTACCTGAAGAAACGATTCAAGATACAGCCGTCTTATTTCTAAATATAATTCCTTACATCAACCTTTTTTTTTTTTCTTGTAGAAACATATACACACACATGTACACATCACATTTTTTGGGTAAACATTAATGTAATGGAAACAATGGGGCCTTCTCCAGTGCTTAGTACTGTTTATTGAGGCCTACAGATAAATTATTCAGGGTGAAATAATTATATATCTTGAGTTTGTCAATCAATAATGTAATATATTTTTTCTTATGAAAGTTAGTGGCTTTAAGTGTCAAATAACAATTTCATTGATAAAAAAAAAATAAACTTACAACCAGTCAAATGACTCCTCAATACAAAATTAAAATTTTTATTATCACAAAATCCTCCAAATTACTCTAAATAACTCTAATATTTCAATTTCATTTATATACACTCATAATTACTCAATTACTTTAAATACTTTAGCTCTCTACGACCGGATCCGCTCTTTCGACCATCGCTGCGCTTTGACGTCTGGATCTACTCACCTGTACTCCGATCGAGGTGACGTACAGACTTAATACTCCGAGTTTCGACGATACCGCACTCTTGGCTCCGCTCGGCTATGGCCCCGCCCCTCTCTCATTTTTCTCTCCACTCAAGAAAGTAGAGCCGTGAGAGAGGAGAGGAGCTATATCGGAGGTGAGATCTAAAAGAGTGAGAGGGACATACTAGAGAGAAAAAGATGAGTGAGGAGGAAGAACAATAGTGGCGGCTGTTAGAGTTTTAAAATGCCTTTTTAGCTGCCGAAAACAATAATGTAATATTGTATTATTTTTTAGTACAAAGCATTAAGAGTAGAACTAGGGTGCTCCTAGGAGTACCAAGCCCCTTTGTACTCTTAATTCTAAAACCTATCGGATTAACTTCGAACAACAAATCCAAACCGTTGAAATTCTTCTACCTTACGAGTGATGTGTCTACATGTGAAAATTTTAAAGTTTCGAATTAATTTAGTATAAAGTCAAGTGGTCAAAATTAGAAGGTTTCTAAATTAATTTTAATGCATTCATTTTTTGGAAGTCTTTTGACCACTTGACTTTATACTAAATTAATTCGAAACTTTAAATTTTTCACATGTAAACGCATCACTCGTAAGGTAGAAGAATTTCAACGGTTTGGATTCGTTGTTCAAAATTAATACAATATGTTTTAGAGTTAAGAGTACAAAGAACTTGGTACTCCTAGGAGCACCCTATTTCTACTCAAGCATTAACATTATTATTAATTAGTTCATATGCACTTAGTATTTTGTATTAGCGCGCGGTTTATTATTTTAATTTTACATGCTTTACACACATTAAAAATCATCAACAACTCATTATATTAGCAGACCAGACAAAAAGTCAAATATAATGACTGAACCTATATATAGGTATAGAGGTACAATTATTTATCCATATATATTTATATGTACCTGTAAAAAACATCTATTTAGACTGATTAATTGGTCGATTAGTTGTTAGCAGTGATCAAACCGTTAAGAATTTTTTTGACTAATCGGCCGTGTTTTTCTGATATTATAACTGATTATTCCTGATTATTCTCGATTAATCGCTTAATGGTACGTACCCTATCCGTCCAACGATTGCACTGTTATTTACAACACTGATATATGCTAGACAAGGTAGCTGATAGGACACTAAATGCACAAGTATTTGTTCATGAGGGATAACTTTTGTATCAAAATATATTTTAATGAGTGATAATTTCTGTATCGACATATATATTTCAAATAGTGAGGTTATGGTACTATATATGCATAGTGCGGATCGGTTCATACTATGGATCAATATTTTTATTTTCAAAATACTAACAGTGGATCTGAAGCGTTCAACGTGATCTCCATATGAACATGTACTTGTAAACTAAAATTTATATTTTATAGAATTTTTCTACTATTTTTTTAGATGGGTAGAAAATCAGTGTTTTTGGATGGTCTTGAATTTTTAGATCAAGTGATTTTCTACCCATCTAAAAAAATAGTAGAAAATGTTAAAAAAAAATGTAAAATTTAGTTTAAAAGTACATTAATCTTATATGATGACTATACTGAACAATTCTGATTAATCATTAAGAAACAGAGATTTGAGATCATAAAGTGAATCAATATGTGCTATGCATAATACCATAGCCTCAGTACTCTTTTTAAAAATACGAGAGAAGGCAGTTGCATGCCTACGTACCATGATTGAATGTGTCTCTCCTTCTGAATATTAATGATTTGATTAGTGTTGATAAGTTCCACATAAAGTTTTTTTATGTGGTCCCTTTGCATGTCAGAAGTGTGTTGTTGGTGTAATTCCATTGAAAAAAAAAAAGCAACTTTTTACTTATCTTTTAGATATTTCTTTCTTCAAAAAAAGTTCCACATAAAGTTTCTTTGGGGAAAAATAATCATTATAATATAATATTAATTATTACCTCGCGGAAATAATCCATTATCTTAAAAGAACTGAGATCAAGAAATAATTACTGGGATTTAGTATTGGTATAGCACTACGTTGAGTGCACCCCACATCAACTTTTACCATAAAATTTAAGAGAGAACATATGTTTAGTTCTTCGTTGGATGATCAACCGTGTTATTTTTTTATTAAATGTTCAAATGTCTTCATTTTTTATTCCTCTATCATTTCTCCATTTTTAATAATAGCTCAAAATTTAAAACATAAACGCTACAATTAAACTGTTAGATGTGATTTATGTTATTTTCTCTATGTGCTCATAATTTTTTTTCCCATTTCGATTTTTTTTTTATGTCAATCAATAAGTTGAAATATCAACGTCTAGAAATTATCCATATTAGTACATCATAACAAGCTCTCGATGACAACCAAGTCAAAGTTGAAATGTCATAATATTTTACACGTGCATAGATAAAATAATGTAGAACATATCTAATGGTTTTATATTGACTTTTAAGTTTTAAAATTTGAGTTATAAAAGTTTTTAAAAATGAAGGCATGATGGAGAGGCACAAAAAAATAGTCATTTGAACCCCCCCGCCCCCCCCCCCCCCCCCCTCTTTTTTATTATATAAAAATTAAAATTTTCGAAAAAGATATTTATTTATGTTTCAATTAATTTGACCGTCAAATTCTTTATAGCATTAGTATCATAAATAGTTATTCTAAAATAGAATAGATATAATATTTTGGAGCTAAGTTCGAGAAGCAATCCTTATAAAGTCAATATAATGATGAAATGGTTATTGATCTCTTGTGGGGCTGGTTTAATTTTCAATTAATAATTCCATGAACTAATATCAATAACATATCTTTAGAAAGGGTGCTCAGTGACATCAAGTTCCAGTATAAAAGAAGCTTCTATCAAAATTTAAAAACAAACGAACTGAGAGGAAAAAGGAATAAGCACTAACAAAGTTGGATAGAAAAATCTGCTTGGTGACAAAAAAAAAGTGTAGCTTTTTTTAAAGTTAGTCAAATTAGACACTTCAGCGCGCAGAATAATTCAATTAGATCCATCTAATTAAGTTAGTAAAAAGTGCGCTTTATTTTAATACAAAGATTAATTGCATACAGGAACTTACAGCCGCAGTATTTTATACAAATCCAAATAAGACATTTTTGAAAAATAAATAACAACAACAACGAAACTAAAGTTCATATCCACCGGATCTACATCTTTAATCAAAGAAAACCCCTCATAGTAGAGATTTTCTTTGTCTTTGTACTTATAATATTTTAAATTACTTGTATAAATTCAGGAATATAGTGATGTATTTTGCATAATTTATAAACCAACCGCAATGGAATTCCTCATCAATTAAGTTGTTTGTGGTATTTTATTCATGATCATGGGGTTTTTCTTTTGGCATGGTATGATCATTGAAGATTGATTATGAAATGGGCAACACAAAACTTACTGCGCATTTTTTTAAATTAATTTAAATTAGTTAATATCTATGTTATTTTGTACGAAAACATGACACGTGTCCACCACGGGACACGGCAAATTTAATATTGGAAGTAGGTGGAGTATCATTAGACACCAACATTAAAATATAATTCAATAGATGAAGAAGTTTGTTGGGTGGGCTTCATTCATGCATGTCTTGTAAGTTGCAGGTACCAAAGGCACATAGATTTTCAAGACATTAATTAATTAATTCGATATATGGGATATATAAATTATATATGGTATATCTGACAAACTATTTTTCGGCTGAATAAAAAAAATGAAAAGCTTAAATATTTTTTATTAATTAAAAATGAGAAATCAATATATATAAACAAACCTCAACAAAATTGTACAGTTCACAGATTATGCATATGGCTTAGAGAAACCCATGAAGGAGAATGAATCAATTTATCGAACCAATTAAAAATAATGGGTCATTAATTAATATTATACATACACTTAATCAAAGTCATGTGTGATGGTGTTGTACAAAGAAACTATACAAAGTTTTGAGTTATATATGTATATTATACAGTCAATTGTTAAAAAATGGTGAAACATGAAGCATTATCATAACTTCCAAACACTCATTTTTTTTTTACCATTTAACTACATATAATTATATGAATTAAAAAAAATACTAGTTATGTACATATATATCACTCGTCAAATATATCATCTGTTGAATAATTTCAATGTGTCGTTAATTCAACAAATGGATTTGGCATTGACTAAGCTGACCAACCACCTTAATAATTACTGATATTTTGATTGATTGTGCAATTAATTAATCAACAATATTTGTATAGTCAGGTTCAATGTGAATTTATTTGATTGGAAAATGCAAATAGTGTTTGACATCAAGTTTTTGGGTCCCTCCCAACTGTCGGTGTTAGCATACTTAGCAACATTCAACCAAACCTCTATAGTTCGGCATTTAATATTTTATGCAGATTGACCATACCTTTTTCTATAGATGACTTGTGGTGGCCACGCTTGAAGATGTTAATTTATAGAATTATTCTTTGAACAAGTAAATCAACCAATCATGTTTTACAGCATTATTCATTGGTCAAGGAGGAGTAGAGCGCGATTTGCGAATAACCTTGGTCACAAGAGGTCCATTAATTTATACTAGAAGAAAATAGACTAGTCATTAATGGGAACCAAGTGTCCCATCAAGGGAGGAATTGGCTCTGTTTCTATAGAACAACTCTTTTGGAAGCACTATATATATATACAGAGTAAATCTAGGGTGTGACGTGCTCACCAAGAGGGTTTGATGAGCTCAACTTCAAAAATAGATCGGATCGGCTTCAAATGACGAATCCAAACCATTGAAATCTATGCACTTCGTGAGTGATGCATGTACATGTAAAATTTTAGAAGTTTCGAATTCATTAGCGACGAGGTCAAGCGGTCAAAGTAATGACGAAAAATGAATATATAAAACAACTAATATAATAACTTATTAAAAGATTCATTACTTTGACCGTTTGATCTCGTAGCAACCAAATTCGAAACTTCCAAAATTTTGCATGTACATGCATCACTCACGAAGTACATGGATTTTAACGGTTTGGATTCGTCATTTGAAGCCGATCCAATGTATTTTTGGAGTTGTACTCACCAAATCCTCTTGGTGAGCACGTCACACCCTAGATTTACTCATATATATATATATATATATATATATATATAGAGTTGAGTTATGGTACTCTATAGAGTAAAAGGCCTTGGTACTATACGGTACTATATTTTTATTTTAAAAATCCAAACATCCGATCCGAACCGTTGAACATGTTCTTCATATTGAAATGTGCTTGGAGACCAAATTTTACATTTTTTGGAATTTTTTTGCTATTTATTAAGCCACTTTGAAAATCGCAGATCCGATGGTCCAGAAATTTTTACTGTTTTTTTACTGTTCACAACTGATCTGAAATTTTCAAAGTGACTTAATAAATAGCAAAAAAATTCAAAAAAATGTAAAATTTAGTCTCCAAGCACATTTCAATATGAGGAACATGTTCAACGGTTCGGATCGGGTGTTTGGAGTTTTAAAACGGAGATATAGCGTAGAGTACCGAGGCCTTTTACTCTATATACCATAGTCCATCTCTCTCTCTCTCTCTCTCTCTATATATATATATATATATATATGAGTAAATCTAGGATGTGACGTGCTCACCAAGAGGATTTGGTGAGCACAACTTCAAAAATACATCGGATCGGCTTTAAATGATGAATCCAAACTGTTGAAATCCATGTACTTCGTGAGTAATGCATGTACATGCAAAATTTTGGAAGTTTCAAATTTATTTGCTACAAGGTCAAGCGGTCAAAGTAATGAATATTTTTATAAGTTATTTTATAAGTTGTTTTATATATTCATTTTTCATCATTTCTTTGACCGCTTGACCTTGTAGCAAATGAATTCGGAACTTCCAAAATTTTACATGTACATGCATCTCTCACGAAGTATATGGATTTCAACGGTTTGGATTCGTCATTTGAAGACAATCCGATATATTTTTGAAGTTGTGCTCACCAAACCCTCTTGGTGAGCACGTCACACCCTAGATTTACTCATATATATATATATATATAGAGAGAGAGAGAAAGAGAGAGAGGTTGGCTAATATACAATCAATTGTTCCTGAGCTCCCGTGCAACCAAGTCATTTTTTGGTTTTCAAAGTCCAAACGGTTGATCCAAACCATTAGATGTGATATTTATATTAAAATGTGTTTGAAGACCAAATTTTATATTTTTTGGAATTTGTTTGCTATTTATTAAGCCACTTTGAAAAGCGCTGATCAAACGGTGGCTTAACCAAACAGTAAAAACAGAAGCCACCGTTGGATCATTGATTCTCAAAGTGTGACTTAATAAATAGCAAAAAAATTCCAAAAAATGCAAAATTTGATCTCCAAGTTTGTGGCTTAATAAATAACCAACCCCTCTCTCTCTCTCTCTCTATATATATATAGGAGAGTTCCAGTGTCTCATCTCCTCATATCTCATCCATGTCTCATATCCTATATCTTTATTTTCAAAGTCCAAACAGTCGATCCAAACCGCTCAACATGATATCCATGCTAAAATATGCTTGGAGACCAAATTTTATATTTTTTGGAAATCTTTTACTATTTATTATTACTTAAGCCACCGTTGGATCAACGATTTTCAAAGTGGCTTAATAAATAGTAAAAAAATTCAAAAAAATGTAAAATTTGGTCTCCAAGCAGATTTTAATATAGAGATCATATCTAACTATTTGGATCGAATTTTAGGACTTTAAAAATTTAAAAATAACTTAGTTGTACATAACCTCACGAACAATCGATTTGATATGAGCCAACCTCTATATATATAATTGAAAATTGAAAAATGATTTATTTGCTATTTTTTTAGATGAGTATAAAATTGTTATTTTTGGATGGATTATGGACCATAAAAAAATAATGATTTAAAAAATTCTAAACAAATAATAATAAATTTCCAAAAAATGTAAAATTTGATCTCCTAGTTCATTTCAATATGTAGATCAAGTTGACTGGTTAGGATTGACTTTTTGAACTTTCAAAAGTAGAAAATATGTGTATGAAGTAAAACAAGACTCTTACTTCTCAACTCACCATAGTCCAACTCTCTCTCTATAAAGTTATCTTATTCTTTGTTTGGTAGGAATAGTATGTTTTGTTAGGAAACAATGGTAGCTAATTAATGATGATTTATCATTATCTTATAGTTTGGAATATTTTTAACTCTTAATTTAAGTTTTTGACCACGGATTGCCCTCTTATGAAAAATGAAAAAGAGAGAAAAAATGTTACTACTGCAAAAAGACACAAATATTACACTCAAAATTAGAGGAATTATTTTTAATTTCATTTACTTCTTTCCTTGACCAGCTCATGTGGGCCCCAGGTTAAGAAGACACTGAAATACAAATTCCTAATATATTGTGCCGACAGTTCATATGTACTAGTTTTTCTTTTTTTTTGTTGGAGGTAGTATGAGATCTATCCCTTACATTAGACACCTAATTTCAACAAAAGATTTAAAAAAAAAAAAAAAAAAGCCCCACATCAACTATTTTCCAGACAGTCTTTGAAAGCAGCACTAAAAACACCAGATCAGGGGTAATGGAAACCGGGAAGAATATTATCTGAAAATGATAGAACAAAAGAAAAAAGATACAAAAAAACACCAGACATTTGTTTTGTCTAATTCAATCTACAGAATCCAATCAGAATGATTGAAAAAGATCTATTCAGACCATCCAATTAATAAATGCTCTTAATTACTAATTAGCCAAAATATGTAACTTAATAAAATATGTCAGCATCAATTGTGATGGTGCCTCCTTCCAAAGCAAGAAAGGTTCAATGTATATATAATATTTTAATAAAATCCAAATTAGTAAAACTTAGTGGTAGTTACTTTCAAAGCAGTAATATTTCATATTGAACAGTATAAACGTTTTGGTACAATACCAATGAAAGCAACACCACAGGTACTGCTATCGGTTGATGGATCTAGTTTGAGTCCAGCATTTTCTAACCCAAAAATAGCGACTAAGGTCAGGTTAGTTGGGGTTCATGTTGATTGGTCATGACTTGATCAGACCCTTTTGGGGCTGTTATTTGTTTCCAGCTAATTTTTGCGCCTTACCTGGGTAGATACTGAAGGGAAAGGATAAAACTTCTTCAGGCAAAATAAATAAATAAATAATAAATGAAATACTATAAACAATCAATTAGAACTGCAGCATAAATTACTAAATTTATTGTTTGGCAGTTGATGCAGTTGCATATCCTATGAGTTCCTCCTTGACCTTGTTGCTGCAATTTCATATTACTCAGTCTTCTTTTAACTTGTTGATGGCATTGCAAATTATGATGTCTTTCTTGAACTTGTGGCAGCAATTGCATATTATGAGGTCTTCCTTGAACTTGTTGCATGTTAATGTAGGCTGGGATTGGTTCCTCATTAGATTGTTGCTGCAGAATCTGAAAAATTGAAGTACTTTTCTCGATCAGGTTTATGCTTCTTAATTAGATATGTCATGTATATCATCAGGAGAGGAAGCAGAGATATTTTTGTGGCAGATTTAGCTTTGAGAAATTGAAGTACTTTTCTCGATCAGGTTTATGTTTCTTCGGTAGCCTAGTTTGTTTTGCATTTCGATATAGAACAAAAGCCTTTTTTTATCTTAATTTTGGCCGTTTTTCTACTTTTACATCAATTTGACTTCAGAGATGCAGGTATCAGTCTGAACTTTGAAGTTCTAGTTCAAACATCCAAATCTATATAGTGGTAAAGGGAACCTTAGTGTGATATAATAACTAAAGTAGTTATTATATCACTCCGTGCTATAGTTTAAATCACAAATCTATTACACATGATGAACCTGGACTTTCTATGCAAAATATATCGGTTCAATTCTCACACAAAATATTCAAATTAATAGAAATATTTGGAACGAAAAACTTCCATGACGTAATTAATATACCATTTCAGGAGGCTGTGTCATTTCGTGAGAGCTTGTGGGACCTTCTCTGATTGAATTATTACACATGGACTCCACATAACTCTGCCATATAATGAATATGCTATTGCATTTAATAGATCATTATTGGTAGTATATTTCGCTAAAAATGCTCATGGATTTTGCAGAGAAATAATATTGTGTATATTCTGACTGCAAAAGGAGCGGTTGGCTACACGACTCTTTTGTCTGGCAATAATATATATACTTAATTTTAAAAAAATTATAAAACTATTCCTAAAATCTGAATGGATGGACTTTGAAGGAAAATTTGGTTGCTGTCAACATGTATAGAGTGAATCACTACTTCTCAAATTTTCAGATCTTGAGTCGAAGGAGTGAAGGGGGGCAGAACGTTACAATGACTGAATTTATAAGGTGCAAGGTAGGGCCTTTCCTTTCGACCTACTTTGGAATGTCTTTGCATGGAAGCAATAATTAATGTATTATAGGGACAGATAATTTGGGTACGTACTATTTTGAAATGTCTGTGTGATTCTAAGGTTGATACTGTGGATTATGCGGTGCTTATCAAAAGTGTTGTTAAATTCTGGAATATCGATCTAGTTTTGGTAGGTATTAAATAAAACAATAGTTCAATGAAAGGAAAACAATAAGAAATTATATAGATTTCTGAGAATTATTGCTAGCTCAAGCCTCAAGTATCGATGGGCATCTGTGCCAAGATGTGAATTGTTCGAAATTTATACTAAACTAGCAGATATTTATAAATAACTTACATTTGTTTGCTCAATATTAAAAATTAGGACATTTAGCATTTTGGCATAATCATCTAACAACTAGTTAGATGTTAAGGAGATAACTTTTGAATCAGGTTTTTTCTTTAATAAATTGTCGGTCTACCTCAATATGTTTGGTTCTATCATGTTGTATCGGATTTTGAAAGATGTCAATTGCAGTCTTATTGTCACAAAATAATTTCATGGATATTCTAGTTCGAAACCAAGTTCAGTGATCAACCTCTTCAACCACATGAGTTTGCGAATGCCTTTTACCATGCCTCTAAACTCCACTTCAGCGCTTGAAAGTGCCACTATATTTTGTTTCTTACTTCTCCAAGTCACCAGATTACCACCAAAAATGTAAAGTACCCGGCTGTAGATTTTGCTTTCAACAATGTTACTAGCCCAACCAGTATCAGTGTATCCCTCAATATTAGTATGCCCATGTTTTCCAAATGTTATGCCTCTACCTGGACTTCCTTTGAGATACCTAATTATTCTCATCACATCATTGATGTGCTTTTGTTTTGGATCATGCATGAATTGGCTAAACACTCCTATTGCATATGCTATGTCAGATCGGATATGTGACAAGTATATTAATTTTTTTTATATATAATACAACAGTATACAATAATCATTTAATCACGTCATTTATATTTTTCACCTAAACATGTATAAGCATAGTGTTTATATGACCTCAAAATTTCAACATCATCATCATCTATGGCATTTCAAAACTCAAAGGTGATGATTTAATTGTTAGTATACTCGACTTGTACAACGAATCAACCAAACCCATTGAGCTATATCTGAACCTAGTCCACCCAAACCGTTCTAAATGTGGAGCCAAAAATCATGTCCCTACTTTGTGTTGCCATTTAAACGGAAAAATCTACTATGCGGCAAAAGGACCTCTGAAATTAATTTATATATAATTATAACATTTATAAATTGAAATTTGAGACGCATGCTGGCACGGGAGATTAGGTCTTCAATTCTTCATATGTGATGAATATGTTCTATCTTATTATTTTAGAGATCCTATTTTTTTATTTGTTTGGAAATTTAGGACTATATCAGCTAGATAGTATTGCTACGGTGATTCCTTTAAATATAAATGATTAACAATATAATACACGTATTTAGAAATGACATGTTCTATATCTTTGTTAGAAAGAAACTATATTCAAGTTAATTAGTTTTTCATGGTTTAATTAAGTAAACATCTTGTCAACAATCTTCCATGAATTACCTACACGTTGAATAAGAAAGATTCCTTATTAAATGAACAATAACATCTGAGTTGTTGCATCTCAAATTTAATAAACCAAAACTAATTCCAAGTATTAATGAGAACATATGCGAAAATGCATGATTAATTGGGGAAGTCTTCTCTCTGACATTTTATATATATCGTCACATTTCAAACATGTACAAATCGATATCAGCTAACCCATTAATTAAAATACATAAGCCCCTAAATAGCCCGTAAAAATCTAATTCTAGATGAAACCTTGACAGAATTCACAACCTATATACACTGGGACTCGGTTTTCTGAATCAGAAAATGTTTCTACTTATTTTGGTCTCACAAAGAAGTTGATATTTTTAATTTAAATTTTTTTTCATTGAGTGCTGTGTGGATGATATTGTACTTGGATATGTGTAGTAGAGAGAGAGAGAAATAGCCCATATAAATCTAATTTTATTGTTGTTGGTTATTTAGTGTCATTTATTATTCTTTCTTCTTTTAATTTCATCAGCTTAATTGAAAAAATATTATAATTGTCTATCAGCTTAATTTAAGATTTTATTTAGTTATTTTAAAAATTGAATTGACAACAATTCCATTTTATTTTAACCTTCATCTCCCCAAATAGCCTGCGCCGATTTAATAACTTCAAAATTCCTATTTTGGTGAAGAGCTTTTTTTGTCTGTCCGATTCCTACGGAATTCTCTGCACCAAATTAAATTTGGAAATTTTCCATTATTAAATTTGACTAAAAGTAATTTTCTTAATAGTTAAATATGGAAGATGTATTTATACAATGAAAAAGAAAAAAAAAATGGGTGCCTTTTTTGTAACTAACCAAAATTTGACTATGTTAAAAATAGTATCATTTGTCACAAAAAAAAAAAAAGTTTCTATTATTAGCAACTTCTTGTAGTACACGAATGCTCACAAGAAAAACGCACTCCCACCAAGACTATATATTAAATTCGACTCCACGCTCCTCTCTTTCAATTTGCCTCTTCTCCTCTAAACCCCTTTCCATATATAGTTCCATCTAAAGTACAAACCCTGTACGTAGGTGCTTCATTAATTAATTTGATAATTAATTGGCAGAGAGAGAGAGAGGTAATTGAGATGGCAAGGGGTAAGAGAGATATTGTGAAGATAGAAAGCACATACGGCCGCAATAACACCTTCCGCAAGCGCTGCCCTAGCCTCTTCAAGAAGGCTTATGAGCTCGCCATCCTCACCGCCTCTGAGGTGGTGCTCATGACAAGCCACCCTACTAATGGCAAGCACTACCACTTCTCATACCCCAAAAGGTACTTCTTAATGTCTATAACATCATAGCATGCATAGGACCTACATGTGTATGTAGGGCACAACAAAAATTAAATTTTTTTATCATGTCTCCATTGAATAAGGAGCCATTAATTTTCTCCTTAAGAATTCATCTTTTTAATATGTCATGCTAAACGCTACCTTCTTAACATGAATTGTGTTTTACTTCTATAAATTTGTAAAGAAGAACGAATAAATATGTACAGCTCGTTTGTTCAGCATATTTGGACATGTTGTTCTCGTTTAAAACAAAATGTACGTAGATTTTATAAATTTTCACATGAATGCATTAGTTTAGACATGTCAGAAGATAAGATTTGCAATTAATCAAATCGTTTATTCCAGAATAAAAATTAAATTTTGGCGAATCTGACAAAATCAAAAGAAGCAATATAATTTGTTTCAACAAGTCCTTTGACGAATTACATATTTACCCTTATAAGAAATTCTTAATTGTATCCCTTTGATATTCCCCCGCTATGTGTTCAACATTTATTAATTACATTTTCTTTTATTGATTCGCTAATATAACATTTTCTAGGCCCGAGGATATCTTGATTAGATTTCTTAACATGGAAGATGGTGATCGGAAAGTCAATGGTCAAGAATTTCGGTATTATGTTTTATTAATTGTTATATTACTTCTGTAATTGCTGATTTTATTAAGTAAAGACTATTAATAATAATCCAGGACATTTTCTTTTGAGACTTACCAACGAATGGCATTACTTCTGTTCTTGTTATTTCGTTAATTGTTGTAGAATTTCACTACTAGACACACCACATCCACATGCCTTTTAATTTTTGTAGAAATTGTCTAATTTGCACTTCGCTCTACCTAGGTTATGATTAAATAAAATAAAAAATCAATGATTTGGAGAATATCATAGCATAGCAAGAGTCATATATATTATCAATGTGGTCAAAGAAACTCCCTCTCTGTTTCTCGTTTTTAACCATGTCTATGACATAAACTATTTTTTTTTTGTCATTTTGTCATGAACAGCGGAGAAGTGGTGATCCCCAACAAAGATGTAAGTTCTCTATATTTAAACCAATAACCAAAGATTAATAATGGTCCAATAATCCTTGTCTTAAGCAATCCTTATTTAGATTCATATAAGAAGATAACACATCGAGTTTTAATTAGCTTAGATGTTCATCAAAATAGTTTACACCTTGTCATAAGCAATCCTTAATTATTTAGATTCATATTGGTCATACTTTTGAAAATGCTTCCAACCAATAAAAAGGTCCCAAATAAAATACTTGAAAAAACATATATATGTAACATCTCTCTTATAAGAAAACGATTGTTTCATTGAATGCAGAGTCTAATTGATAAACTACAAAATTGCAAAATAGAAGATGACAAAGCGGCAGAAGAAGAAACCAGGTACATGGTTATATATTTTGAATAGAAGATCGCATTATTATAACATATCTCGTCATGGATATTTAAAGTTAAGAAGTTTGACCTCCATCTTTCATATATTTATCTCTCTCTCACCCGATTTTTTTATGAATAGGAAAATAATTAAATAAATGTCGTGATTAGGGAATGGTTCGGAAATTTTGCGAAAAGGGGGAAAACCGCGATTTTGGATAACGGCCAAGGGACGCCAGCCAAAATCGCGGCCCTATTAATTACCAGAAACGAACGGAGCGGGACTTAATCATGGACCGTTAAATGGGATCACGGACAGCTTGGGTCGTTACTTTAAACAACGGCCACCTTGGGCCGTTACTTTGAACAACGGCCAGCGGCCCGTTATTTTGGACAGCGGGCGGTATTAAAATAATGCATCCAATTCATTCTCCGAATTCCGGATAGTTTTATCACCGTGCAGTCGGGCGATATTAAAATAATATGTACAGGTACGAGAGTCCAACTGGGATTGTGGCTGGAGAATGCATATGTTTTAATTGGATGTTCTTTTGGTTTGCCAATTTTGTTTGATTATGGATTTTTGGTTTTAGGACTGTTCTTGTGAATATTTGTTTAATTTTTTCTCAATGAAACAGGAACAGTTTTGTTTATTGATTGAGAATATTTTAGTTGAAAAGATGTTTTATTTATTATTATTATGCATTTCATTCCTGGAAGGAAAGAAAAATGCCAATCAGATACTATGCATATTATTTTATTGCAGTTCGTTGAGAGGTACAATTATTATTGTCCTTTCTAAATTGTATACTAATTAGTTTGATGAAGTTTGTTATGGAGGTATGTTTGGTATTGTCTATCTATTGAAAATTGCAAATATAAAACAACATAATGTCAACTGTGCTACAGGTCTGCTATTTGCTGGCTGCCAATGGATGTGCACACATTAGGTAGAACTTTACAATAGTTTAAAAAGTACAAATTATTCAATATGTGCACACACATGAAATATATAACTATTAAAAAAAAATCACATTATTAATAATCTTGATTA
Source organism: Carex arenaria (assembly GCA_964058825.1). Taxonomy (NCBI): domain Eukaryota; kingdom Viridiplantae; phylum Streptophyta; class Magnoliopsida; order Poales; family Cyperaceae; genus Carex; species Carex arenaria. The sequence goes on along the minus strand of CAXKVW010000002.1, from coordinate 493,494 downwards.
TATTTGTGGAAGCATGTTTCTTATCTTTATAACAAGACAACATTACTTGATGGTAACTGGTAAGTGGTAACTATTTGAAAATAATTCAGGCATCCAAAGTTAGAACTATCAATAAACATGTACGTAATATATACACACATGAGATATTTGATTATGTTAAAAAAATATTCTACTAAACTTTATTATTTATTAAGCACATTTATCTCTCTTCAATTTAATTGTATGGTATGATCGCATTATTTGATGAAATTTGTTTGACGTAATTTGAGCCAACTAGACTGTACTGAGACATACCGTTAGCATCTACATTCTACACACAGTAAAATTAGTTATGAAAATATATATCCCAAAGGCTCCATTTCCTTTTCTTAGAATAAAAGAGATAAAATTGAGGAAAATTTCTACTAGTATTTTCTTTAACTCTAGCATCGATCTTTAAAATTTCTACTAGTATACCTCCCCTTACCATTAAGTCGAGCAACTTTTCAGCTTCCATGCTTTGTCCTTATTTGCACAAAGAATGCATCATTGATCGATAAGTAACCTCATCCGGCAAAAAGCCTTGGTCAATCATATCCTTGAAAACCCTAATCGACTTTTTCCAACAGCATAGCTTAGAATATCCATTTATAACAATATTATATGTGATAAGATTAGGTGTGGCACCTTCATCAAGCATATCATATAGTAATTTTTCTGCCTTGTCAGTTTCCCCCTTCTTACAAAGTGCATTATTTAGATTAGGTGTGGCACCTTGATCCTTTTGCCGACGGCCCATTTATTTCATATCTATAATTTCAAAAAAATACATTCATTATTTAGATTGAAAATTCAAATCCTAAAAAAAAAAAAAAAAGTAGACCGCCTCCCCAGAGGGCGGTTTGGTCTGAAGGTAGACCGCCCCCCCGGGGGGCGGTTTGGTTATGGGTGAAAAAAAAAATATGTAAATATTTTTACTATCATACATAAATATTTGCGGAGGGATCCGATTACACCACTTTTGAGTTACCACAAAGTTACTCCCGACATTTTTTTTCATAACCAAAAAAATAAATAAAATAATATTAATAACCGAACATATTTTTTTTTCACCCATAACCAAACCGCCCCCCTGGGGGGCGGTCTACCTTCAGACCAAACCGCCCCCCGGGGGGGCGGTCTACCTTCAGACCAAACCGCCCCCCGGGGGGGCGGTCTACCTTCAGACCAAACCGCCCTCTGGGGAGGCGGTCTACTTTTTTTTTTTTTTTTTAGAATTTGAATTTTCAATCTAAATAATGAATGTATTTTTTTGAAATTATAGATATGAAATAAATGGGCCGTCGGCAAAAGGATCAAGGTGCCACACCTAATCTAAATAATGCACTTTGTAAGAAGGGGGAAACTGACAAGGCAGAAAAATTACTATATGATATGCTTGATCAAGGTGCCACACCTAATCTTATCACATATAATATTGTTATAAATGGATATTCTAAGCTATGCTGTTGGAAAAAGTCGATTAGGGTTTTCAAGGATATGATTGACCAAGGCTTTTTGCCGGATGAGGTTACTTATCGATCAATGATGCATTCTTTGTGCAAACAAGGACAAAGCATGGAAGCTGAAAAGTTGCTCGACTTAATGGTAAGGGGAGGTATACTAGTAGAAATTTTAAAGATCGATGCTAGAGTTAAAGAAAATACTAGTAGAAATTTTCCTCAATTTTATCTCTTTTATTCTAAGAAAAGGAAATGGAGCCTTTGGGATATATATTTTCATAACTAATTTTACTGTGTGTAGAATGTAGATGCTAACGGTATGTCTCAGTACAGTCTAGTTGGCTCAAATTACGTCAAACAAATTTCATCAAATAATGCGATCATACCATACAATTAAATTGAAGAGAGATAAATGTGCTTAATAAATAATAAAGTTTAGTAGAATATTTTTTTAACATAATCAAATATCTCATGTGTATATATATTACGTACATGTTTATTGATAGTTCTAACTTTGGATGCCTGAATTATTTTCAAATAGTTACCACTTACCAGTTACCATCAAGTAATGTTGTCTTGTTATAAAGATAAGAAACATGCTTCCACAAATATAATCAAGATTATTAATAATGTGATTTTTTTTAATAGTTATATATTTCATGTGTGTGCACATATTGAATAATTTGTACTTTTTAAACTATTGTAAAGTTCTACCTAATGTGTGCACATCCATTGGCAGCCAGCAAATAGCAGACCTGTAGCACAGTTGACATTATGTTGTTTTATATTTGCAATTTTCAATAGGTAGACAATACCAAACATACCTCCATAACAAACTTCATCAAACTAATTAGTATACAATTTAGAAAGGACAATAAGAATTGTACCTCTCAACGAACTGCAATAAAATAATATGCATAGTATCTGATTGGCCTTTTTCTTTCCTTCCAGGAATGAAATGCATAATAATAATAAATAAAACATCTTTTCAACTAAAATATTCTCAATCAATAAACAAAACTGTTCCTGTTTCATTGAGAAAAAAATTAAACAAATATGCACAAGAGCAGTCCTAAAACCAAAAATCCATAATCAAACAAAATTGGCAAACCAAAAGAACATCCAATTAAAACATATGCATTCTCCAGCCACAATCCCAGTTGGACTCTCGTACCTGTACATATTATTTTAATATCGCCCGACTGCACGGTGATAAAACTATCCGGAATTCGGAGAATGAATTGGATGCATTATTTTAATACCGCCCGCTGTCCAAAATAACGGGCCGCTGGCCGTTGTTCAAAGTAACGGCCCAAGGTGGCCGTTGTTTAAAGTAACGACCCAAGCTGTCCGTGATCCCATTTAACGGTCCATGATTAAGTCCCGCTCCGTTCGTTTCTGGTAATTAATAGGGCCGCGATTTTGGCTGGCGTCCCTTGGCCGTTATCCAAAATCGCGGTTTTTCCCCTTTTCGCAAAATTTCCGAACCATTCCCTAATCACGACATTTATTTAATTATTTTCCTATTCATAAAAAAATCGGCTCTCTCACTATATATATATATAATATGTTGCATTGTGCAATGGTCAATTTAAAGCAATTTAAACCAAATGACTGTTCTTGAAAATTGATGAATTCAGTAGTTGTACTGTCAATCCTAATTAACTGTGTTTATGTTATTTTATTATTAGTATCGAGCAAGGAAATTCTGGGCCCATAAGATCAGGTGATGAAAACCAATCATTCCAGGTATAGTACTGTTTTAACATGTCTACTTGTACTGTTTACATTACAAACAACAATTATTAAATGTGCTTGTCCGTGTTAATACTCGTGGCATACAAACTGTTAAATGGGCATAATACTACTGTTAAATGGAAAAGGCAAATGAGATCCAGTTTGTAGGCCAATAGTTTTCCATCAAAACAAAACATAGGTTTATGTAATAACATAGATTCACCCAAAATTGCAAGTATTATTTTAATAAATTTTATTTGATGTAATGTGCAGCATTCTGAGGAGATTAATCCTCGAGATTTTCGTCAACAGATACTTGACTACCAGAGGTTAGTTGCTTATGAATCGGGCTAATTCTTTCAGATAATTGACCAGAAAATATCAAAATAAATATGTTGGCCAGCAGAAAGGAATTGGGCATTTACTTTGAGAAATATATTATAGATTACTAACAATATTTGCAGTGTGCTTTTCTTAAAATAAGATATTTACTCGGTTTCCATATTTTGAATTAACAACAAGTTAAATTGTCTCAATCTGGTTTCTATAAATAGGTTCTATATGACGGCCACGCCAACTACATCAGAACAGTTGTTTGATGATTATGGTGAAAAGCTTAAGGTCATCCTTTCTCATATTAAGGAAAGACAAGTAAGTAGTCTGTGGATAATTGTCAGAAATCTATATTTATTATTGTTTTTCTTTCAATGAACTATTGTATTCACTAATACTTACAGGAAAAATTACAAAAATATACATGTTGCTATATAATTATTGACTTATGTCCCATCCATGAAGCATAAACTGGATCAAGAAAAGTACATAAATTTATCAAATAAAAAAGTTCCGCAAGACTATCTCTGTTTCCTCTCCTGATGACATATATAAAAGATACATCTTCAATTTTGCAGATGTTGCTGCAGCAGCAGGAGCATGCAGCAGCAATGATGGAAACTGATGCATTATTTGCGAACGTGCAGCTGCAGCAGCAAGAAGAATTTATTATGCATGGGCAGGAAGGTTTTATATTGCAGAAACAAGGCCATAATATACAATTGCAGCAACAAAGGCAGCCACAAGCTCAAGATGGTGCACAATTACAGCAACAATGGAAGCCACAAGATCATCATAATATACAATTACAGAATCAAATGCAGCCACAAGCTCTTCATAATATACCATTACAGCAACAATGGCAGCCACAGGCTCATGATAATATACAACTACAGCAACAATGGCAGCCACAAGCTCAAGATGATATACAATTACAGCAACAATGGAAGCCACAAGATCATCATAATATACAATTACAGAATCAAATGCAGCCACAAGCTCTTCATAATATACCATTACAGCAACAATGGCAGCCACAGGCTCATGATAATATACAACTACAGCAACAATGGCAGCCACAAGCTCAAGATGATATACAATTACAACAACAATGGAAGCCACAAGATCATCATAATATACAATTACAGAATCAAATGCAGCCACAAGCTCTTCATAATATACAATTACAGCAACAATGGCAGCCACAGGCTCATGATAATATACAATTACAGCAACAATGGCAGCCACAAACTCATGATAATATACAATTGCAGAAACAAATGCAGCCACAAGCTCAAGATGATATACAATTACAGCAACAATGGAAGCCACAAGATCATCATAGTATACAATTACAGAATCAAATGCAGCCACAAGCTCTTCATAATATACAATTACAGCAACAATGGCAGCCACAAACTCATGGTAATATACAATTGCAGCAACAAATGCAGCCACAAACTCATGATAATATACAATTGCAGCAACAAATGCAGCCACAAGCTCAAGATGATATACAATTACAGCAACAATGGAAGCCACAAGATCATCATAGTATACAATTACAGAATCAAATGCAGCCACAAGCTCTTCATAATATACAATTACAGCAACAATGGCAGCCACAGGCTCATGATAATATACAACTACAGCAACAATGGCAGCCACAAACTCATGATAATATACAATTACAGCAACAATGGCAGCCACAAGCACATAATATGCAGTTGCAGCAAGAACTACAGCAACAAGATCATAATATACAATTACAGCAACAATGGCCACATCTCTCACAGAATAACAATGGAAACATGCTCGTAACAAGGCCATCGGCCCATCTGATGCCGTCTCCAAACAACAGCTAGGCCTGGGGCTCCACTTACAACACAGCCGGACCATCCCATTGTCCAGCATTAACCTGAAGAAACAAATTGTTTTATTATATGTTCTACATATTTCGTACTTATTATAAATATTTAATTTATTTTTTCCATAGCAATCCTTTGAAGATGATGAACCCAACTTTGACTTGAGTCAATATAATATACTGAACAACTGGCCGAACTCCTAAGCAAAGTGTGGTGATAGTGGAACGATAGTCTGAAAAACTTTAGCTACATATGTTTGTATACTTAGTACTGAAAAACTATATATGATTGTATACTTAGTACTTAAAAACTTTAGCTACTTTTCTTTTCCTTTTTTGTTCTTGTTTTTGTGGGTCTAGTGCTAAATGCATGCTAAGGGACATACATGTACGTTATTATCTCATTTGACACCAGGTTAATATTTCTTATAATAGCCTAGTTTGTCCTCTACTAAGGGTTTTTATGTCTCCAATGAATTGATTTTCTTAATTTCTGTAAATTTTTGTTTAACGAATTTTATAAAGCAGCTATACATATTAATAACATTCGTGTATCACACCTTCAGGATCAGAGTGAACCTCTGCTCATTTGTTACCTCAAGAGGAAATCAATTAGAACACTCGTTATGCAGATCGAATAGCATTTCAAAAAAGAAATTGTTTCGTTTAACATTCCAAAAACAACATTCGGTCTCCAATACCATCATTTATCTTTGCCCAACAAGGTGTCTTACCATCATCTGTGAGTCGATACACCTCAAATAGAGCTTTGTTCATAGGTGTATCAACTTCAAATGATTTAAAATGTCTTACTACACTGAGCACATCACCATACGCCTCAAGCAAGTGACATCTATTGTTAGTACTTTTTTTTTTTGGAAGACTTGCGGCGAAGTGCCACCAAGGATTGTACAATGATCTATTGTTATGACAATTCTAGAGAGTACAATCCTTGGTGGCACTTCGCCGCAAGTCTTCCAAAAAAAAAAAAGTACTAACAATAGATCATCAACTTTCTGTCTAGAAATGTCATAACTATGCAAAATACTTTTAGTCATACAAACAGTTTGTATGCTTATACATGTTTAGTTGAACAATATAAATGGTATGATTAAATGATTATCGTGTGTTGTCTTATAATAATAATGATTCTTACACATATATCATACTATATAATTCAATGAGAAATTATTATATTTGTGGTTCTTAAGTTGATAAGTTGCTAGCAGTTTTCTTCTTAGATTTCAAAATATACGACATCTAAGATGTCTTTAATGATTAAGATATTTGAGAAAATCAATATTAAAATACATATTAACATAGTTCTCTCCTGGTTTACACATATGATAGTTTTCCAAATATACGACATCTAAGATGTCTTTAATGGAAACATGCTCGTTTCAACACAGCCATCGGCCCCTCTGATGCCGTCTCCAAACAACAGCTGGGCCTGGGGCTCCACTTACAACACAGCCGGACCATCCCATTGTTAAATATAATCCAAGTCAGCAAGGCATAGAAGATGATCCAGCTTTTTTTTCTAGTGGCAGGTTTATTTCTAGTTTGTTAAAAATAGGTAGCACGTTTAGAGGTGTGCTGGAATTGGTTAGAGAGGGTAGGTATTTATTTTTAGTTGAAGTCATGTAGTGAGTTTAGTGGTAGACTAATTATGGCAGCGTTAAGGTTAGTGGGTGTTAAATTAGGAATATGCTCCATCTTAAATACCGTGTTTTGTATCAATTTATTAATAAAAATTAAGTTGTGTGAAAAATCCAATTCTGTGCTGTGTTTTTTACCGAATAATTCCCAACACCCATTACTTTCATCAGGTACTAAACAACTGCTTTAAGCCTTTAACTTAAATTATCTTCAATTAAAAATGCTGGAAATTTTTTCTGTTCATATCTAATTAAGTAAAAAGGAATTATCGAATCTTTCACACATATCCCGAGGCATCACCAATAAAGAAAGACAAAAAGTATGAATGAGAGTAAGCGTAATAGATTAATATGGTTTATGAAAATACATATATGAATCTCGGTATCTTGTGAAATGGAAGAACAACATGTGTGAATATAATTTGATTATAAGTTACAGTTAGAGGCATTATTGAAGTCATTTTAATTTTAAAATAAGTGAACAGAATATATATTGGGATTAGTACACATCACATGTGTCTAACTCTCAATTATCACAATTAATTTATTAAATCTGTTATCAAAAGTACTACAGAATTATATTTAAGTTTTCATAGTATTCTTGATTAATCAAATGGTTGAAATCACTTCTAATTAATATTTTTGTATAAGAAAGTAGTGTATTTGGGAAAATTGTATAATCAACATATTTACCAACTCTATTTATTTAACCAATATAGTTTATATTTAATTTTTGTTTTCATATCATCCTGAAAAATATTTACTAAATATTTGTATATTAAATCCAACTGATGCAATGTATATTCCGCGACCATACGTGCATATACTGTAAAATTAGTAAAACATTCTTCACGCAGCCAACCTTTTGTCCAGCGTTAACCTGAAGGAACAAATTGTTTTATTATATGTTCTATATATTTAGTACTGATTATAAATATTTAATTTATTTTTTCCATAGCAATTAATCCTTTGAAGATGATGAACCCAACTTTGACTTGAGTCAAAATAATATACTGAACAACTGGCCGAACTCCTAAGCAAAGTGTGGTGATATTGGAACTATAGTCTGAAAAACTTTAGCTACATATGTTTGTATACTTGGTACTGAAAAACTATATATTATTGTATACTTAGTACTTAAAAACTTTAGCTACTTTTCTTTTCCTTTCTTTTTCTTGTTTTTGTGGGTCTAGTGCTAAATGCTAAGGGACATACATGTACGTTATTATCTCATTTCAGACCAGGTTAATATTTTTTATAATAGCCTAGTTTGTCCTCTACTAAGGGTTTTTATGACTCAAATGAATTGATTGTCTTAAATTCTGTAACTTTTCGTCTGTAACTTTTTGTGTAGCGGATTTTATAAAGCTGCTACACATATTAATAACATTCGTGTATCACACCTTCATGATCAGAGTGAACCTCTTCTCATTTGTTACCTCAAGAGGAGATGAATATGCAGAGTAGCATTTCAAAAAATAAATTGTTTCGTTTAACATTGCCTAACAAATATACCTAAGAAAAGCAGTGACAAGTTAACAATAAGCTAAGTTTAAGTAACATTACGTGAAACTATAGATATGATATGAATAACTGAATAAATATCTAAAATCAAACTCGAATCATAACATAAAATGCCCAAAGGCAATTCAATTATGGGACAGGATGGAATCTATCTTGCGTGTCCATCTTATGTCTAGATATGGGACAGTAAATGATACATGGAAAATATCAATGGTGAATGCAGCAAATTTTGGAATGAGAAAAAATCAGTGGTTAGCATACTTTGTATCAACCTGTTGGTCAATTTGGAAACAAAGGAACAAAAAGATTTTTGAAGGGAAGGAAGTGGCGATCAAATGGATAGAGGAATACACGTTGCAGGAGGCCAAACTTTGGATACAACACTGCTGAAAATTTAGTACGGATGAGAGTTGTGAGGGATACTTGTTGTGGATGTAATTTTATTTTACTTTTTCATTTTTATCACTTTTCCTTGTAACTGACAGCCACTGTCAGTCTTCTCAAAAAAAAAAAAGAATCATAACATAAAATGTTATGACTTTCATGTTCGGCCGTACCCAAATTTGGAACAAAGAAATGTAGTTTAAAGGATTTTTGAAGACACAATTTAGAGGTGAGTTTGTTCAGAGGACTGAACAAAATTTTAAGTGGGGAAAGATGTAACAACTCATTTTTTTTCTCTATAAATAAATATACAATAGTTAGTATCAACATATATAAAAATATTGTCCTAAACTGATACTAATTTAGTTTCCAACAGCCTAAATTATTAATTTAATTATAATTTTGTACAACTTATCTTCTTATATACCTTTCACTTCTCTGCTATGAGGTTCAAATTAGACACGTACAAAAATAGTACTATATATAATGCTAATTTTTACATTCGGCATAATAATAATATTCAATATTATACTGCTAGTTGTACAATCATACTCTAGCTTATCATGATTCGCACCCTTTTGTTTCTACCTTATCATGATTCACACCCGATGACCATTCAATAAGTGCAATTTACACCCCTTTCCTCTACAGGTTGAATCTTTATAATATCTCTCGAGAGAGAACTAGCATTTGGTCTAGTGACTAAGGTACATGGATTTGAAACCCAGATGAGAGAAATACTTTGTTATAATAACAAAGGTATCAAATAGTTGGGTGGCTTGACCTCCAACTTTACTCAATATCTCTCTCTCTCTCTCTCTCCACATATTACTTGAATATGTTTTATGTAATTATTTCTTCAAATCCAAGTCCGTCTCTAACTACAATCGTACTCTGAAAAATCTTTGTTACATTAAAAATATCTACTTTTATTAATAATAAATCATTACATCTTAGTCACTGGATTTTATGATTAAATCTAATTCTCATAAAATATATTTTTATTTTTTCAATAATATCATTTAACTCATTGCTAATATTTTTTTTGAAAGAGTCGTTGCTAATATTCATATACATGGTATAATTAACTTTCAACATTTATCTTAATTTTTCTTATTTTATAAAGTTATTAATATCTTATGTCGCATTCTTATCAATAGTAAAATCAAAACGATGAAGTAAAATTTGTATTTCATTAGTTCCATTATGATTAATAAGATTTCATAATAAAATAACTTAGGTTAAAGTCTAGAGATTAAGGAACATGAAGCGTACATTCTAGGAACCTACAGAATTCCAGGTGCATTGTATTTTCTGGATAATTGTTAAATTACTTTACCATTTGGTTCAATATTTTATTTTTGTTGTTATGTCGTGAATGGTGAATTTGAAAATCTAAGGAAAGATGCAATGTGTTATTGAAATGGATTTTCTAAATGAACGTTATATAAGTGAATAGAAAAGGCTAGACTACGATTAGTGAACAGGGGCTGATATGTTTTACATATCGAGATGTATACATCGGGTCCGATAATCAACTAGACCCCTCGTTAACGTGACTGCAGGCGAAAGCGATCCGGTCACGGGTCAATATCTAGCGGAAAGCCAGATGCACCGCCTAGTGAGATGGTCAAAATCTAGTGGAGAGCTGGATGCATCGCCTAGTGAGACAACTAAGACTTAGCGGAAAGCTGGATGCACCGCTTAGTGAGAAAATGAAAAGGACAAATATATGTTTTTGAATAAATAACTAAATTGGTGCATCATTTGGATAGATTTCCATAACTAAACTTGAAATAGAAATGTTTATTTGATATCTAAAGATAATTTCACAAAGATCCGGGCTGGAACTAAAAACCCGCACTAAGAGTTTGCTTAAACTCTCATCCGTACCATTTTATTTATGTGGGTTTCAGGTGATGAAGATAATAAGGCTAAACAAGAAGAGAAGTAAAACGAGAAGACAAAGCAAGGATAATTATTATATTGCCACTTGGTTTATTCATTTTATTTTGCTTGAAACCATAGAATGAACATGGCTATAAAATGTTCATATAATAGCCATGTCCATATATATCCTTTGTAAAAAAAAAATACATGATGTGTGATTTGCATATAAAAAGCATTCATATAATAGCCGTGTCCATTTATGTCCTTTGTAAAAAAAAATACATGACGTGTGATTTGCATATAAGTTTGTGGCAGTATGTATGTTTTTTTTTTTTATAATGTGTGTTTTATGCTCACGCCTTACGTATAAATATGTGGCGGGTTGTCACAGGGTGTGACAGTTTATAAAAAAATTCAACAACTAACCTGGCTTTATTTGATAAGTTAATTTATAATTTTTTTTTGAAGGTTGACGGTTTTGCCGTCAACAATTGTATTGATAAAAAAAGTTTTACATGGTCTTAATCTATGTACAACTCTCAGTTAGAGTCTATCTGAGGAAGAGTCTCAGATGTAGTCTAAGCAGCCCAAACCACCAAGAACCCAATTTACACAGTAACCCGTTACAATTAAATTAAATATAACACACTAGTGCTCGCCTCTAACCCGGTACTAACAAAAGAGTATCCAGTTGTGGGCATCCATAGTTGCTAGCCCGATCAGAACTCCTACAGACCCCCTTTCTCCTGCAAAAATTCTTCTGTTTCGCTCTTTCCACAGGGTCCATGTGCCGGCTGCCCAAGCAGTGTCCCACCTCAACTTATCCTGTTTAGCGAGTCCGTTGCGTCCCCGTGTCCAAACGTTTATCAACGTTGTTCCTGTCATTGTTGGTAGGTTTAGTTCTGCCGTTAGGCCTTGCCAGAAGGAGTTTGCATAAGTACATTCCCAGAACAGGTGTTGTCGTGTCTCTATCTCATTATTGCCGCAATAACTACAACCTTCATCCATCGTACAGCCTCTTCTAATCAGGACCTCTTGTGTCAGGATTTGGTTTCTAAATAGGAGCCACAAAAAAATCTGCACCTTCATTGGTACCCGAAACTTCCATACAATTTGGTTATAGGCCGACTTTACTCCTCCATTATGTATGAATTTGTAGGTGCATGAGTACAATCCGTCCGAGGTCCATCTCCAGCTCAAGGTGTCATTGTTTGGGTCATGGTAACACGACGTTTTGAATATTGCTGTTAAAGGTTGCAGGCCTCTTAAAAAGAAAGAAGCATGTGGCGAGTCAGCAATCTATTGCATCTCCGATATGTCATAGAGTTCGCGAATTGTCGATCCCCATAGACCCGTTGGATCTTTCTCAAGGCGCCATAGCCATTTGATTAGTAAGGCTTCGTTTTGGGTCTGTAGTGAGATTATTCCCATCCCTCCATTGATTTGGAGTTTGCAGACTCTTTCCCAACTTGCAAGACAGTTGATAGGTTTGCATGGGTTGTTTCCTCTCCAGAGGAATGCTCGCCTCATTTTGTCAATGTGTCGGATGACCCCTTTCGGCATTTTCAGGGCCTGCATGTAGTGGATTGGCATGGCCGACAGAACCGTCCTGACCAATGTGACCCTGCCTCCGTAGGATAGGAGGTTGGACTTCCATCCTTGTAGTCTATTTTGTATCACCTGTAACATGGTCTGGAAGTCGACTTTTCGTGGTTGTCGAGTTGTCAGTGGGAGACCTAGGTATTTCAATGGTAGTCCTGTTGCAGGGGAGCGGAGAATGTTCTGTATTGCCTGGATTAGGGGTTGTGGGATTGCGATTGGGATGAAGCTGCTCTTTGCTCGGTTTATCTTGAGACCCGAGAGGTCCTCATATATCGTTAGAATTCTTGCTATGATCTTGAGAGTTGTTAGATGGGCCTCTGAAATGATGACGGTGTCATCCGCAAACTGGATTGTTTTTGGCGCTAGGTGTGAGTGCTGTGGCATTGATTGTTGGGCACTCTGTATAAATCTACTCAGGGAATCTGCCACCAGGATAAACAACATGGGTGACAGCGGATCCCCCTGTCTCAGTCCGCGTGCATGCTCAAAAAATTCGGTTAGAGTCCCATTTACTCTTATCGCGGATGTTGCTGATCTTAGAAGATTAAGGACTGCCGAGGACCATTTCGGCGGAAAGCCTCGTTCCACCAGGAGGTTAATGAGGAAACACCAATCGATGGTGTCGAATGCCTTTTCGAAATCCACTTTGTACAGGACTGCCGGCAGTTTTCTTGTAGTGCAGAAAGTAAGGAACTCTCGTGCGACCAGGAATGATTCCATTATAGATCGTCCCTTAATGAATGCTGTCTGGTTAGGCGAGATGAGGGCAGGTAGGTGATCCTGCAGTCTACTAGCCATTATTTTGGTTATGATTTTGACATTCGTGTTTATCACACTAATTGGTCTGAAGTCTGAGATAACCACTGGAGCTTCTTTCTTGGGTATAAGCGTGATAGATGCCCTGTTAAGGCAATTGATGCTCCGTCCTTGTTCATAGAATTCCGTAATCAGGGGTATAAGGTCGCCCTTGATTATTGGCCAAAACGATCTGTAGAATTCCACCGGTATACCATCCGGTCCACTTGCTTTGTTCGACGGCAATTCCCGTATTGCACAGAATATTTCTTCTTCCGATATAGCATCATCCAGACCCTTCAACTCTTGCTCAAGTGCGGGGCCTATTTTACCCGTCAAGTCGAAAGGTCTCGATCGGGTTGGCCTGGTTCCCAGCAGGCCTTTAAAGTGAAGGAGAGCGTAACGATTTAGTTCTTCTAGTTGCACTTGTGATCCATCGTCCGTTTGCAGTTTGATGATGCTATTTGAGTTTTTCCTCCCATTTGCCACCGCTTGAAAGAACTTTGTATTTTTGTCGCCCAATTTTAGCCAGGCACAACCCGATCTTTGTTTCCATCTGGTTTCCTTGTCTGCGGCCAGCCTGAAGATATGTTCTTTCAATTTGATTCGCAATCTGAATTCAACCGTGTTTAGCTGTCTGCGCTCTTCGACTCTGTCCAACTGTCTTAGGACCTCTTTAGAGCGTCTTAGGTGGGTGTCTCTTCGTTGGAACTTAGATAGTGCCCACTGGGAAAGCTTTTTCTGTGTATTCTGGATCTTTAGTTTGAAATTTTGGGCACGACTATTTGTTACTCTTGTCGTTTCCCATGCGTCAGCCACCACATTATGCACTTCCTGGTAATTCAACCAGTAGTTTTCAAATTTGAATTTTCGTTGTCCGGGGTTTGTGTGAGGTTTGATCACCAGCAAGAGAGGTACATGGTCAGAGGCGGTAGAAGGGAGGTCTTGTAATGTCACTGTTGAGCCAAAGCAGTTCCAGTGATGGGATAGTAGGGTACGGTCTAGCTTTAAAAAGATTGGATTCGGTCTGTGGTTGGACCACGTGAAGGTTCTACCCCTGAGTGTCGTGTCTGTAAGCCCCATGTCGCTAATAAAACGATTAAATTCGATAATGGGGCCCAGGTTTCTGACAGTTGCTGTGGTATCCTCGACCGCGCGAAGGATGTTAAAGTCACCAACAATGAGCCATGGCAGCTCATTCCTCGTGCGAATTGCTCGTAGTTCCTGTAAGAAAAGCAATTTAGCGCTATCTTCCTGTGGACCATAGACACCTGTGACAATAAATTTAAATTCTCCTCTTTTTAACACCGCACTAGTTGTATAATTTAAATTGAAGGTATCTAGGTGAGTGAATAATGAACTCCACACGAGTAATATTCCCCCTCTAGATCCTTCCGCATTAAGAGACGCAAATTGCCTAAATTTAGAGGGGCACACTTGCCTCGCTTTAAAAATAGTGCAATCGCTCCATTTGGTTTCTTGTAAGCAAATAATGTCCGGTTTTGTATCACACACCACATCTTTAACTACAGCGCATTTATTTAAGTCACCTAAGCCTCTTACATTCCAATTTAATAAACTCAAATAAAACTTAGAATTAAAATTATAAGCCACTGGATTGATATTCATATTCATATAATTAGTTGCACAAAAGTTGGTAACAAGCAATAAGTAGAACTAGTTAAGTTGCACAAAAGTTGCCTAAATGGAAATTGCAGAATTTAAATTGACTTCATATTGAGTCATCACAAAAGTAGCAACTAATATTTAAAATAGTAAATAACACTACTTAGTCTCCCCAGACTCATCGTCTGTGAGAGCCTCATCTCCACTATCAAACTCCAATTCACCAATAATGGATTCACCATAGTCCTCTTCCATCGGGTTTGGGCCGTGGCTCGTGCCTTCACCATTGCCGATTCCATTTTTCTCCAATTCATTTTCCAGAATGCCACAATACTGCTCAATCTTCGCTGCCTTGAGCTGTTCTAGTGGTTCCGCGTAGAGCATGTCATCCTCCAGTGAGTGAAGAATTTGTGCCTGGAGCCTTGTGCGGCGCTCCAGTTCCGCAGCCTCATTCTTGCTTGGGGTTCGCTTCTTCCTTGGTTTGCTAGTGTTGTAGGTCCTTGGCTCCTTCTCAGAAATACGCTTGCTGCGCCTCACTTGCTGGTGTTCTGTGTCAGAAAACGGGTCCGGAGCTGCTATCGGATCTGGTTCTTGAGCTGCTGCCGGTTCTGCAGCAGGGGCAGCAATCGGGTCTGCAGCAGGGGCTCCAATCAGATCCTAGTCCGCCTCTGGTTGTGGATCGACACCCAGTCCGGCCTCCACCGCCGCTTGCACAGTGGGGTCCTCCATCTCGATCTGATCATCCTCAAAATCCAGATTTTCCTCTGCATCCGGATCTGTGGCAGTTAGAGAGATGGAATGCTCACCTGAGTGAAAGTCGCCAAATCCATGCAGTGCAAGTTCGCGCCGAAGCTCGGGGTTGTACTTTGTTTCCATTTTGAGGAAGCGCTCCTCCTCCGATAGTGTGTAGTCGTGGTGGCTGCCTCCATAAGCCGCCTCATAGGTACGCAAATCAAAGTATTTGGCTTTCAGAGATTGGGTTTCCTTGTCACTTGGTGGAGATGCTTGGGTTGGCGAGACTGGTGCGGACCCGTTAGATGGGTGGGATCGAGAAGGGTTAATGGAGCCACTGGAGTCATAGTGCTCAGGTGAGCTGAAATTGTCTGGGTTGCGCAAGAGGCCTTGTACTTCTTCTTCCTCTTCAACAATCTCCTCTGGTTCAAAACTGAACCTATCTTCAGGGTTGAGGTGTCTTACCTGACCCAGGCCGATGTGGGGCGAGAGCCTCTCAGATCCTCCAGTTGTGTCTCCTATGTTTCCCACAGGTAGCCCATGTGGTGTCTCATTTGATTTATTGGAGCTAAGGGGTTTTGGACTGGTATTAGGTAAGGTGGGAATGAGGCCTATTGCTCTGTCTGTTATGGGTATAGAAGTTGTAATTGGGCCTGTGTTGAATTGTGTTTTCATTGGGTTGAGGATAATGGGATTGTTGCTGGTTCCCTGGTGAGCCCACTTAGAATTAGAGATAGAGTTTAGTTTTTGAATTTTAATCCCCCCCAATTCAGTCATATCATGGTCCCCACTTGGTACCCGAATCTGAGAGAAGTCAGAGGCGTGCATCTCCTGTTCTGTCCCCAAATTTAATGCTCTTACCAAGTGCTCTCTTTTTTTAGAATTAATGGACATCTCCATTTGATCATAAACCAGGACATTTTTACCTTTTTCTTTCACTGGTAGTGGAGGCGCCAGCCCAGTGGTTGCTTGAGCCACTGGTGAGACATTATCTTTAGGGAATAAGGGTGATGCTCGCAATGTTTGTTCTAGTTTTTCTTTCTCCGATCCCGGTTCGAGATTAACCCAGATTTTGTAAAGAGTGTTATAATCTATGGTTATAAGGCCTTTTTCTTGCATGTCTCCTGTGATACCAGTTGCTGCCTTAATGTTGTCATTACGTACCTTCTCAAAAAAGTCAGGGTTGGGAGTAGTGTCGAGCGCCGGACTTAGTGGCAATGGTTCCTCTAACCAACTGTGGATAATGACTTTAACATTTCGGCCAATGCCTCTTATCCAAACAAGTAGCGTGTGGGGAATAAGGCTCAGATCGGTAACCGCCACCACCACAAACATCCGATCTAGCGATATCACATGCGTCAAGGAGGAGTGTTCGAGTACCACCCCAAAGGAGCTCACTGCTGGCACAAGGTGGTCGACGCTCCATGCTTGGGGTGACATATGCTGGAGCTCGATCCATACCTTGAATTTAAGGCGCAATGGGTAGCCATTTATTGCCGGGCTCCAAAGGTACAGTATGTAACCGAGTTCTTGTAACTGCTTCTCAAAGCTCAGCATGAAACGATGTCGGTTTGATCCTGGGGTAAGGAAAAGGAGGTACTGTGTGCCAGACATGTGTGTGACAGGAAAAGGAAAATCAGACTTACACACTGACATGAGAACTGACTGTAGGATTTCGGTCGAGTGTGTCGGTTTAAGACGTGCATCAATCACTATAGCCCGATTGAGTTCGAACGTGTCTTGCCGCATCTGTTGTGTTTCAAGAATGAACACGATAGCCACCTGTGGTCTATTTTTTGGCAGTTCGGCCTCTCCCATATGGCCACGCGGTTGCAGCGGGTCGAAGCGCGACTTCATGGCTAAGGTGGTTTGTGTGCAGTGTTTAGCTTCGTGGCCCGTCATCCAGCATTTGGCACATACTCGCTCCATTGCACTACACTCGTTTTGGTCATGGCCGTACTGCAGGCAGTTGTAGCAACGCCCGCGCCATTTGGGGTGGCCGGGGTCTGGGGGTAGAGGCAGTGGGGATTGAGGTTGGATGTGTTATGCTTGAACTGGTTTTGTGTTTGATTGGAATTGAACAAACTGCCATGGATTCTGATCCATGTAGTGTTGCCATGGAGGTCCATAGAACCTTTGAGCTGGAGCGTGTGGTGCATTATTTGGCTGAAAGGTGACATTGGCATAAGAGAGGTTTTGGTTCTGGGTATTTAAATGGAGTGGGGGTTGTCTTAAGTGTGGTGGGGGTAGGGTGGGTGGGTCTTGGTGGTTAGACATTGAATGTTGGTAGTGGTGGTTGGTAGAACTTGGCTTTTTCCTAGTCATAAAACTGGTTTGTGATGTGGAAAATACTTGGGTGTTTTGAAAAGTTTGGGTTTGTAACAGTGGTTTTTGTAGAGGAATTTTTTGTTTGGCTGCCATTAATGCTTCTGTGTGCATTAATGGTGAAGGAACTGTGATGGAATGGGTGGGAAGGGAATATAGCCGAAGTTGCTGGCTTATTGGCGTTGGCATGAGCAAAGGAGGTGTTAATGGCCTGTGTTGGGCGGCTTGATGTGTACTTTATACCTTTCTTAGGGGCTGACAGGGAATTAGAATGATTACTTGGGGTGTGTTGTCCCCTGTTGTATCCCTTGTATTGGTTGAAGTTTCTTCTCCATTTCCCTAGGTGGTGCAGAGGTCGTCCCCTCCCTCGTGGTTGAGCGTTGTCAAGCTTGGTGACCTGGAACCATCCATCCCCTAGAGGAGTGTTTTTCCTTTTCGCCATTACAATCGCCTCTTAACGGGTCTCTTCCCAGGATTTGTTTACTCCCACTGGATTAAAATTCTCCAGATGGGGCATATTTTTTATAATTGACTGGTACAACCCATGAAACCATATACTACAGATGGGGCACAAACCATACGCCCTGAAATTCTCCAGGTAACAATTGTGTTGTGCTCTCTCGATGTCAAACTGCATGTCGAAGAAAAGTTGTACCATCAGAGCCATATTTTTTATTTGACTCTTGAAAATATATGCAATTTCCTATAAACCCTGCAAAATGACTAGCATTCAAATAGAAGCCATTTCCACCATATTCTAAAAACAACATTCGGTCTCCAATACCATCATTTATCTTTACCCATCAAGGTGTCTTACCATCATCTGTAAGTCGATACACCTCAAATAGAGCTTTGTTCATAGGTGTATCAACATCAAATGATTTAAAATGTCTTACCACACTGAGCACATCACCACACGCCTCAAGCAAGTGACTGAATCTCAATCCTTGCTTAGAAAAGACTTGTACTACATGTAAAAGCCATGGAAAATAATGGTGACATCTAAAAGCTTTGTTATATTTTCGACAATTTCATAGATGACGATTTTCCTTTGCAAAATGTGTTTTGTCTGAGAAAATGTTCTCCTTTCTATCATCTAATAACAGAAAAATGACATGAGAAAATTATCCAGATGGATGTCGTCCAATTAACATGGCTATTAGTACTTCAGTGGCATTTAAATTTGAATTGGGATTGCAACTATGACTAGGACATATGTATTGTCTCCAAAACCATGTTTTTGTTTCCTCCAAGGGAATAGGCACTTTAGATCCTGCAAATGGCATAGGGATTTGTGATCACGTCAACTAGTCAAGTAATTTTAAGTGCATTAATAATGGATCGCCATATTCATGATGTGGTAGGTGCTCCAATATATGCACATACTGAGATGATGGCCCAAAATGTATATTAATACCTTGTGCTTGAAGAAGATGAAGATATTGAGTTTTATTTGAGTAAAGACAGTAGAACTGGCAATAAGATTTGTTCTCAGGATTATGATAGCATTCGAGAAGCCATGGAAGCTGTGGAGGAGGGTCAAAGGTGGGTGCTGATAATCACATAGTGCTTTTGGAGGAAGAGAGAACAAGAATACAGTTTCTTTCTATTAACTCTTAAACAAATTTTCTTCTCTTACATACTTCACAGAACACCACTCAATATATAGAGTCCTAATATCAAAACAAACTCTTAAAATTTGTATGAATGCATGAAGTGATTAAATAGTAAACGCCTCTTAAATTTGTATAAATTATAACTTATATTAATTAATTATGATTGATTGATTGAATGAATGCATGAAGTGATTAAATAGTAAACGCCTCTTATCTTCTTCTTAGACTAACATATTTTTATATGGTGCAGTGATTGGGACAGCGTTTGTATTTAACATATTATTTCATATACCCATTTGGGTTGGCGTTCTCATCACCGGTTCAAGTACTCTCGTACTTTTGGGCTTGCAAAGATATGGGGTAAGTTCTCGGATAAAAATCTTAACACATAAGTTTTTGCTTCATGCAGTGCATGGACTATATAATCAAAATAGCGCTGCTTATGATTGGTGCACTGTATGGAGAAAAAATGTATCTGTTAGAATCTTTACTCAAAGTTCTCCCTCAACTACTACTGTATCTTTGTTTTTGTTTTTCACCTGAATTGGGCCCAGGATGAACCATTCGGCTCAGAATGTATGGTTTGGCTCAGCCCAATTTGGAGGCTTTCAGACGAGAGCGGGACAGGTTTAATTCTTGTACAATAATTGTGTAAAGACTCAAGTCAAAATGCATTTTTGTCACTCAGAATTATTTTCATTCAAAAAATAATTTTTATTATTTGAAACCCCAGAACTGTTGATCAGAATTACAAATTTACAATCCTTTTCTATCTGGGGTTTGGTCTGATATCCTTTCTCTAATTGATGCACTTATGTATTCTATTGTGCACATATGTTGTTTAGATAAAATGTCCAACTAGTCACTGTTTTATCAGTGTTATAACATTATAAAATTTCAGCCCAAGTAGTTACTACCAACATTAGAATGTAGCAAACCATTGATACCCAATTGCATGATCCAATTAAATTGACTGATTTGTGATTTTGAATTTTACATAAACACTGGAAAACTAACAAAACCACCCTCAACCTTTGCTAATTTTATTAGGTGAGAAAGCTGGAGTTCATAATATCGATGCTTGTTTTCATCATGGCGGCATGTTTCTTTGGAGAGATGGGTTATGTTAAGCCCCCTGCTGGCGAGGTCATCAAGGGATTGTTTGTGCCCAAGCTAAATGGCGAAGGTGCGACGGCTGATGCAATTGCCTTGCTCGGTGTGAAATGTTTTGAGAAAGAAATAATGAAAGAAATAATGAAAGAAATTGTATTTATTTTTCTGATGATTACAATACTCCCTGTGGGGATTTATAGGCTATTAGAGAATATAGCCGTTATACACATTCCTAATCTGTGGAATTCTACATATTTGCCTAATTACAAGGATTAATTGGCTAGGTACCTATTTTAGCTATAACAGCTATAATTTGGAGGCTAGTTGATTTATTTCCTAAATTGACCTATGAGGATATTCTGAGGTCTGATTTCTTATTTTTCTACACTCCCCCTCAAGTTAGGTTCGAATATGTTTAGAGATCCTAACTTGCACAATATTCTTTGAAAATTCCCTTTATCTAAGGCTTTGGTGAATATATCTGCTAGTTGATCATGGCTTCTCACAAATGGAGTCTCTATTTCTCCAGCTTGAACTTTTTCTCGTATGAAGTGACAGTCCACTTCGATATGCTTAGTTCTTTCATGGAATACAGGGTTTGATGCTATATGCCGAGCAGCTTGATTATCACAGTACATTGGAATTGGTCTTTCGCATGAGATTTTCATGTCGCATAGCAATTGCTTGAGCCACACTAGCTCACTTGCCGTAGACGCCATTGCTCTATATTCTGCCTCTGCACTGGATCTTGCAATCACATTCTGCTTTTTGCTTTTCCATGTTACGAGATTCCCGCCTACAAATGTGCAGTATCCTGTGGTTGATTTTCGATCAAAATTTCCAGCCCAATCTGCATCAGAGTAGGCGAGAATATTATTAGTATTATTTTTCTTCATCCATAACCCTTGTCCAGGAGACCCCTTTAGATACTGAATAATTCGGTTTACTGCTTCTAGATGAGCAGTTCTTGGTGTATGCATAAATTGACTCACAGTACCAACAGCAAAGGCTATGTCAGGTCTGGTAACAGTTAAATAAATTAACTTCCCAACTAATCTTTGGTACTGTCCTATATCCTTTAAAGGTTCACCGCTTTCTGGTTCAAGTTTCTTGTTAGTATCCATAGGGGTATTTGCAGGTTTTATACCAAGTTTACCTGTCTCCTTTAATAGGTCAAGGGTATATTTTCTTTGAGAAAGGAACAAACCTTTACTTGAGTGAGCAATTTCAATGCCTAGAAAATACTTAAGCTTTCCTAAGTCTTTAATGTCAAATTTTTCTTTGAGATAATTTTTAACATTATTTATTTCTTCCTCATTATTGCCAGTAATAATTATATCATCAACATACACAAGGACAATGGTTGTTGTGTTATTTGAGTGTTTAACAAACATTGTAGAGTCTGCTGTGCTTTTATCAAAATGAAGTAATGACAAAAAATGACTGAGTTTTGCGTACCATGCTCGAGGAGATTGTTTAAGTCCATAAATCGACTTATTCAATTTGCAGACAAGGTTGTAGTCACCTTCATGCTTATATCCAGGTGGCATGGTCATATACACTTCTTCTTCTAAGTTACCTTGAAGGAATGCATTTTTCACATCCATTTGCGATAAACTCCACCCCGAGTTTACAGCTACTGATAGTAATGTTCTAACTGTATTCATCTTTGCAACAGGGGCAAAAGTTTCTTGATAATCTATACCGTAGGTTTGTGTGAATCCTTTGGCAACTAAGCGGGCCTTATATCGTTCTATGGTTCCATCACTGTTGTATTTAATTTTATACACCCATTTGCAACCTACAGGTTTTTTTTCCTTTTGGTAGTGATGTAACAGTCCAAGTATTATTTTTTTCAAGAGCTTGAAGCTCTTCAACCATTGCTTGGGACCAAGTTGGATTATTTTTGGCTTCTTCAAAATTGTTTGGTTCAGTTTTCTCAGAAATGGCAGTCAAGAAAGCTTTGTGATTAGCAGAAATATTATCATAAGACACATAATCTTGAATTGGATAACTTACATTGTATGTGACAATAAAATCACGCAATTTTGATGGTGGTTTTGTTGGCCGAGTTGATCTCCTAGGAATTGCATTTTCTTCTTCAATTTCTCCCCCTAAATGCAATTCCTCATCTTCTGAAGTTTCGGCCTCCAAATGCACTGCCTCAGATTCTTGATTTTCTCCCCCTAAATTCAAGTCTGCTCCTTCTGAAGAATTTGGTGTATGTGTTCCTTCAAAAGAGGTTAGTTCTGGAAGAACAATTTCATCTCTAGGTTGTATTGTAGAATTTTTTTTTTTATAAAAAGGCTCGTTTTCAAAAAAGGTTACATTTCTAGATATATATAATTTATTATTATTAGGGTCATAACACTTATATCCCTTTTTTTGTGATGAATATCCTATAAACATAGTTTTTACGCAATTTTTATCCAACTTATCTTGTCTTTTAATATGAACAAAACAAGTACAACCAAATATACGAAGATGATCTAGGTTCATTTTTCTTTTGTTTAAAATGTCTAAAGGACTTTTATTATTTAAAATGGAAGTAGGCAATCTATTAATAAGATATATAGCAGTGAGAATAGCATCTGACCAGAATTTTTTTGGAACATTTGATTGAAAAAGAAGAGACCTAGTAACTTCTAAAATGTGACGATTTTTTCTTTCTGAAATTCCATTTTGTTCTGGTGTGTTAATGCACGTTGTTTGATGAAAAATTCCTTTTTGTTTTAAAAAATCCAAAAAATTTCTATTAATATATTCTGTTCCATTATCAGACCTAAATATTTTAATTTTTGTCTCATATTGATTTTCAACAAGATTTGCAAATTCTTGAAATGTCGAAAAAACTTCATTTTTTGATTTTAGAAGATAAATCCAAGTGGTACGTGAAAAATCATCAATAAATGTAATAAAATATTTAAAACCATTATAAGACTCTACTGGTGCAGGTCCCCAAACATCCGAGTGTATAAGTTCAAATATTTTTGAAGTTCTACTAGTCGATAATTGAAAAGGTAATTTGGTTTGTTTTGAAAAACGACAAATATCACAATAGCTAGAATCTAAATTAGAACAAGAAAATAACTTATTCAAGACTTTATCTGAGGGATGTCCAATCCTCCAGTGCCACAGTTTATTTTGTTCTACATTATTAGCAACAAACGCTTTATTTGGAAAATTTAAAATATAAAGCCCATTTTCTAAATGACCTTCACCAATCGTCATCCGAGTTGATCTGTCCTGAAATATCACAGCTTTAGGTGAGAAAATGACATCACAATTTAAGTCGTTAGTAATCTTGCTCACAGATATTAAATTGGAGTTAAAAGCTGGCAAATGCAAGATATTTGAAATATTTTTTGACAGTAGTTTTGTACTTCCTATATTTTTAATAGGTACTTTAGATCCATTTGCAACAATAACATTGTCATTATTTTTTATTTGTTGTATATTTGTCAAGAGATTAATATTTCCGGTCATATGGTCAGTTGCACCTGAATCGATAATCCAATTATTATTTTTATATGTATTTAAACAAAATTTTGATACAATACCTGTGAATTTACCTTTCTGTCCAAGTGAGTTTTTAATCTGGGCCAAAACTTGATCCAATTGCTGTTGGGAGAGGAATGCATTTGGCTGTATTTCGGACCCACTTGGGCCTGCTTCGGACCCGCCAGTAGAGAGCAGACCCGAACCTGCTTCAAGTTCGGACCCGTTAGCACCTAAATAGGCTCTTCTGTTGTCACGCGATTTGTCTCTCTCCCGACCTCTTTCTCCTTTGTCGCCGCCGCCCCCTTTGTCGCCCTTCCACCACTTCGGCCGGAGGTGTGGGTTGAGGAACCAGCACTGGCCACGGTCGTGACCTTCTTTCCTGCAATGGTCGCACCTGGCTGTGCTGCGTGCTTCCCGCATCTCCGCCCTAGGGTTAGGTTTTCGGGTTTGGTATTGATTGTTGGAGAAGAAGGCTTGGTTCTCTGGCCTATCGCCGGTAGTGGTGTCTGAGGTCATTGCCGACCTTCTTGACTCCTCTTGCTCCAACAGTGACACTATTTCTTCAAGAGGAGGGAGAGAGGCGCCGAGAAGAATCTGTTGCCGGACCTGCTCAAAGCTTGGATCCAGGTTTGCAAGGAATTGGAAAATTCGATCTTGTTCTTTCCTTTCTCGGATTTTATCAGGGTCAGTTACCTCTGGTTGGTGGATGTCTAATTCATCCCACTGTTTTTTAATTTCCCCAAAAAATTGTGTGATTGGTTTCTGATTTTGTTTGGTTTGGATGATCTCTTGTTTGATTTGAAATATGTGTGCAAAGTTGTTTTGTTTACCAAACCTTTGTTGGATCTTTTTCCACATTTGTGCTGAGGTGTCTAAGTACACAAATTGTTCACTGAGGATGGGTTCCATGGAGTTCAAAATTGAGGTCATGATTTGGTTATCACATTTTTCCCATGCCTCTGGGTTCACTTGTGGTTTCTTTTTATCACCTGTGACATACCCGTACGTACCTCTGCCCTTGAGAGCAATTGTCGCTGCTCTGGCCCATGGAATGTAGTTCTTGCCATTGAGGATGATACCAGTTAATTTGGCTGTGGTATTGTCTTCAATCGGGGCTGACACATGTTCTGCCATTGTTGCCTCCTCTTGTTGTTTTATGAGTTATGGAACTTGATCTTTTGAGATGCGATTGTGTACCAGTTACTGGTACTGGTTCGGTTGCTCTGATACCATGAAATGTTTTGAGAAAGAAATAATGAAAGAAATAATGAAAGAAATTGTATTTATTTTTCTGATGATTACAATACTCCCTGTGGGGATTTATAGGCTATTAGAGAATATAGCCGTTATACACATTCCTAATCTGTGGAATTCTACATATTTGCCTAATTACAAGGATTAATTGGCTAGGTACCTATTTTAGCTATAACAGCTATAATTTGGAGGCTAGTTGATTTATTTCCTAAATTGACCTATGAGGATATTCTGAGGTCTGATTTCTTATTTTTCTACACTCTCGTCATGCCGTAAGATTTACAGTTGACTTGCAAGAATGAACTCTGATTAAAAAAGGTTAAACATAAATTAAAAAATGGGTGTTTGTGCAGACACAATTTGTTCCTGCATTCAGCTTTAATTTGGTGCTATCAAGGAAGACCCCAGCATCTGTCAAGGGAATTAATGTAAGCTTAGAATTACAGTCGGATTAATTTGAGTAACTGCTGACAAACTAAAACAGAGTGAGGCTATGTTATGCATATTGCATATTGGCTCATACTCTAAATCAATATTTTTTTTTCAAAGTCTAAACAGTCAACATGAATAGTTCAACATGATCTCTATATAAAATGTATCTGCATAATAAATTTCACATTTTTGTAGAAATTATTTTTACTAATTTGTTAGAGAGATAGAAAATCACTTTTTACCTATCTAAAAAAATAGTAAAAATTTATAGCATATGTAAAATTTAATCTACATGCATGTACATTATGATATGGTTCATATCGACTGTGTGGACTATGGATATATTGATTCATATTACGGACTAATATGCGCTATGCATAGTACCAATGCCTCGCTCTAAACAAAAAGGATCTTCTTACTAGATAAAATTGCATAAATTATATTTTTATGTAAATACCACAATTCTTTATCAATAAAATTTTGTACTTGTTTTCTCTCAGGATGCTTGTAGGTTCTTTCTTATTGAGAGCGGATTTGCGTTGTTTATTGCACTACTGATTAATATATCGCAGTGGTATCAGTCTCTGGTACAGTATGTAAGGCTAGAGATATTTCTACGGACGATGCAGAGAAATGTAGCGACCTCATCCTCAACTCAGCTTCTTTCTTGCTTAAGGTAATAGATCTCTTTGTTTCATAATATCTCTCTGTTTAATTCTTATCAGTGATCATTAATGATTTTTTTTTTTTTTGATAAATTGTTTACCAAAGATGAGTGAGGCTATGGTACTATGCACAGCATATATAGTTTGGTCCTTACTATAGATAAATATTCTTTTTTCAAAGTTCAACATGATCTCCATATGAAAATTTACTTGTAGATCAAATTATATATTTTTTGTAGATTGGTAGAAAAAAAAATCACATAATCCATCTCAAAATTCTAAACAATTCAAAAGTCATGACTTTCTACCTATCTAAAAAGTAGTAATTTGTTTCTAAAAAATGTAAAACTTGATCTTCAAGTACATTTTCAAATATAGATCATGTTGAATGGTTCAAATTGGCTATCCACGCTAGCTATGCATGCATAGGACCATAACCTCACTCACCAATGATTATATAATTGCATTTGTTAGGTTTAATAAAAAAAAAATTGTAATGCTTGTATCATCATATGTAGGTCTAAGTTGCATTATAATCATTTTTTTATGTTAATTTCAGAATGTTCTCGGTCAATCAAGCTCAATTGTCTATGCAATTGCATTGCTAGCATCTGGCCAAAGCTCAACCATTACTGGGACATATGCCGGCCAATATGTCATGCAGGTAAACAAATTATCTAATCAGCACAACTCGATCATTTTTTTTACAAATAATTATTTTTACATTTTGAGAAAATTGGTGAACTTGCTGATGATAGATGATTTTAAACAGGGATTTTTGAACATAAAGATGAAAAAGCGGCAACAAAATCTCATGACACGTTGCATTGCCATTGCTCCCAGTCTGGTAGTGTCAATTATTGGTGGATCTGCTGGTGCTGGTCGCCTAATTATCATAGCATCGGTAATAATTTTTTTTATGAAATAAGAGGATTATAGCCAGATTTGATTAAGTGATTTTGGAATTTAATTTATTTTCATAATTTGTTGTTTCCTTGTAGATGATCTTATCATTTGAGTTGCCATTTGCTCTCATACCTCTTCTTAAGTTCAGTAGTAGCAGCACCAAAATGGGGCCCCACAGAAACTCCATCTGGGTTAGTCTCTATAATTTATTTTTTCTTTTTAAAACTAATCTCAAAAATATTTTATCTAACTTTTCTCTAGCTAT
The DNA here is from genome assembly GCA_964058825.1 of Carex arenaria. NCBI lineage: Eukaryota > Viridiplantae > Streptophyta > Magnoliopsida > Poales > Cyperaceae > Carex > Carex arenaria. The sequence continues at coordinate 465,788 of CAXKVW010000002.1, read as the reverse complement.
GATAACTACTAATTCAAATATTTAAAGATCTGTGAATTTATTGAGTGAGGCTATGGTAATATGCATATTACACACCTGTTTGTGCTATGGACTTGTATCTTCATTTGTAATATCTAAACAGTCGATATGAACCATTCAACATGATCATCATATGAAAATGTACTCGCAAACCAAATTTTACATTTTTGAGAATTTTTTTACAAAGGTAGAATATCACTTGATTTGAAAATTCAAGACCATTTAAAAGCGATGAATTTCTACCTATCTAAAAAATTAGTAAAAATTCCAAAAATGATAATATTTGGTCTGCAAGTATATTTTTATATGGAAATGGTGACCATTCAAAGTTCACCTTTCTGAATTAAAACTGCTCGAATTGTGCTGTTATAGTTTTGCTGGTACCATATTCCACCAGCCATATCTCAAAATTCAGAAAGAATTAAAGTATGAAATTTGGCCAGGTTATAGACTTGATATTAAAGATCAAAACTGCAAAGTTTCATAGAAAAATAATGAGCCGATTGTCTATAATAAAATTCAAAAGTTGGCACCAAGTTAAAAAAAAAAGGAGAAGAGGATAAAACAGTTTACTGGATCGTGGTATTGTACAGTACATCATCATCTGTGTAATTGGATGGTCATAGTGCAGATGTCAAATGCCTCCTATGTTTATAGAAGTTAAAACAGTTTTTAATTCTATTTACCAACATAACACAGATCTTATTGGATCACACTGTAAATGAGACTAATCAGAGAATCTTATAATTAATTATAAAAAATTATAATTAATAATAAGATATTTATAATTAATTATAAAAGGTATAATTAATATAAATGTCATAAAAATGACGAGCTTAAACATATTCAATTTACAAACGTGTACGACACGTTGTGTGAAAGTTATCGCAACAACAATCGCAAGAAATATAACTGATCAGATCAGATATAAAGTGGATTATAATATTAATTATGAATTAATATTTTGGGTCTAAATTAAATTTAAGAAAAAAGTTCAAAAGTCCCAAATCATGGCCCAAAAAAGCCCAAAATTGATTTTTGGGCCAAAAAGGCATTTGGGTAATTTGTAAAGTCGGTTTTGGAAGGTTATTTTGATAATTTTAAACCTCCTCAAATGCCTATAAATAGAGGGGTAGATTTTAAATCATTTCAAAATCCGATCGAAGTCTGACCGTTCTGATAGTCAATCTTTTATAACTTTCGTCTTTGATTTTGGGCTTTTGAACTTTTTTCTTAAATTTAATTTAGACCCAAAATATTAATTCATAATTAATATTTATAATCCACTTTATATCTGATCTAATCAGTTATATTTCTTGCGACTATTGTTGCGATAACTTTCACACAACGTGCCGTACACGTTTGTAAATTGAATATGTTTAAGCTTGTCATTTTTATGACATTTATATTAATTATTCCTTTTTATAATTAATTATAAATATCTTATTATTAATTATAACTTTTTATAATTAATTATAAGATTCTCTGATTAGTCTCACTTACACAAATGATGCTGTACTGTACAATACCATGATCCAGTAAACTGTTTTATCCTCTTCTCCTTTTTTCTTAACTTGGTGCCAAATTCTGAATTTTATTATAGATAATTGGCTCATTATTTTTCTATGAAACTTTGCAGTTTTGATCTTTGATATCAAGTCTATAACTTGGCCAAATTTCATGCTTTAATTAATTCTGGATTTTGAGATATGGCTGGTGTAATACGGTACCAGCAAAATTGTAACAACACAGTTCGAGCAGTTTTAATTCAGAAGGGTGAATTTTGAATGGTCACCATTTCCTACTAGATTACCCAAATTGAGTGATTTTTTTTCCACTCATATTGGATTCCTCTATCTCTCTAAAAAAAACAAATGTAGCAAACCACCCCACAGGGGAGCATTTTGCTCTGGAGAGAAAACCGCCCCACTGTGGGGCAGTTTGCTATGGTGGGAAAAAAGCCCCCCGGAGGGTGTTTTGGTTATTTTTGATATTAGTTTGGAAGTTCAGTTAGTATCAAATTTGTGTTTGGATTTCGGTTATAATAAAAAATTTCGGCCTTATTATCAGCATCGGTAATTATTCAAATTTTAAGAATTGAGAATATACTCAGATTTGATTAAGTGATTTTAGAATTTTATTTATTTTCATATTTTGTTGTTTCCTTGTAGATGATATTATCATTTGAGTTGCCATTTGCTCTCATACCTCTTCCGAAGTTCAGTAGCAGCAGCACCAAAATGGGGCCCCACAGAAACTCCATATGGGTTAGTCTAAAAAATATGTTATCTAGCTAACTTTTCTCCAGCTATGGTAATTTATTGAGTGAGGTTATATCACATAGCGGTTCGATAGACTAATATTTATGATTTTAAATCCACATAGTCGATATGAACCGTTCAACATAATCTTCATATAAAAATGTACTCGCAGACCAAATTTTACAATTCTTAAAAAAAAATTACTATTTTATTAAATAAGTAGAAAATTACTTGATTTGAAAATTCTAGATCATCCAATATTTTTCTATCTATCTAAAAAAATAGTAAACAAATTTAAAAAAAAAAAATTGGTCAGCAAGTACGTACATTTTTATATGGAGATCATGCTGAACAGTTCAGATCATTTATTTGAACTTTGAAAATCGATATATTGATCCATAGTACAGACCAATTCGTGCTATGCATACAATAGCACAAAAGAATAAGCTATATAACTTCATTCTTTCTCTTTCATTCTACACATTTTTATCTGAAAACATTTATACTGACAATGTTATTATGTAAACAGATAATAATAATTTCATGGCTGCTCGGATTGATGGTAATCGGCATAAACATATACTTCCTTAGCACCAGCTTCACTGACTGGTTGCTTAAATAAAGCAGTTTGCCGAAAGCGGGACGCATCATAATTGGCATCATAGTGTTCCCTCTCATGGCAATTTACATCATTGCCATCGGTTACTTGACACTTCGGAAAGACACCGTCGTCACATTTGTACCGGCTTCTGACAAGACGCAAGTTGAAATGGAGAAAGGGGCGCAGATATGCTCTGGAGATAGAGATGATGTGCCATATAGAGAGGATCTTGCAGATATTCCATTTCCAGAATAATTTGTACATGAAATGGAGTGAGGTTAATAACTATGATACTATATATATAACGCACATATATTCCATTTTCAGAATAAAAATAATTTGTACCACTGTGGTAAAAAATGGCTATTTTGGCCGATTATTCGGACAATTATATTAGTTATTGGCAGCAACAAAATCGTTACGGATTTTTACAACAAATTGGCCGATTATTCCCAAGTGCATATCATTATGTACAACACTGATTTGTACTAAGCATAACATAGTTCACATTGATTCCTATTTGGATTAATATTATTGTCTATATTGTCTAAATAGTCAATCTGAACATGATCATTATATGAAACTGTAGGGTACATGTTAATCAAATTTTACAGTTTTGTAATATTTTTACTGTTTTTTTAGATAGGTAAAAAATCACTTGATCTAAATATTAAAGATTTTGGGGGCCACTCAAAAGTAGTATTTATCAACCTATCTATTTAAAAAAATAGTAAAAATGCTCTAAAATATGTCAAATTTAGTCTGCAAGTATATTTTATTATGTAGACAATGTTGAATGGTTCCAATTAACTATTTGGACTTTGAAAACAAAGATATTGATCCGAAGTACGTACCAATATTGACCTGAAGTATGAGGTTTGTAACTAAAAAATGCAATATTTTGAAAGTAAGGTCATCGGAAGAAACATTTGAATAAAAAAAATGTAATATATTGCATTTTGTTAGTGCTGAAAATCCCTGTGAGTTTTACTTATTTGCAAATGTACAACTAAGTGTACTAATTGAAGCCAAATAGTTTGGGTAAAGATTTTAACAAAGAATCTTTGGCTTCATGCAGCGCATAGACTCTATAATTAAAATTGGGTTGCTTATGGTTCATGCACTGTATCAAGCTGAAACGGCTCTGTTTAAATCTTTGCACAACAGTTTTCAGGTCTCTGTAATTGTTAATACCGCTTTGACACCACGCTTAAAATTGGGTATGGTTGCATTTTATTGAAAGTAAATATTACCGATTGTGAGATGCGGTAAATTGCATTATTTCGTCTCAAACTTTTTGGTATGGTTGGGATGAAAAGAGGGAAATTGTTTTTGCATTATTCGAAGCATTGACTTCCAGCTAAAACTCCGACGTCAAACATTAACAAAAGGGAACCCTAATGAAAACGGATCGAATACGGAGCGAATAATGCTAAAATCATATTGAGAACCATCGAATCCATATAATGATTCAAAATTTGATCAGAATTGTACATACTATATAGCAGACCACGTTTTATGGACATTGGACCTATTTTTGAATTTGATGGTTTCTAATACCGTTTGATTCTTTTTAGGATCCATACACATAAAAATTAAAAAGGACTCGCACAAATATTAGATCGAAATGAACGGATCTTAAATAAATCGGACGGTTTTGGAGTCATCAAATTCAATGCAGATATGATACCCATAAAACTTGTCCGATCTAATTTTATACAGTCCTTCCATAAATTCATGGAATCTCTTTAAAATAGTACGAGATTATGTACAAATGATTCGAATCTTACTCTATCTAATACTTGCCACTGGTTTGGTCTGTTCTAATTACCGGACAGCTTAAAGTAAGTAATTAGAACGGCCCAACAGAAAACCTTTAGAAGAGATGGGCTTTATTGTGGGCTAACAGCCCAATAAAAAAACCATAAGAGACACCAGCAGTATCAGCATACAAATGTTACGTTAAACAAAACCGAAATCAATACGACAATACCCATCCCGTATGTTCAAAATGAATGTCTCGTGTATGACCCCGAGAAAATATTTAGTATATCCTTATATCTAACTACAAATCAATAACCCTACATCGAAAATGGAATCTTAAATATCCACAAAATTGCAGCAAATCAATATTTATACATCCAAATTGCATAATTATTATTATTGATGATGGTTCTGATGATCATGATGATGATGACGATGATGATATATAATTACATAAAAGAAAAAAAAATCAGAACAATGAGAAAACAGCAGGTTTAAACATGCAAAATGAAAACGCTCAATTTATCCTTGAGGGCAAGGAATCAGTGAAAAAGAGGGGATGTCACTAACTAATCAGCTAGCTGAAGTAATTGAGAGTGACCGTCGCATTTTGACTTGGTCAAATGGTTGGACAAAGGAGGTGGAGAAAAGTACACAGCCCAACTTTTTCTTATTTGAATAATTTATAATTCTTTGAATTTATAATCTTAAACTTTGACTTGGTCAAATGGTTGGACAAAGGAGGTGGAGAAAAGTACACAGCCCAACTTTTTCTTATTTGAATAATTTATAATTCTTTGAATTTATAATCTTAAATTTTGACTTGGTCAAATGGTTGGACAAAGGAGGTGGAGAAAAGTACACAGCCCAACTTTTCCTTATTTGAATCATTTACAATTCATTGAATTTATAATCTTTCACAAGTCAGCTGATGATCAGAGGTCTGTTGCTCAGAAGGCAGTTGATTCCTGAGCTTGTAAAATGCGTCACCCGATCGATTATGGTGCTCCCTTCCAGGTTCTCTGGTTTTACCAACATTTTGCTCATGGAAAACAGAAATTTTGCGTTGGAGCTGGCATCTGAAAGCCGGTGTTATTTTGATTGAACAATTATGAAATCAAGCGTAGGTACTCTAAATTGGAGTTTGAATGTGGGCTCGTTAACGTCCATGCAAGCCTGAATTATTACAGATGCACCACAGGAACGTAGTAACATTGCTTATAATTTATGATTGATGAATAACGAACTAGTAGTGGGCCGGTTGCATTGCAGAATATAAAAGATTGAAAATTACTCAAAGTATTCAAATACATTAGCTAAAATAATACACCAAGAGTATTATAGAAAGAAAAAACATCAAGATTGAAATTAATACATTTATCAAGTAAAAAAGCAACTCACATTATAACTAAAATTTGATGATTACTCACATTATATATTATAACTAAAAGCCTTCTTTTGCTGAGAAAAATTTTGATGATGGGGGTAACTGTTCAATTCCTGCGGTGGAGTAATGTCGCCTACGTTGCCTCACCTCGAAACTTTGAGACGTCAGAGGATGTTTTTGAGGTTGGTTGGACCGCCACAAGACCTCGAGTTGTACCTCCACTTCCTTCATTGTTGGCCTTTCTTCTCCTTTCAATCTCAGGCAGGTTTCGGCAAGCTTGGCAACATCTTCGAGTTCTGTTCTATGCTCCTCATTCACAATTTGGGGATCCAGAATCTCAAAAAGACGGTTCTCTTTCATAGCAGAACAAAAATATCCAATGAGATTACCCCCTTCAAACATCCTAGAAGAGAATAATGGCTTTTTTCTTGTTAGCAATTCAGCTAGAAGGACACCAAAGCTGAATACATCACTTTTCTGGGTTAACCGGGCAGTGGTATGGTACTCCGGGTCCAAATATCCGAGTGTCCCTTGGATAATTGTATCTATGCCTGTTTGATCTATTTGGACAGATCTTGAGATCCCAAAATCTGACACTTTTGTTGTGAAATAATCATCCAATAGAATGTTTGTTGATTTTATGTCTCTGTGCAAAACTGAAATAGAGGCTGCAGATGAATGAAGATAGGAAATTGCTCCTGCAGCTTCAAGGGAAATTCTTAATCGATGTTTCCATGTCAAGGAACAATGGTCCTCTACATGGAGATGATTAAAAAGTGTTCCATTTGAAATGAACTCATAAACGAGCAACGGGACTTCGGTCTCTAGGCAACATCCATAGAGTTTCACAATGTTCCTATGGTTGACTTGTGAAAGAATGACCACTTCATTTATGAACTGATTGATTTCGGCTTGCCGATCAGCAGCCTGCTGAGCAACAGACCTCTGATCATCTGGTTGATCATCAATTTTGGACCTTTTTACTGCCACAACACGTTGATCTGACAAAATACCTTTATAAACATATCCGTGACCTCCCCGACCAAGAATGAGTGCATTATCAAATCCGTTTGTTGCCTTTTCCAGCTCTTGTATCGTAAGAATTCTTGTAATTTGTGTTGCCTCTTCATTGGAAGCTATTAGTTGTTGGAGAAGCGACCCTTGATTTTGATCAAAGAACTTCTTTTTTAATTTTTCTTGTTTTCTCTCTTCAAATAAGTTGATACGCTTGGCTATAGCAATATATAATATTATAATGATACAGGCAGTAACAAATCCCAGCGGGATCGTCATACCTGCATACACAAATAAAGCATATATATGTTAGAAAAAAGAGAGCAAGAAATTAGTTGTTTTACATTATTTTCTATTTTTTTATGTTTAATTAGTTCAACCTTGCAAAACCTACACTACTACAAAAAGGCACTTCCTACACTGTACCTTATACATGGATTTTCTCTATTTTATATAAAATCGTGTACAAAAGAGGATTTTTCCAATGCTCAAAATATCTGTAAGAATCCTACACGGATATTAATTTAAAAATCATTATACAATTGTGTGGAGAAAAAGCCGTGTGAAAATGAAGCTTTTGTACACGGATATTTCATTAAATATCCGTGTAGGAATGGTGAGAGAGCTACACGGATATTTAATAAAATATCATTGTAGGAATATCTTTTGTACACGGTTTTTTATTTAAATAGCTGTGTATATATGTTGAGAGAGCTACACGGATTTATAGATAAATATCCGTGTAGGAAAGTTCTATTAGGATTTAAATGAAATAAAAGGCTTCTCTTCCAGCACCGTTTTGATCAATATTACTGTCTCTCTTTGTATTGAATGTTGGTTTGATTTCTGCTCACAAGGAGGGATCTGAGATCTTTGAAGTTTGTATTTCTCCTCTCTATCTTGCTAAGGTTAGTCATGTGTGTATATATATATATATATATATATATATATATATTTCTTTTTACTATTGTTGGGTTATTGAAGAAATTTGTTTTTCTTAGGATTTTGGTTGGTTCCTGTCCTCTTCGCCACTGTTGGTTGCTATCCTCTTCACCACCCTTCCTTAGGGTTCTGGTGCCGGTGCTGTCATCTTAAGCACCACTTCAACTTAAGCAAAATGAAAAGATATTCACATTTTTCAATTAATTTTTTGTATAAATATTTTCTTATAATTTTCGAGGAAAATTTTAACCGAGAATTTTTATTCTCTATTATGTATGTATGCACATATATGTTGAACCTTGTTATTTTCATTGAAGATGCAATATTGTTGGAGACCTTTAACCAAGAGGCATCATGTTATGGATTACATGCAAATTCTTTTAATGATATGTTGGATCTAATACGTTTTAGTATGTATGAAATTTCGTCCTAAACCTGATCATAGCCATGGATTTTGGCAACATGAGCCAAACTTTGATCATATGGTTACTAAGTGGTGATGACATAATTTTTATACAAACATTGTATTGAATCTTCAGGAGTATATGTTATATGTTGAATCACATGGGATTGCATGTATAAAACGCTATGTGTGTATATATATATATATGTTGCAAAAGGCTATATGTATATACAAAATACTATTTATTTATTTTTTCAAAAGGCTATGTATTTATTTTTTGCAAAAGGATATGTATATTCAATCTAAAATACATATTATTGGCTAACAAAAGTGGAGGCTAGCCAAAAAAAAAAAAAAAAAAATAGGACAATCCTACACAGATATTTAAATAAAATCCGTGTAGGAAGAGGTAAGAATAAAATATTAGTAATTCATAACCTTCCTACACTGTTTTTTAACTTAATATCCGTGTAGGAATCACCTCCTACACGGATTGTTTAATTAATATCCATGTAGGAAGGTTAAGAGAGCTACACGGATATTTAGTTAATATCCGTGTAGGAAGAGTATTCCTACACGGATATTAAGTTAAAAATCCGTGTAGCTCTCTTGTGATGAGATGTACTGTGGGAGGTTTTCCACACGGGTCTTTTATGAATAATCCGTGTAGAATTAGTATAATCGTACACGGATAATTATCCGTGTGTAAATGGTTGACATTCCTACACCCTATCATTACACACGTTTCCAAATCTGTGTAGCTCTATCATTTTTTATCCGTGTACAAACTGTGTTTTTGTAGTAGTGCTACAAAGAACTATTGTCCTACATATATTTGGATATTAGCTTTTGGAACGAAATGGTAGGAATCCGTGTTCTAATTAAATAGTAGACTCAAGCGGGCTATAGAGGTATCAGTCTCCATGTGCTGAATTATGTGTGCCAATTAACTGTAAAAAAAAAATTAGTCTCCAAATGGGAGGAATCCGTACGTGTTCTAAATAGTTCAACCTTGCAAGGTTTGGTACATATTCCCTTTTCCTAATTTGAACTCTAAAAAGGCACCCGCGGAATAAATATCATGCCAATTATACTTTAAAGCTAATGGTGCTTTGTGTTTTCTTTGGTTCTGGACATTTCTGTTTGATGCTTGGATAGATACAATTATAAGTTTGGACCGGGTTGGACTGTTTTAGTTTGATCAGATTTTGCCGGCTCAAGCTAAGTAAGCAAAATTTAGTTTCAGCGACCAGTAATTTTTTTATTTATCCTGAAAAGTAATTAATCCTTAATTACTCCCTATTTCTATACTTTTAACAACATTTAAAACATGAATAATTAATGTTATTTATCATGAAAATAAATTAACGAACCTATAACTAATACCACATTGAGTTGGCATCCTTGTTTCTCATCAATAGTATTACGCCAACCGAAAGGACAACTGCACCGATAAGTTCCTTGAAGATTGTGACACTTTCCTGGCTTCGAGCATGGATTTTGGTTGGCACATTCGTCAATATCTGCATAATACATGCCACAATGAGTTGATGTGGAAGCCACCAAAAAGATTATAAAAAAAAAAAAAAAAAAAGGAGAGCAACTGCAAGAACAGGAATGAGAGAGAGAAAGACCTTGGCAACCTCCTTCAAGGTAAGGATTGCCTTCATATCCAATTGTGCAGTTGCAGAGATAACCGCCAGAACTACTAGTTGAGTTTACACAAACACTGTGATCGCTTATGCATGCATAGGATGATTTGTTGGTCTGTGCATCTTCACATGTTTTCTTTCCTATAGCCCAGTCAAGCACGACTGGCTTTGTTTCATTAATCAGCACATCAGTGGTGATGTAATTGGCCTTCATCTGGAACTTAGCCTCCTCCACCACCATAGCATAGCTGCAAGGACTATAGTTACGCCCCTCCGAATTTTCAAACCTCTTATCAAAAGTAGCACGAAAAGTAGACGTTCCTTTGGGGATATCCGCCTGGCAACAACCAATTCCAGAGCAGGATCCAAGCTTATTTTGTACATCTTGGATATCACAGGAAGAAAGGCACCCTACAGAATAATTACTATTCTCGTCGAGTTGGAGATAGCCAAGTGTATTACACCCAATGACAATAAATTTGTTCTTCTCGGTGTTGAGCCGAAATGGCGCATTACTATAAAATATGAATAATGACATGGTGCACGTTGAAGTTATAGGGCGGGATGAACGTGCCTGGCCTAAGGGCAGGTTTATATTTTCAATCAAATAGAGACCATGGAAAGGACTACGTCCTTTGCAATTGACAGTGAATTCTTGAGACATGGAGCAATTTGTTCCAATACCAAAAGGGTAAGGGATAAGAATATCACTTCCCTCACAGCTCTTCGGGCACCTGGGCTTAGCGATGATTGTGTTCACAGATTCACTGCTTTTGAACTGCAGGAGGACAAGAAAAAAATAGAATAAAACCATTGCTCTCTACATGAAACTGATAGTGTTAATTATGAGTAATTCCCTAATTTTTCTAGTTTCTATGAGTGACTCTTTCTAATACATATGCACATTCATATATAATACTGATTCAATAATTCGGCAGGGCCCGAGTCAGTCTCGACAGCGATTGAGAGAATATGCTCTACAATTCCTCTCTCCATATATAATTATAAAACTATGTTAGTCAAACAATGTTTTTCAAAAATATTATAAAAAGTAGTCAAAAGTTTAAAAAAGAATATAAAATTTGATCTCCAATCAAATTATAATGCCAGCTCACTCTCTTTGTATATATAATTATAAAATGGCGCCAGATTGCAATTGTGCTGTCGTTGATTTGACATATACTATATAAAATTGGTGGTCAACTTTGGACTCAGCAACTTGGATAACATTTTCAAGAATCAATTAATTGGATAAGAGTAATTTATGTAGCTCACACAAGATTTCCTTGACCAATGTACATAGTTTTATAAAATAAATTATCCGCAAAAATATTAAATTTGATGGAACGATCTACATTATAATTGGATCGAATTCAATGTGATACTCATCGGAAACCCTGCTCATATATCATCATTAGTAATTTAGTATAGCTGTTTTTTTTTTTGTTGAAATTAACTGTTTTCGTGCCTTGCATTGCAATTTGGGTGGTTGTAAGGATAACTGTACGTACTAACAAGGTGCGTGCTAACTATTAATTAAAGGATTACTAATATTGTACACGTGCATTGTAACGGGAACATATTATACAAGAAAGAAGAAATTCTCATACAAAATAACATATTTCTATACAAAAATAGACCAACGAAAAGAATAATTATTCAATAATGAAAAAATAGACCAATATATTCTCATACAAATGTAAAACTCATTATTTAGGGACATAGTTATGAGTTTTCTTTTTAACGGTATATACAAGTTAATTTTTTTTGTATGTTGCTTCACAGAGAAACAAAATAAAAACCTATATATCAAAATAAGTTGTATTATTTGTTATTGTCATATTAATGTTCTTGTTATTTTTATAAGAGTTATCTTCCTCTCCTATAATTTATATGCATTTGTGTACATAAAATAAGAAACGAATCGTGTTTACTTAAATGAAATCATTAAAAATGACATTCCTTAAATAATATAAGAAAATATAAAAAAAAAGACATGATCAATCAATTATAAATTCATTCAAATATTCGTTAAATGACATTTAAAAAACGGAAAGAAATCATGACCAATCAGAAAATCGAGTATTTTTTTTTTTTTGACAAAAGCAGGTAACCCCAATCTGCTTCATATTGAAACTAAGTGGTTCATACAATATTCATGGAAATAGCTAAACAACCAAATATTACAGCAAAGCTAAAACAACCAATTCTACAACAAAAGTTCTAAAAACAAAGAAACATAGCCTGCAAAAGCTAAAACGACCAAATATTACATCAAAAGGATTGAAGCTAATAACAGTATGGTACAAAATATTAGTAGAAACTAAAGGAGGCTAAAAGTCCATAGAGTCGCCCGTAGAGGAAGATTCAGTAGAACCATAAGAGACAAATTTTGAGTCAGAAACTGAAGAAGAAGAGGTCTCAGCTCTGTCTCTCAGATATATTGAGAGATCTTCCCCGTATCTAAGTTCTGCCTCGGAATCTTGATAACTTGCCTCACCTTGGGTATATGAATCTGAGAGCATTATCAAACGGCCTACCTGAGTTAATGGGTACACATCTGTTGATTTTTAGAGAACGAAGAAGGAAGAACAGTGATGATCAAAAATGAATTTTGTATATATTGCAATACTCTTCAATTGCTGTACACGGTTATTTATAGCCAAATTATATTTCTAGCCGTTGGAACTTCCTAAATAATTACATATTGGATTTGTCTCATTAATTACAAAGATTCTATGTGATCTTGTTTCTATGTCTCAACACTCCCCTTCAAACTAGAGTTGTAGATATCAATCAATCCTAGTTTGCTCATAATTTCTTCAAATGGTCTTAGTTCTAATCATTTCTTAAAAATATCCGTCAGTTGGTCTTCACTTCTTACAAAAGGTGTTTCTATTTCTTTGGATTGAATTTTTTCTCTAATGAAATGACAATCTACTTCGATGTATTTTGTTCGCTTATGAAACACCAGATTAGATGCTATATGTCGTGCCGCTTGATTGTCGCAAAACATTTTCATTAGACCTTGATCTTCAGTTCCAATGTCAAAAAGGAGTTGCTTTATCCAAGTTAACTCACTCGTAGTTGATGCCATAGCACGATATTCTGCTTCGGCACTTGATCGTGCCACAACATTTTGTTTCTTGCTTTTCTATGTGACTAAATTTCCGCCTACAAATGTGTAAAAATCAGTTGTCAATTTTCTATCGAAAGTTCTGGCCCAATCTACATCGGAATAGTCACATATTTCGTTAGAGTTATTATTTTTCATCCACACTCCCTTTCCGGGAGTCCTTTTAAATATCTTAGAATTATATTAATTCCTTCGAAGTGTGGTGTTCTTGGTGCATGCATGAATTTGCTAATTTGGCTTACTGAAAAAGAAATATCTGGTCTTGTTACAGTAAGATAAATCAATTTACCTGCTAATCTTTGAAATTGGTTTATGTCTTTTAACAGTTCTCCATCCTTGGAATTTAATTTATGTTTATTATCTATTGACGTAGAGATCAGCTTACATCCTAATTTTCCAGTTTCTTTTAATAGATATAATATATATTTTTCTTGTGAAATAAAAAGACCCTTTTTGGAATGTGCTAGCTCAATCCCTAAAAAAAATTAGATATCCTAGATCCTTGATGTCAAATTTTTCTTTCAATCGGAGTTTTTTTTTTTATTATTTCTTCTTAGTTATTTCCAGTGATTATAATATCATTTACATATACTAGTACAATAGTAGTATTTTTACCCTCATTTTTGATAATAATAAGTGATCGACATTACTAATTTTGAAATTACAAGAACTTAAATAAGAGCTAAGTTTTCCATATCATGCTTGTAGAGATTGCTTCAATTCATAAATTAATTTTTTTAACATACAAACTAAATTAGAATTTTTTCCATTTTATTGCCGGGTGGTAGAGTCATATATACCTCTTCTTCAAGTGTTCCTTGAAGAAATGCATTTTTAACATCCATTTAGTAAAGGTCCCAACCATTGTTTACCGCAATCGAAAATAAAATTCTAATGGTGTTCATTTTGCTACCAGTGCAAAATTTTCATGGTAGTCTATACCATATATTTGGGTATATTCTTTGGTAACTAATCTTGCTTTGTACCGTTCTACGGTTCCATCACAATTGAATTTGGTTTTGTAAACCCATTTGCAACCAACGGATTTTTTATTTTTTTGGCAATTGTACAATTTCCCAAGTATTATTTTTTTCAAGAGCCATTAATTATTCTTTCATGGCTTTGCACCAAATTGGATTTTGTTTGGCCTCATGGTAATTATGTGGTTCTTCTTCCTTTTCAGTGGAAGTTAGAAAGGCATTGTAATTAGATGAAATATTGTCATAAGAAATAAAACTTTCTATTGGATATTGTACCTTATATGTTATGTAGTCCTTCAGGTTCGTAGACAGTTGAGTTATTCTTGATGATCTCCTTACAGTCACCTCTTCATCCTCAATATTATTATTATCTAATGATCTTATTTGGTCATTTACCTCGTCTTGTTCGGTTTCAAGGTTTTCATTTTCTAGTGTAGATGTTTGAGGTAAAACCATAATGTTTTGGTCATTGGTATAGGCAATTGTTGTAGGTATTTGAGGTAAGACCATACTAGTTTGATGAACGGTAAATGAATTTTTTATTTCTTTATTTTCTTTGAAATATGGTTCATTTTCATTGAAAATAACATCTCTTGAAATGAACATTTTTTTGTCAATAGGGAGAATATCCTAAAAAAAAATAGTTTTAATTGAATTGGAATCAAGTTTACTATTTCCTTTTTTATGAACAAAGACAACCCACACAAAAACCGTTAAATGTTCAATATTAATTTTTCTTTGGAAAAGAATTTCTCTTGGACTTTTATTTCCTAATATAACGCTAGGAAGTCTATTAATTAAATATGCGGTGGTAAGTACGGCATCTGACCAATATTCCTTTGGAACATTATTTTGGAACAAAAGTGATTTTGTTTTTTCTAAAAGGTGCCTATTTTTTCTTTCCGAAACTTCATTTTGCTATGGAGTATTTACACAAGTTGTTTGATGTAAAATGCCTTTATACTTTAAAAATTGTGAAAAGGGTATTATTTACAAATTCGGTGTCGTTATCAGATCTAAATTTTTTAATTTTGGTCTTAAATTGATTTTATACAAAATTAACATATTCTTGAAAACATGAAAAAACTTTATTTTTTTATTTAAGTAAATATAACCTAGTCATACGAGAGAAATCATCTATAAAAAGAACAAAATATCTATATCCATTATATGATATGATAGGAGCTGGACCCCACACATCGGAATGAATTAATTCAAAGGGTTTTTCACTTTTACTATTAGATAATTTAAATGGGAGTCTAGTTTGCTTTACAAATTTACATATATCACAACTATCACAATTTATATTAGAAAAATTTAGTAACGAGTTTAAGACTTTATCGGAGGGATGCCCAAGTCTTTTATGCCATAATTTGCTCTCATTAATTTCTTTTGTAGCACACAAATTAATATTTGAATAATTCCAGATATAAAGTCCGTTTTCACACAATCCCTCACCGATTATTTTTTCAGTTTTCCTTTCTTGAAATTTTACATTAGTTTTTTTAAAGATAACATTACAATCTAATTCTTGAGTAATTTTACTTACCGAAATTAAATTTGCTGTAAAAGTTTCTAAATATAAAACATTTGAAATTTTTTTTGAAAATAAATTAATAGTTCCAACTCCATTAATAGATACTTTTGTCCCATTTGCAACTAGAATATGTTGATTATTTTGAGATAAATCTAAATTGTTGACAATATTTTTATTGCAAATCATGTGGTCAGTTGCTCCTGTATCAATGATTAATTAGAAATAAATTTAGTAGAGTTCAAAGCAATACCACATGTATGATTGTTTAGTTTGGTGAGTAGCATGGAAAGACATTGCATCAGTTCCTGCACCTTCCTCAGTAGATTGGCATGATCCACCTCATGTTTCTCATTTTCTCCCTCTGAGGCGCCACTTACTCCCCCTAAGTTTTCTCCCAGTGACAAATTTTGTTTTCTTTCTCCGCCGCTTGAGATGCTGCTGTTTTTCTCCCCTTCTCTGTCTGCTCGATCGCCTCTCCGAGCTAGTCGCAGATGGGGGTTTAGAAACCAACACCCCTCCTTCTTGTGCCCGATTCTCTTGCGATTGCCACATCTCTCTCCTTCTCCGCCTCTCTCTTGAAGCTGTTGAAGAGTCTGAGGTTGATATGCCATGATTGTAAGGTAATTTCGGTTTTGTAACAGTATTTTTTGGTACTGGTTTTGGAAAAGATTTTCTTTGGTTCTTAGCTCTTTGTGGTTTGTTTACTGGTACAGAATCAGTACTAGCTTTGATACCATGTTGATTTTTAGAGAACGAAGAAGGAAGAACAGTAATGATTAAAAATGAATTTTGTATATATTGCAATACTCTTCAATTGCTGTACACGGTTATTTATAGCCAAATTCTATTTCTAGCCATTGGAACTTCCAAAATAATTACATATTGGATTTGTCTCATTAATTACAAAGATTCTATGTGATCTTGTTTCTATTTCTCAACAACATCCATAGGCAAAAATAAAGTGAGTTTAAAATATGTTTCATCCTTTCTAACTTGACAGTCACCAATAAGAAGCAAGAGAGATATTGGCTATAATTAATTGAATTATTAAAACAGATTTTGTTTCTAGTTAGCCAAATAATCCAAAAGACAACTGCTCTAAGTAATTCAATTAAAAAAATATCTTTAAAAGAAATACAAGCATCTAAGAGCCATAAGTCAACTAACTTAGTATAATTATAAGTAAAGTTATTATGCGATGCAATTCATGAGCAAATTTCAGTAACAAAGAGACAATTAACAAACAAGTGGTTAGTTGTTTCATAGGCACCACAGAATGAACAAATAGAGTTACATTGTTAACTTTAATATTTTTGTGGATAATTTATTTTATAAAACTATGTACATTGGTCAACAAAATCTTGTGTGAGCTACATATATTACTCTTATCCAATTAATTGATTCTTTAAAATGTTATCCAAGTTGCTGAGTCCAAAGTTGACCACCAATTTTATATATAGTATCTGTCAAATCAACGACAGCACAATTGCAATCTGGCGCCATTTTATAATTATATATACAAAGAGTGTGAGTTGGCATTATGATTTGTTTGGAGACCAAATTTTATATTGTTTTGAAACTTTTGACTACTTTTTATATTTGACATTATAGATTGTACGGAGAAAAACAAACAACTTTTAAAAATGTGTAAAAAATGAGTAAGTGATGTGTCTATTTTTATTTTTTATTTTTAAATACTTGATATCTTAGAATGAATACTTGATGTATTATAGATAAATATTTGTGCTCGACAGTTGTAAAATCTTTCAAATATTAGGTTTTTCTCCAATATTAAGTGATCCATTAGTTGATTAGTAGTTACTCATCAGGTAGTTATTTATTGGAAAAGAAAATGAGAGGTTGTTAGAGAAGAATAGCTAGGTGCTCCATATAAAATTTTGTGCAAATTCAAATTTGTAAAGATTTCAGACTTGACAGAATAAATTAAGTGTGAACCCGATATGTATATTTTATATTAATATAATTATTTATAAATTTAAATTTGTCCATTCTTGATAAACAACCCAACTACGTACTTGGAGGTCAAGTTTGAATGATTGGCTGCGCATAAATGTCTGTAGCTATTTGTGTTGTTCCTTGAGCAATTTTTTTTTGAAGATTTGTTCAACTCTTAACTGATTTAATTTCCTAATTAATCACTAAAACACAAATTTAGCATGCATAATAGTTTCAAAACTTGATTGATACTCTTGAGAATAAAAAATATATAAATAACGCTATCAACGAATTTCTTGGAGGCCAAGCTTGTCGCTATTTTAATTTATATCCACCAATAAATAATAATTGCCAACTCTATCCACCAAAATTAGGTTTTTTCAAATCTACCCAAACTGGCTATTTAATAGCCAGTTCTTAATTGTTAATACGAACTGGCTATTAAATAGCCGGTCCTTAACTTTTCAATTTTTTTTATTTTTTTGAAAAAAATTATAATTTATTTAATTTTTATTAAAATATTAGAAATTTTTGATATGTTTCTTTGAAATTCGATAGAATAATATATAATTTAGTTTATTAGAAAAACTAAAACAAATAATCCCGATCAACATTTTTCAGATTGGGTTTTTTGCGGCTGTAAGAAAAATTAAAATATTTATTTGTGTGTTATTGGAAAAAAAATAAAAATGCTTTGAATCTGAGTTATTGATCTCGGTTCAAAAGTCACTTCTAGATAAATACAAAAAATATTTGAATTCTTCCATTTTTGAAAAATTAAAAAAATTCTATAATGTGCCGGATTCATCACTTTAAAACTTTTATTTTTTTGGAAATTGAGATTACTTTTTTTATTTTTTATTAAAATATTATCAATTTTTATATGTTTTTTTTTAATTTGATAGGATAATATATAATTTGATTTATTAGAAACACTGAGACAAATAACCCGGATCAATATTTTTTAGATCGGGTTTTTCGCGGCTGTAAAAAAAATTAAAATATTTATTTGTGTGTTATTAGAAAAAATAATAATGTTTTGAATCTGAGTTATTGATCACAGTTTGAAAAATCACTTCTAGTAAATATTAAAAACATTTGAATTCTTTTATTTTTGAAAAAAAATAAAAAAATTCGATAATGTGTCATATTCATAACTCAATTGAAAAAAAAGGTCCGGCATATTGTCGAATTTTTTTTTATTTTTTTGAAAATAGAATAATCCAAATATTTTTGTATTCACATAGAAGTAACTTTTGAACCGGTATCAATAACTCAGATTCAAAATATTTTAATTTTTTTCCAATAATACAAAAGAAATATTTTAATTTTCTTACAGCCGTGAAAAATCCGATCTGAAAAATATTAATACGGGTTATTTATTTCAGTCTTTCAAATAAAATAAATTATATATTATTCTATCCAATTTCAAAGAAACATATAAAAAAATTCCTAAAACTTTAATGAAAAATTATCTCAATTTCTAAAAAGAAAACTAAGAGATTTTTTTTTGGAAATTCTCTAACACACCATCGGAAATTTGTTTTTTTTTTTTAAATAGAAGAATTCAAATATTTTATGTATTTACTTCGATGTGACTTTTAAACCAGGATCAATAACTAAGATATAAAGCATTTTTATGTTTTCCAATTACACACAAAGAAATATCTTAATTTTTCTTACAGCCACGAAAAATCTGATCTAAAAAATATTGATCCGGAATATTTGTTTTAGTCTTTCTAATAAACTAAATTATATATTATTCTATCTAATTTCGAAAAATATATCAAAAATTTATAATATTTTAATAAAAAATAAATACATTATAACTTTTTTCAAAAAATAAAAAAATAAAAAAGTGAAGGACCGGCTATTTAATAGGTGCTTCTTATTAAAAATTAAGGACCGGTTATTAAAAAGCCTGTTTGATTAGGTTTGAAAAAAAATCTAGTTTTGGTGGATAGAGTTGGCAATTATTATTTATTGGTGGATATAAATAAAAATGGCAGCCAAGCTTACATCATTGATTAAAAATATTTATGTTGTTGCTTATTCGATATGATTTGAACGGCTAAACAGCTCAATTTTTTAATTAAGTCTTAGTTACCAAAACATCAATTTATGCATGCATAATGGTTTCAATAACTTGATACAAATATTTTAGCATTTGATTATTTTAAAAAATTTGGATCGTAATTACTTTTTTTTAGTATATCGGATGATTCGGCTCCCATCCAAAGAAATGACGTCCTAATGGAAGTTTGTGAGCCCAATTCGTTTTAGTACTTATTTTGGGCCTAAATTGGGTTACTTTCTTTCTGGGCCCTCTTACATTGAAATAAACATATTGGGTTTATATCAGTTGTCTCAAAAATAAAATCATCGATTTCTAACTTTTTGGGACAGTGGTCAATGTGTAGCCTTTTTATTTATTTTTTAAATATCGTTTAGCCTTCATTTTCAAATATTGCAACTAAAACCTTAATGTAGAATATTACAAAAAACTAACCATATCTCTTAAGTAATTAAAAAAGTTTCAACAATGACAAATGTTTTCCAATGGGTTCAATCAATTAAAAAAATATATATATTCAAAACAAGTACTAGCTAGAACCACTGTACCAACTCACACTTAATTATTCCTCTACTGAACCCAGATTACATTAAATGTGCTCAAATCACTATGCAATCTTCCCCCGATTATGTGTCATCGCACTGATGAACTACTTTTTCAATTTCCTTTTGCAATACTGCTGGCTTATCAGATTCTTTTCTCAGGGTGAGGTACATGATGGCAATAACATAAATGGCCATAAAAGGGAATCCAATCATGCCGATTAAGACGTTCGCGTATTTCGGTAAGCCGCTATGGATTAGCCATGCGACAAAGCTTGTAGATAGAAAATACACATTGATTCCAATCACCATTGAACCAAGGATCCAACATATCACAATTATCTGTATTGTAAAGAAAAATAAATGCAGTACTGATTGTCTATACTTGTCTTAGGCTGGACCACTGACAAACAGGCATGGAATAATAGATAGTTCGTTCTCATCCCTGAAACAGATCCACTTGGAATAAAAACTATTTCTTGTACTGTCTCGGTTCTGAAAATCTTAACAATTCATGAAAATGCGGATCTAGGCAATTGAATTTTCAATCTGAATGACTCATGAAAATCAGATGTTTCTGAGTAAACTTACAGGGAGAGAATTTTTGTGGGATCCCATTTTGGAGTTGCTGCTGTTGAATTTAAGCAGAGGTACAAGTGCAAAGGGAAGCTCAAAAGATAGTATGATCTACAATTAAAAAACATTTGCACTGTATAGATGAGAACCTTCAGGTATGTCAGAGGCTATAACTGCTACCTCAGCAAGCATCCAGAGAAATAATTTGATGAATTTTGGATATTCCATCTTACAGAGCTCTGCCAGATGCTTCCCTGCATATATTGTCAGAACAAATACAGACATTGTACCAAAAATTTCAGTTTGATTAAATTGAAACCAAATTTGTTACACCAATTATTTATATGAAATTTTGATAGCAATTAATGTACCTGTTACTACACCAAGATTGGCAGATAATGACTGTATGATCAATGCAAAGATCAAACCGACAAGAATAACCCACAAGAGCTGCCAAATAATTCAAAAAAATAAAATAAATGAAAAATATGAAGTTTTAATTAATCTCTGCTAGCACATGTCTAATGGGAAATTGAAGGTATTGAAAAAATATGTGGGTACCTCATATCTATGATTTGCTCCAGCTTGAAGGTCAGATTCCACTTTTCATAAAAGTAAATATACATGCATTACCATCAAAACTTTGCGTTTGAAAGAGAAAGAAAGAAAAAAAATAGAGAGAAACTTACAGTTGGCTGGATCAATATAAGCCAATGACACAAGAAATCCTGGTCCAACATGTGCTAAAAACTTCTTCCATCCTGATTCCTATCAAATTTATTTTACCATATTTTAAGTTTGAATCATGTGTTACTATACATGTTAGTGTTAGAGAAAGATACATAGAGAGAGATATAGTGGTAGTAACCTTTTGAGAGGCATCATTGCATTCAGATTTGTCTACTATGTTCTCATCCCTCCTATCAATTCCTTCTTCACACCTTTCCATTTCTCTCTCTTATTTCTTTCTCCCTCTGAAAAGTTATACTAAATTGTATCATAATTTCGGTGGGCGCCTCTATTTATGCATTAAAGCATGCATATAGAGACAAATTGTATTAATTTAACTATATGTCACAATCATTAATATATAATACCACATGGCATTCATTATGTACTAATAATCAACTTTGGTGCTTGACCAATCTATATATTAGCAATTAGGTAACTAGTGCATCTCACTAGTAACATTTGTTTCATCCCCAAATAGATATCTTATTTGTTAATTCAAAGGAATCATAACAACAAGAATGCCTATTATATATGTTACCATATGCTTGTTTTGTAATTTATGTTGAAGTAGAAATATCTATGAAGCGTGCGATGTAATTTATCATATTTAACCTTGTGTTGGAAATTATGATTTTAGTGTTTGAAATAAGAATATGTTGACCACATTAATTTTCAATCTTAAATTTTTTTATTCCGACTAACTATATATGTTTTAAAATGAATCAAATATATTATATCAATCAGAGGCATTAATTTTCAGACTCCATTTCATTAATTACGAAAAAAGAAAACTTGGAATTGAATGCCGAATGGTTGAAGACACGTGTGTGCCATGTATGCATGCCTTTCCACGTGTTAGTACCTGAAGAAACGATTCAAGACACAGCCGTCTTATTTCTAAATATAATTGCTTACATCAGCCTTTTTTTTTTCTTTTCTTGTAGAAACATACACACACACATGTACACATCACATTTTTTGGGTAAACATTAATGTAATGGAAACAATGGGGCCTTCTCCGGTGCTTAGTACTGTTTATTGAAGCCTACAGATAATATATTCAGGGTGAAATAATTATATATCTTGAGTTTGTCAATCAATAATGTAATATTTTTTCTTCTTCTGAAAGTTAGTGGCTTTAAGTGTCAACTAACAATTTCATTGATAATAAAAACAAACTTACAACTAGTCAAATAACTCAATATAAAATTTAAATTTTTATTATCACAAAATCCTCTAAATTACTCTAAATAACTATAATATTTTAATCTCACTTATATACACTCATAATTACTCAATTACTTTAAACACTATAGCTCTCTCTGACCGGATCCGCTTTTTCGACCGCCGCGACGCTTCGACGTCTGGATCTACTCACCTGTGCTCCGATCGAGGTGACGTACAGACTTAATACTCCGAGCTTCGACGATACCGCACTCTCGGCTCCGCTTGGCTATGGCCCCGCCCCTCTCTCATTTTTCTCTCCACTAAAGAAAGTAGAGCCGTGAGAGAGGAGAGGAGCTATATTGGAGGTGAGATCTAAAAGAGTGAGAGGGACATACTAGAGAGGAAAAGATGAGTGAGGAGGAAGAACAATAGTGGCAGCTGTTAGAGTTTTAAAATGCCTTTCTTTTTCGTTGCCGAAATCAATAATGTAATATTGTATTATTTTTTTAGTACAAAGCATTAAGAGTAGAACTAGGGTGCTCCTAGGATCGAGTACCAAGTCCCTTTGTACTCTTAACTCTAAAACCTATCGGCTTAACTTCGAATAACGAATCCAAACCGTTGAAATCCTTCTACCTTATGAGTGATGTGTCTACATGTGAAAATTTTAAAGTTTCGAATTAATTTAGTATCAAGTCAAGTGGTCAAATTTAGAAGGTTTCTAAATTAATTTTAATGCATTCATTTTTTGGAAGTCTTTTGACCACTTGACTTTATACTAAATTAATTCGAAACTTTAAAATTTTCACATGTAGACGCATCACTTGTAAGGTAGAAAAATTTCAACGGTTTGAATTTGTCGTTCGAAGTTAATACAATATGTTTTAGAGTTAAGAGTACAAAGGACTTGGTACTCCTAGGAGCACCCTAGTTCTACTCAAGCATTTGACATTATTATTAATTAGTTCATATGCACTTAGTATTTAGTATTAGCGCGCGGTTTATTATTTTAATTTTACATGCTTTACACTTATTAAAAATCATCAACAACTCATTATATTAGCAGATGAGACAAAAAGTCAAATATAATGACTGAACCTATATATAGGTATAGAGGTACAATTATTTATCCATATAAATATATATGGAACTGTAAAAATCATCTATTTAGACTGATTAATCGGGCTATTAGTTGTTAGCGGTGATCAAACTGCGTTAAGGATTTTTTTGACTAATCGGTCGTATTTTTCCAATATTATAACTGATTATTCCTGATTATTCTCGATTAATTGCTTAGTGGTACGTACCCTATCCGTCCAACGATTGCACCGTTATTTACAACACTGAAATATACTAGACAAGGTAGCTAATAGGACAATAAATGCACAAGTATTTGTTCATGAGGGATAGCTTTTGTATCAAAATATATTTTAATGAGTGATAATTTCTGCATCGACATATATATTTCAAATAGTGAGGTTATGGTACTATATATGCATAGCGCAGATCGGTTTATACTATGGATCAATATTTTTGTTTTCAAAATACTAACAGTGGCTCTGAAGCGTTCAACATGATCTCCATATGAACATGTACTTGTAAACTTAAATTTATATTTTATAGAATTTTTCTACTATTTTTTAGATGGGTAGAAAATCAGTGTTTTTGGATGGTCCTGAATTTTTAGATCAAGTGATTTTCTACCCATCTAAAAAAATAATAGAAAATGTAAAAAAAATGTTAAATTTAGTTTAAAAGAAGATTAATCTTATATGAAGACTACACTGAACAGTTCTGATTAATGGTTAAGAAACAGAGATTTGAGATCATAAAGTGAATCAATATGTGCTATGCATAATACCATAGCCTCAGTACTCTTTTTAAAAATACGAGAGTAGGCAGTTGCATGCGTACGTACCATGATTGAATGTGTCTCTCCTTCTGAATATTAATGATTTGATTAGTGTTGATAAGTTCCACATAAAGTTTCTTTGGGGAAAAATAATCATTATAATATAATATTAATTATTGCCTCGCGGAAATAATCCATTATCTTAAAAGAACTGACATCAAGAAATAATTACTGTGATTTAGTATTGGTATAGCACTACGTTGAGTGCACCCCACGTACATCAACTTTTACCATAAAATTTAGGAGAGAAAATTAGAAATGACAATTTAAGAAAGAACATATGTTTAGTTCTTCGTTGGATGATCAACCGTGTTATTTTTTTTATTAAATGTTCAAATGTCTTTATTTTTTATTCATCTATCATTTCTCCATTTTTAATAATAGCTCAAAATTTAAAACATAAACGCCACAATTAAATAGTTAGATGTGATCTATGTTATTTTCTCTATGTGCTCATAATTTTTTTTCGCATTTCAAATTTTTTTTATGTCAATCAATAAGTTGAAATATCAACATCTAGAAATTATCCATATTAGTACATCATAACAAGCTCTCGATGAAAACTAAGTCAAAGTTGAAATGTCATAATTTTTTACACGTGCATAGATAAAATAATGTAGAACATATCCAACTGTTTTATATTGACTTTTAAGTTTTAAAATTTGAGTTATAAAAGTTTTCAAAAATGAAGGCATGATGGAGAGGCACAAAAAATAGTCATTTGAACCCTCCTCTTTTTTATTATATACAAATTTAAATTTTCGAAAAGATATTTATTTATGTTTCAATTAATTTGACCGTCAAATTCTCTATAGCATTAGTATCATAAATAGTTATTCTAAAATAGAATAGATATAATATTTTGGAGCTAAGTTCGAGAAGCAATCCTTATAAAGTAAATATAATGATGAAATGGTTATTGATCTCTTGTGGGGCTGGTTTAATTTTCAATTAATAATTCCATGAACTAATATCAATAACATATCTTTAGAAAGGGTGCTCAGTGACATCAAGTTCCAGTATAAAAGAAGCTTCTATCAAAATTAAAAAACAAACGAACTGAGAGGAAAAAGGAATAAGCACTAACAAAGTTGGATAGAAAAATCTGCTTGGTGACAAAAATTAAAAGTGTAGCTTTTTTAAAGTTAGTCAAATTAGACACTTCAGCAGTATAATTCAATTAGATCCATCTAATTAAGTTAGTAAAAAGTGCGCTTTATTTTAATACAAAGATTAATTGCATACTGAAACTTATAGCCGCAGTATTTTATACAAATCCAAATAAGACATTTTTGAAAAATAAATAACACAACAACAACGAAACTAAAGTTAATATTTGAGCACTAGGAATTTGATTAAAGCTTCATATCCACCGGATCTACATCTTTAATCAAAGAAAACCCCTCATAGTATAGACTTTCTTTGTCTTTTTACTTATAATATTTTAAATTACTTGTATAAATTCAGGAATATAGTGATGTATTTTGCATAATAAATACTCCAACCGCAATGGAATTCCTCATCAATTGATTGGTTTGTGGTATTTTATTGATAATCATGCGGTTTTTTTTTTTTTTGCATGGTATGATCATTGAAAATTGATTATGAAATGGACAACACAAAACTTAATGCTCAATTTTTTAAATTAATTTTAAATTAGTAATATGTATAGTTGTTTTGTACGAAAACATGACACGTGTCAACCACGGGACATGGCAAATTTAATATTGGAAGTAGGTGGAATATCAATAGGCACCAGCATTAAAATAAAATTCAATAGATGAAGAAGTTTGTTGGGTGGGCTTCATTCATGCATGTCTCGTAAGTTGTAATACATGCAAGCAGACAGTTGCAGGTACCAAAGGCACATAGATTTTCAAGACATTAATTAATTAATTCGATATATGGCATATATAAATTATGGTATATCTGACAAACTATTTTTTGGCTGAATAAAAAAAATGAAAAGCTTAAATATTTTTTTATTAATTTAAAAATGAGAAATCAGTATATATAAACAAACCTCAACAAAAATGTACAGTTCACAGATTATGCAGATGGCTTAGAGAAACCCATGAAGGAGAGTGAATCAATTTATCGAACCAATTAAAAATAATGGGTCATTAATTAATATTATACATACACTTAATCAAAGTCATGTGTGATGGTGTTGTACATAGAAACTATACAAAGTTTTGAGTTATATATGTATATTATACAGTCAATTGTTAAAAAAATGGTGAAACATGAAGCATTATCATAACTTCCAAACACTCATTTTTTTTTACCATTTAACTTCATATAATTATATGAATTAAAAAAAATACTAGTTATGTACATATATATCACTCGTCAAATATATCATCTGTTTGAATAATTTCAATGTGTCGTTAATGTTCAACATATAGATTTGGCATTAACTAAGTTGACCAACCACCTTAATAATTACTGATATTTTGATTGATTGTGCAATTAATTAATGAACAATATTTGTATAGTCAGGTTCAATGTGAATTTATTTGATTGGAAAATGCAAATAGTGTTTGACATCAAGTTTTTGGGTCCCTCCCAACTGTCGGTGTTAGCATACTTAGCAACATCCAACCAAACCTCTATAGTTCGAAATTTAATATTTTATGCAGATTGACCATACATTTTTCTATAGATGACTTGTGGTAGCCACACTTGAAGATGTTAATTTATAGAATTATTCTTTGAACAAGTAAATCAACCAATCATGTTTTACAGCATTATTCTTTGGTCAAGGAGGAGTAGAGCGCGATTTGCGAATAATCTTGGTCACAAGAGGTCCATTAATTTATACTAGAAGCAAGTAGACTTGTCATTAATGGTAACCAAGTGTCCCATCAAGGGAGGAATTGGCTCTTTTTCTATAGAACAACTCTTTTGGAAGCACTTTATTTATATATATATATATATATATAGGAGGGTTCCAATGCATCATCTCCTCGTACCTCATCCATGCCTCATATCCTATATCTTTATTTTCAAAGTCCAAACAGTTGATCCAAACCGCTCAACATGATATCCACGTTAAAATATGCTTGGAGACCAAATTTTATATTTTTTGGAAATCTTTTACTATTTATTATTACTTAAGCTACCGTTGGATCAACGATTTTCAAAGTGGCTTAATAAATAGTAAAAAAATTCAAAAAAATGTAAAATTTGGTCTCCAAGCACATTTTAATATAGAGATCACATCTAACTATTTAGATTGAATTTTAATTAGGACTTTAAAAATTTAAAAATAACTTAGTTGTACGGAACCTCACGAATAATCGATCTGATATGAGCCAATCTCTATATAGATAATTGAAAATTGAAAAATAATATTTGCTATTTTTTTAGATGAGTATAAAATTGTTGTTTTTGGATGGATTATGGACCATAAAAAAACAATGATTTAAAAAATTCTAAACAAATAATAATAATTTTTCAAAAAATGTAAAATTTGATCTCCTAGTTCATTTCAATATGTAGATCATGTTGACTGGTTAGGATTGTTATCTTATTCTTTGTTTGATAGGAATAGTATGTTTTGTTAGGAAACAATGGTAGCTAATTAATGATGATTTATCATTATCTTATAGTTTGGAATATTTTTAACTCTTAATTTAAGTTTTTGACCACGGATTGCCCTCTTATGAAAAATGAAAAAGAGAGAAAAAATGTTACTACCGCAAAAAGACACAAGTATTACACTCAAAATTAGAGGAATTATTTTTAATTTCATTTGCTTCTTTCCTTGACCAGCTCATGTGGGCCCCAGGTTAATTAGAAGACACTGAAATACAAATTCCTAATATATTGTCCCGACAGTTCTTATGTACTAGTTTTTCTTTTTTTTGTTGGAGGTAGTATGAGATCTATCCCTTACATTAGACACCTAATTTCAACAAAAGATTTAAAAAAAAAAAGCCCCACATCAACTATTTTCCAGACAGTCTTTGACGCACTAAAAACACCAGATGAGGGGTAATGGAAACCAGCAAGAATATTATCTGAAAATGATAGAACAAAAGAAAAAAGATACAAAAAAACACCAGACATTTGTTTTGTCTAATTCAATCTACAGAATCCAATCAGAATAATGATTGACAAAGATCTATTCAGACCATCCAATAAATGCTCTTAATTACTAATCAGCCAAAATATGTAACTTAATAAAATATGTCAGCATCAATTGTGATGGTGCCTCCTTCCAAAGCAAGAAAGGTTCAATGTATCATATTTTAATAAAATCCAAATTAGTAAAACTTAGTGGTAGTTACTTTCAAAGCAGTAATATTTCAAATTGAACCGTATAATCGTTTTGGTACAATACCAATGAAAGCAACACCACAGGTACGTACTGCTATCGGTTGATGGATCTAGGTTGAGTCCAGCATTTTCTAACCCAAAAACAGCGACTCAGGTCAGGTTAGTTGGGGTTCATGTTGATTGGTCATGACTTGATCAGACTCCATGTATTCCATCATGCATGTCAGAGAAATCCTGGTTGGAAGATCAGTTGGGATCGATGTTTAGAGGTGATGATATATATTGGGTTAATTAGCTGCATTGGTGCTTGTGCAGCCATAGTCACCCTCGCTCATTCTCATCAATTTAATCAACTCATTGATGTACGTAGTTCTCTACGTACATCTTGATATTTCAAGATCAAAACGTTGTACTCGTCCTTGAATCTTTCCATGTATGAGGCCAAGGCCTCATACTCAGTATGGTTGTTGTCGTAAGATTCATATATATGTGGCATTTTTTGTTTAAAAGATCATCAGAGAGGTTGTATTTGGACGAGTTGGAGTAGGTTCAATGGATGGATGGATGGTACTGACTCAGCAGTAGTAAGAATCAGAGAGGTGGTTTGGCGTAGGTTCAAAGAATCAGAGAGGTTGGATGAGTTTATATATACATAATGAA
Organism: Carex arenaria; assembly: GCA_964058825.1. Taxonomy (NCBI): domain Eukaryota; kingdom Viridiplantae; phylum Streptophyta; class Magnoliopsida; order Poales; family Cyperaceae; genus Carex; species Carex arenaria. The sequence goes on along the minus strand of CAXKVW010000002.1, from coordinate 436,190 downwards.
AATGTGGAATAATGAACGGATGCTTCTGAGTGAGAACCGTTTGGTTCACTTTTTGTTAAGCCTTGCTGCCTTGGGTTAAGTTCATATATCTTTCTTTCTTTTTCTTTTTCTTTTTCTTTTTTTTTTCTTTTTTTTTCAGGTTTTGGAGGCGTTTATTTATGAACTGATCCCACCGCTCAGAAAAATATTATTTCTCAAAATTAAAAGCCCAAATAACTTCTAATCGTGACTAAAAGTATGGATCCTTATCTTAGTTTTCTAATATTTTAATTTATATTGTGGGCTGAGCCCATTTATATGTCTTGTCTTCTTTGGGCTTCTAATTAGGGAAACAAATGGAAAGATGGAGCATCAATGAATGGACAAAATAGTTTCGAGAGGTATACATTTTCATTCATCTCTTCTTTACTATTTTTCTTTTCTCTTGCAAATTTGTTTCTAATACTTAAATACTTCAATTAGGAGTAATTGATATGAAATTATGAACTGATCCCTCCGCTGGGAAAAATGTAATATGAACTACATAAATTTTTTATTGAAAGACTAATTCTAGGAGATTTTAAATAGCACTTTATATACCATTTTTTATTGAATTTCGGGGTCTCCCATAACATATGCTTAAAAAAATACACACTTCCCACCTAATGGACTTATGTAATATCTATCCATGATTAAAAGTCAAAATAAACTCTTAACCGTGACTAATTCAAGTCGATCAAATCTGACAAAATATACTACATAACATTAAATGTTTCCTCATAAGACATTCTCTTTTACATCAAAATCTCTTAAGCCACCTTAGACAAGCTAAGTCAATAGGCACAATAGCAATGGTAAATGGTTTCTAAGGGAAACAATGATAATTCCTATGAAAGCTATGTAATATATAAACAACACACAAATACGCAGCATTTACACGACTAAAAAAGAAAAGAAAAAAATGAGTTACTCAAAACTAGAAGACCTGCTCCACCGATCCAAATAATCCTCGACGGAGGTATTGACAGAGATTGAATCTATTGTCTGTACCGTACTGGCAACTGAGACCGAATCATCCTCTAAATCGAGTAATGCAAGACTGAGATATGACTTGATGTTTGAACCAGCTGGTGTTATTGCCGCCTCATCATCTGACCCGTCACAGCTTTCCTCTGCTATTGCCACTTGCAACTCAGCCCATTTTGTTACTTCTTCATCCCCTTGAAGAAGCTTCACCACCTAAGGATAAAGTTACAAAAATAGCAGAAAAAATTAAAAGTAAGACTTTTGAGGGTGAACTGGTTAATTTTAAGGTAACAAAACGGGAACTCTTACAAGAGACATTGTCGGTCGAGATTGGTAATATGTTCTAAGGCATAAGGAAGCCGCCAGTATAATTCTTCTCATTTGTTCGGCGACATGTGCATTTTTCAAACCCGGATCCAACAAGGCTTCGATGTTTCCATCTTGTAATATCGGTTTTGCCTTTACACAGCAAAAAGAAAATGATAATTATCATAAGTATACAGTACACTGTCAATATTTCAATTTTTTGCTCACGAAATGCAAATCAATGGAATTATCAATTAGAAATTGTTGGTTTTAAGGAGAAATTAGATACCCAGGAAACAATGCTCTCGCGACCTTTAGGTGACCCAGATTGAATAGGCTTTCGGCCAGATAAAAGCTCAAGTAGAACCACACCATATGCGTAAACATCAATTTTCTCATTAATCTTTCCATACATGAAATACTCAGGTGCCAGATACCTACCATAAAGGAGAAAATTATACAAAATGTTACTTATAAATTATAATACTTGAAAAGAAAAAGAAAACACAATTGTGCTTATAACCTCAAGTTATTTGCTATTAAGCCCATTATGCAAAATTGATAAAAATTAATTAATCATTTACCCGAATGTGCCAGCAATATCATTGCAAGTGAGGTTTGAATCCGGAGATGATACCCGCCTTGCAAATCCAAAATCTGACAACTGAAACAGTAGCAGCAGTGTTTAATTGAATTTCTCAATGTGCTTGTATTTCCAACCTACACATATAAATTATTATAAAAAACAGAGGTTATTAATTGACCTGTGGCTCAAAATCCTTTGAAAGGAGTATGTTGGATGACTTAACATCTCCATGAATCACTGGCTCATCGGACCCACCGCCACAATGCAAATAGTCAAGTGCTTCAGCTATGCCAACAGCTATCTTATACCTCTCCTCCCAGCTTAGCACATGTTTGTTCTCTTGTTCACCTGTCAAAAAATAAAATCGATCAATAATGAGTTGCTTTTGTTAACATAGGCTTTTGTAAATGTAAAATATACTCCTTAATGATCCAAAGAATGCAACTAAATTTTTCATGATAAAATAGCAACGTAGCGAGAGTATCGATGCAAATGAAGAAATAAATAAGAATGAAATAAAATGATCAAGCAAGTTAACAAAAATCAAAACTATAAAGGGACCAAAAGGAAATTCAATTTTCAAATCACAAAAACATCATACCATGAAGAATTTCTTCTAAGCTCCCATTAGACAAGTAGTCATACACCAAAATAAGGCTTTTATTCTCAAAACAAAAACCAGCAAGAGAGATTATGTTTGTGTGGCGCAAAACGGATGTGATCTCAACTTCACACATGAACTCCATAAGGGCCACATTACTGGGTTTTAACATCTTTACAGCTAGATCCCCCCCTTCTTCAAACTTTGCCTTATATACCCTGCTTGTGCCTCCTTTCCCTATCAGATTATCTACACAACATAATGAAGATAATAAATCTCATAAGTTTAAGATACTTTCTGAGATTAAAAAAAAAAAAAAATTGTGTGGTTGGGGAGTATTAGCTAATTGCTGTATTGACCTCTAAGAACTAATGTAGTATAAGATTTTTATACTTGAGCCATTTTCCTAATTTAATCTGTAACAATAAGAAAATGCAATCTGTGGTGTTTGCACAAAATAGTTAGGTTGTGGATAAGAAAAGGCAAAGTAAACAAGAAGAGAACAAACCAGCTGAAAAATTTGAAGTAGCTACTTGAAGTTCCTCATATCCAAAAATTTTACAAAATGAAGAAAACTTCTCCTCAAAATTTTGCAATTCCTTCGGAGGCCAATCTTCGCTCAATTTCAAGTCACTACTCGATCTCAAAACACCATTCCTTACCGGGTTATCGGGCCTCCCTTCCAGGTGCAATCTGGTCGGAAGCCTCATGGCCCACTTCACCACAGGCCACTCTGACGAGTGACACCTCCTATGAGTCAAAACCTTCTTTCTAAGAGAGTGGGACCCACCATTTGATTTCTTATTGGATTCACTAGGTGAGTTGCATGAACTGGAGTTGCTGAATTCATCCTCTAATAAAATAGTGCATACTGAGCAGTTCCTGTCACTATTTCTGGACCCGGATCCATTAACGCTGCTACTAGTATTGTTCGCCTCACCTCCTCTCGGCCATGAACAGTACAAATCTCCATCCTCTATCTGACTTGCAGTTTCACTCTCTGCTTGGGTTGGGTTCTCAGTGGGCCAGGGACAGTACAAGTTGTTATTTTCATTGTTGCTAGTTGATTTGTTGGTACTGGTATCATCGACATTACCAGATTCTGAAAGTACACATTCCTCTGGTTTCTCTTGTGAAGTAAAACTAGAATTGTCCGTATCAGGGGCAATGCTGGTATGGAGGTATCTTGCCGGTAACACACAATAGAGGTCACTCTCTTCGATTATACTTTCTTCTGATTTTGGCTTGGCCTTATCTAATTTATAACAATAGTTGTTTTAGAATTCATTTATTGGATAGGATTAAGAGAACTTTTTGAGAAATAAATAAACTAAACAAATAAGCCAACTAACCTGGTACTTCACTCTTGAATACAATTTTTCCACTATGTATGGCAACAACCGAGCAAGTAGATCTCAGCTTCCTCGTACAGTACTTTGCAATGGATAAAGAAAACCTAAAATAGAAATTAATGAAAACATTTTTTAAAATATTGCTATTATACTGCTCTCCAAAATGATCACAATCAGCCAAACCACTACAATTCACATAGAAGTAACTTTTGAACCGGTATCAATAACTCAGATTCAAAATATTTTAATTTTTTTCCAATAATACAAAAGAAATATTTTAATTTTCTTACAGCCGTGAAAAATCCGATCTGAAAAATATTAATACGGGTTATTTATTTCAGTCTTTCAAATAAAATAAATTATATATTATTCTATCCAATTTCAAAGAAACATATAAAAAAATTCCTAAAACTTTAATGAAAAATTATCTCAATTTCTAAAAAGAAAACTAAGAGATTTTTTTTTGGAAATTCTCTAACACACCATCGGAAATTTGTTTTTTTTTTTTAAATAGAAGAATTCAAATATTTTATGTATTTACTTCGATGTGACTTTTAAACCAGGATCAATAACTAAGATATAAAGCATTTTTATGTTTTCCAATTACACACAAAGAAATATCTTAATTTTTCTTACAGCCACGAAAAATCTGATCTAAAAAATATTGATCCGGAATATTTGTTTCAGTCTTTCTAATAAACTAAATTATATATTATTCTATCTAATTTCGAAAAATATATCAAAAATTTATAATATTTTAATAAAAAATAAATACATTATAACTTTTTTCAAAAAATAAAAAAATAAAAAAGTGAAGGACCGGCTATTTAATAGGTGCTTCTTATTAAAAATTAAGGACCGGTTATTAAAAAGCCTGTTTGATTAGGTTTGAAAAAAAATCTAGTTTTGGTGGATAGAGTTGGCAATTATTATTTATTGGTGGATATAAATAAAAATGGCAGCCAAGCTTACATCATTGATTAAAAATATTTATGTTGTTGCTTATTCGATATGATTTGAACGGCTAAACAGCTCAATTTTTTAATTAAGTCTTAGTTACCAAAACATCAATTTATGCATGCATAATGGTTTCAATAACTTGATACAAATATTTTAGCATTTGATTATTTTAAAAAATTTGGATCGTAATTACTTTTTTTTAGTATATCGGATGATTCGGCTCCCATCCAAAGAAATGACGTCCTAATGGAAGTTTGTGAGCCCAATTCGTTTTAGTACTTATTTTGGGCCTAAATTGGGTTACTTTCTTTCTGGGCCCTCTTACATTGAAATAAACATATTGGGTTTATATCAGTTGTCTCAAAAATAAAATCATCGATTTCTAACTTTTTGGGACAGTGGTCAATGTGTAGCCTTTTTATTTATTTTTTAAATATCGTTTAGCCTTCATTTTCAAATATTGCAACTAAAACCTTAATGTAGAATATTACAAAAAACTAACCATATCTCTTAAGTAATTAAAAAAGTTTCAACAATGACAAATGTTTTCCAATGGGTTCAATCAATTAAAAAAATATATATATTCAAAACAAGTACTAGCTAGAACCACTGTACCAACTCACACTTAATTATTCCTCTACTGAACCCAGATTACATTAAATGTGCTCAAATCACTATGCAATCTTCCCCCGATTATGTGTCATCGCACTGATGAACTACTTTTTCAATTTCCTTTTGCAATACTGCTGGCTTATCAGATTCTTTTCTCAGGGTGAGGTACATGATGGCAATAACATAAATGGCCATAAAAGGGAATCCAATCATGCCGATTAAGACGTTCGCGTATTTCGGTAAGCCGCTATGGATTAGCCATGCGACAAAGCTTGTAGATAGAAAATACACATTGATTCCAATCACCATTGAACCAAGGATCCAACATATCACAATTATCTGTATTGTAAAGAAAAATAAATGCAGTACTGATTGTCTATACTTGTCTTAGGCTGGACCACTGACAAACAGGCATGGAATAATAGATAGTTCGTTCTCATCCCTGAAACAGATCCACTTGGAATAAAAACTATTTCTTGTACTGTCTCGGTTCTGAAAATCTTAACAATTCATGAAAATGCGGATCTAGGCAATTGAATTTTCAATCTGAATGACTCATGAAAATCAGATGTTTCTGAGTAAACTTACAGGGAGAGAATTTTTGTGGGATCCCATTTTGGAGTTGCTGCTGTTGAATTTAAGCAGAGGTACAAGTGCAAAGGGAAGCTCAAAAGATAGTATGATCTACAATTAAAAAACATTTGCACTGTATAGATGAGAACCTTCAGGTATGTCAGAGGCTATAACTGCTACCTCAGCAAGCATCCAGAGAAATAATTTGATGAATTTTGGATATTCCATCTTACAGAGCTCTGCCAGATGCTTCCCTGCATATATTGTCAGAACAAATACAGACATTGTACCAAAAATTTCAGTTTGATTAAATTGAAACCAAATTTGTTACACCAATTATTTATATGAAATTTTGATAGCAATTAATGTACCTGTTACTACACCAAGATTGGCAGATAATGACTGTATGATCAATGCAAAGATCAAACCGACAAGAATAACCCACAAGAGCTGCCAAATAATTCAAAAAAATAAAATAAATGAAAAATATGAAGTTTTAATTAATCTCTGCTAGCACATGTCTAATGGGAAATTGAAGGTATTGAAAAAATATGTGGGTACCTCATATCTATGATTTGCTCCAGCTTGAAGGTCAGATTCCACTTTTCATAAAAGTAAATATACATGCATTACCATCAAAACTTTGCGTTTGAAAGAGAAAGAAAGAAAAAAATAGAGAGAAACTTACAGTTGGCTGGATCAATATAAGCCAATGACACAAGAAATCCTGGTCCAACATGTGCTAAAAACTTCTTCCATCCTGATTCCTATCAAATTTATTTTACCATATTTTAAGTTTGAATCATGTGTTACTATACATGTTAGTGTTAGAGAAAGATACATAGAGAGAGATATAGTGGTAGTAACCTTTTGAGAGGCATCATTGCATTCAGATTTGTCTACTATGTTCTCATCCCTCCTATCAATTCCTTCTTCACACCTTTCCATTTCTCTCTCTTATTTCTTTCTCCCTCTGAAAAGTTATACTAAATTGTATCATAATTTCGGTGGGCGCCTCTATTTATGCATTAAAGCATGCATATAGAGACAAATTGTATTAATTTAACTATATGTCACAATCATTAATATATAATACCACATGGCATTCATTATGTACTAATAATCAACTTTGGTGCTTGACCAATCTATATATTAGCAATTAGGTAACTAGTGCATCTCACTAGTAACATTTGTTTCATCCCCAAATAGATATCTTATTTGTTAATTCAAAGGAATCATAACAACAAGAATGCCTATTATATATGTTACCATATGCTTGTTTTGTAATTTATGTTGAAGTAGAAATATCTATGAAGCGTGCGATGTAATTTATCATATTTAACCTTGTGTTGGAAATTATGATTTTAGTGTTTGAAATAAGAATATGTTGACCACATTAATTTTCAATCTTAAATTTTTTTATTCCGACTAACTATATATGTTTTAAAATGAATCAAATATATTATATCAATCAGAGGCATTAATTTTCAGACTCCATTTCATTAATTACGAAAAAAGAAAACTTGGAATTGAATGCCGAATGGTTGAAGACACGTGTGTGCCATGTATGCATGCCTTTCCACGTGTTAGTACCTGAAGAAACGATTCAAGACACAGCCGTCTTATTTCTAAATATAATTGCTTACATCAGCCTTTTTTTTTTCTTTTCTTGTAGAAACATACACACACACATGTACACATCACATTTTTTGGGTAAACATTAATGTAATGGAAACAATGGGGCCTTCTCCGGTGCTTAGTACTGTTTATTGAAGCCTACAGATAATATATTCAGGGTGAAATAATTATATATCTTGAGTTTGTCAATCAATAATGTAATATTTTTTCTTCTTCTGAAAGTTAGTGGCTTTAAGTGTCAACTAACAATTTCATTGATAATAAAAACAAACTTACAACTAGTCAAATAACTCAATATAAAATTTAAATTTTTATTATCACAAAATCCTCTAAATTACTCTAAATAACTATAATATTTTAATCTCACTTATATACACTCATAATTACTCAATTACTTTAAACACTATAGCTCTCTCTGACCGGATCCGCTTTTTCGACCGCCGCGACGCTTCGACGTCTGGATCTACTCACCTGTGCTCCGATCGAGGTGACGTACAGACTTAATACTCCGAGCTTCGACGATACCGCACTCTCGGCTCCGCTTGGCTATGGCCCCGCCCCTCTCTCATTTTTCTCTCCACTAAAGAAAGTAGAGCCGTGAGAGAGGAGAGGAGCTATATTGGAGGTGAGATCTAAAAGAGTGAGAGGGACATACTAGAGAGGAAAAGATGAGTGAGGAGGAAGAACAATAGTGGCAGCTGTTAGAGTTTTAAAATGCCTTTCTTTTTCGTTGCCGAAATCAATAATGTAATATTGTATTATTTTTTTAGTACAAAGCATTAAGAGTAGAACTAGGGTGCTCCTAGGATCGAGTACCAAGTCCCTTTGTACTCTTAACTCTAAAACCTATCGGCTTAACTTCGAATAACGAATCCAAACCGTTGAAATCCTTCTACCTTATGAGTGATGTGTCTACATGTGAAAATTTTAAAGTTTCGAATTAATTTAGTATCAAGTCAAGTGGTCAAATTTAGAAGGTTTCTAAATTAATTTTAATGCATTCATTTTTTGGAAGTCTTTTGACCACTTGACTTTATACTAAATTAATTCGAAACTTTAAAATTTTCACATGTAGACGCATCACTTGTAAGGTAGAAAAATTTCAACGGTTTGAATTTGTCGTTCGAAGTTAATACAATATGTTTTAGAGTTAAGAGTACAAAGGACTTGGTACTCCTAGGAGCACCCTAGTTCTACTCAAGCATTTGACATTATTATTAATTAGTTCATATGCACTTAGTATTTAGTATTAGCGCGCGGTTTATTATTTTAATTTTACATGCTTTACACTTATTAAAAATCATCAACAACTCATTATATTAGCAGATGAGACAAAAAGTCAAATATAATGACTGAACCTATATATAGGTATAGAGGTACAATTATTTATCCATATAAATATATATGGAACTGTAAAAATCATCTATTTAGACTGATTAATCGGGCTATTAGTTGTTAGCGGTGATCAAACTGCGTTAAGGATTTTTTTGACTAATCGGTCGTATTTTTCCAATATTATAACTGATTATTCCTGATTATTCTCGATTAATTGCTTAGTGGTACGTACCCTATCCGTCCAACGATTGCACCGTTATTTACAACACTGAAATATACTAGACAAGGTAGCTAATAGGACAATAAATGCACAAGTATTTGTTCATGAGGGATAGCTTTTGTATCAAAATATATTTTAATGAGTGATAATTTCTGCATCGACATATATATTTCAAATAGTGAGGTTATGGTACTATATATGCATAGCGCAGATCGGTTTATACTATGGATCAATATTTTTGTTTTCAAAATACTAACAGTGGCTCTGAAGCGTTCAACATGATCTCCATATGAACATGTACTTGTAAACTTAAATTTATATTTTATAGAATTTTTCTACTATTTTTTAGATGGGTAGAAAATCAGTGTTTTTGGATGGTCCTGAATTTTTAGATCAAGTGATTTTCTACCCATCTAAAAAAATAATAGAAAATGTAAAAAAAATGTTAAATTTAGTTTAAAAGAAGATTAATCTTATATGAAGACTACACTGAACAGTTCTGATTAATGGTTAAGAAACAGAGATTTGAGATCATAAAGTGAATCAATATGTGCTATGCATAATACCATAGCCTCAGTACTCTTTTTAAAAATACGAGAGTAGGCAGTTGCATGCGTACGTACCATGATTGAATGTGTCTCTCCTTCTGAATATTAATGATTTGATTAGTGTTGATAAGTTCCACATAAAGTTTCTTTGGGGAAAAATAATCATTATAATATAATATTAATTATTGCCTCGCGGAAATAATCCATTATCTTAAAAGAACTGACATCAAGAAATAATTACTGTGATTTAGTATTGGTATAGCACTACGTTGAGTGCACCCCACGTACATCAACTTTTACCATAAAATTTAGGAGAGAAAATTAGAAATGACAATTTAAGAAAGAACATATGTTTAGTTCTTCGTTGGATGATCAACCGTGTTATTTTTTTTATTAAATGTTCAAATGTCTTTATTTTTTATTCGTCTATCATTTCTCCATTTTTAATAATAGCTCAAAATTTAAAACATAAACGCCACAATTAAATAGTTAGATGTGATCTATGTTATTTTCTCTATGTGCTCATAATTTTTTTTCGCATTTCAAATTTTTTTTATGTCAATCAATAAGTTGAAATATCAACATCTAGAAATTATCCATATTAGTACATCATAACAAGCTCTCGATGAAAACTAAGTCAAAGTTGAAATGTCATAATTTTTTACACGTGCATAGATAAAATAATGTAGAACATATCCAACTGTTTTATATTGACTTTTAAGTTTTAAAATTTGAGTTATAAAAGTTTTCAAAAATGAAGGCATGATGGAGAGGCACAAAAAATAGTCATTTGAACCCTCCTCTTTTTTATTATATACAAATTTAAATTTTCGAAAAGATATTTATTTATGTTTCAATTAATTTGACCGTCAAATTCTCTATAGCATTAGTATCATAAATAGTTATTCTAAAATAGAATAGATATAATATTTTGGAGCTAAGTTCGAGAAGCAATCCTTATAAAGTAAATATAATGATGAAATGGTTATTGATCTCTTGTGGGGCTGGTTTAATTTTCAATTAATAATTCCATGAACTAATATCAATAACATATCTTTAGAAAGGGTGCTCAGTGACATCAAGTTCCAGTATAAAAGAAGCTTCTATCAAAATTAAAAAACAAACGAACTGAGAGGAAAAAGGAATAAGCACTAACAAAGTTGGATAGAAAAATCTGCTTGGTGACAAAAATTAAAAGTGTAGCTTTTTTAAAGTTAGTCAAATTAGACACTTCAGCAGTATAATTCAATTAGATCCATCTAATTAAGTTAGTAAAAAGTGCGCTTTATTTTAATACAAAGATTAATTGCATACTGAAACTTATAGCCGCAGTATTTTATACAAATCCAAATAAGACATTTTTGAAAAATAAATAACACAACAACAACGAAACTAAAGTTAATATTTGAGCACTAGGAATTTGATTAAAGCTTCATATCCACCGGATCTACATCTTTAATCAAAGAAAACCCCTCATAGTATAGACTTTCTTTGTCTTTTTACTTATAATATTTTAAATTACTTGTATAAATTCAGGAATATAGTGATGTATTTTGCATAATAAATACTCCAACCGCAATGGAATTCCTCATCAATTGATTGGTTTGTGGTATTTTATTGATAATCATGCGGTTTTTTTTTTTTTTGCATGGTATGATCATTGAAAATTGATTATGAAATGGACAACACAAAACTTAATGCTCAATTTTTTAAATTAATTTTAAATTAGTAATATGTATAGTTGTTTTGTACGAAAACATGACACGTGTCAACCACGGGACATGGCAAATTTAATATTGGAAGTAGGTGGAATATCAATAGGCACCAGCATTAAAATAAAATTCAATAGATGAAGAAGTTTGTTGGGTGGGCTTCATTCATGCATGTCTCGTAAGTTGTAATACATGCAAGCAGACAGTTGCAGGTACCAAAGGCACATAGATTTTCAAGACATTAATTAATTAATTCGATATATGGCATATATAAATTATGGTATATCTGACAAACTATTTTTTGGCTGAATAAAAAAAATGAAAAGCTTAAATATTTTTTTATTAATTTAAAAATGAGAAATCAGTATATATAAACAAACCTCAACAAAAATGTACAGTTCACAGATTATGCAGATGGCTTAGAGAAACCCATGAAGGAGAGTGAATCAATTTATCGAACCAATTAAAAATAATGGGTCATTAATTAATATTATACATACACTTAATCAAAGTCATGTGTGATGGTGTTGTACATAGAAACTATACAAAGTTTTGAGTTATATATGTATATTATACAGTCAATTGTTAAAAAAATGGTGAAACATGAAGCATTATCATAACTTCCAAACACTCATTTTTTTTTACCATTTAACTTCATATAATTATATGAATTAAAAAAAATACTAGTTATGTACATATATATCACTCGTCAAATATATCATCTGTTTGAATAATTTCAATGTGTCGTTAATGTTCAACATATAGATTTGGCATTAACTAAGTTGACCAACCACCTTAATAATTACTGATATTTTGATTGATTGTGCAATTAATTAATGAACAATATTTGTATAGTCAGGTTCAATGTGAATTTATTTGATTGGAAAATGCAAATAGTGTTTGACATCAAGTTTTTGGGTCCCTCCCAACTGTCGGTGTTAGCATACTTAGCAACATCCAACCAAACCTCTATAGTTCGAAATTTAATATTTTATGCAGATTGACCATACATTTTTCTATAGATGACTTGTGGTAGCCACACTTGAAGATGTTAATTTATAGAATTATTCTTTGAACAAGTAAATCAACCAATCATGTTTTACAGCATTATTCTTTGGTCAAGGAGGAGTAGAGCGCGATTTGCGAATAATCTTGGTCACAAGAGGTCCATTAATTTATACTAGAAGCAAGTAGACTTGTCATTAATGGTAACCAAGTGTCCCATCAAGGGAGGAATTGGCTCTTTTTCTATAGAACAACTCTTTTGGAAGCACTTTATTTATATATATATATATATATATAGGAGGGTTCCAATGCATCATCTCCTCGTACCTCATCCATGCCTCATATCCTATATCTTTATTTTCAAAGTCCAAACAGTTGATCCAAACCGCTCAACATGATATCCACGTTAAAATATGCTTGGAGACCAAATTTTATATTTTTTGGAAATCTTTTACTATTTATTATTACTTAAGCTACCGTTGGATCAACGATTTTCAAAGTGGCTTAATAAATAGTAAAAAAATTCAAAAAAATGTAAAATTTGGTCTCCAAGCACATTTTAATATAGAGATCACATCTAACTATTTAGATTGAATTTTAATTAGGACTTTAAAAATTTAAAAATAACTTAGTTGTACGGAACCTCACGAATAATCGATCTGATATGAGCCAATCTCTATATAGATAATTGAAAATTGAAAAATAATATTTGCTATTTTTTTAGATGAGTATAAAATTGTTGTTTTTGGATGGATTATGGACCATAAAAAAACAATGATTTAAAAAATTCTAAACAAATAATAATAATTTTTCAAAAAATGTAAAATTTGATCTCCTAGTTCATTTCAATATGTAGATCATGTTGACTGGTTAGGATTGTTATCTTATTCTTTGTTTGATAGGAATAGTATGTTTTGTTAGGAAACAATGGTAGCTAATTAATGATGATTTATCATTATCTTATAGTTTGGAATATTTTTAACTCTTAATTTAAGTTTTTGACCACGGATTGCCCTCTTATGAAAAATGAAAAAGAGAGAAAAAATGTTACTACCGCAAAAAGACACAAGTATTACACTCAAAATTAGAGGAATTATTTTTAATTTCATTTGCTTCTTTCCTTGACCAGCTCATGTGGGCCCCAGGTTAATTAGAAGACACTGAAATACAAATTCCTAATATATTGTCCCGACAGTTCTTATGTACTAGTTTTTCTTTTTTTTGTTGGAGGTAGTATGAGATCTATCCCTTACATTAGACACCTAATTTCAACAAAAGATTTAAAAAAAAAAAGCCCCACATCAACTATTTTCCAGACAGTCTTTGACGCACTAAAAACACCAGATGAGGGGTAATGGAAACCAGCAAGAATATTATCTGAAAATGATAGAACAAAAGAAAAAAGATACAAAAAAACACCAGACATTTGTTTTGTCTAATTCAATCTACAGAATCCAATCAGAATAATGATTGACAAAGATCTATTCAGACCATCCAATAAATGCTCTTAATTACTAATCAGCCAAAATATGTAACTTAATAAAATATGTCAGCATCAATTGTGATGGTGCCTCCTTCCAAAGCAAGAAAGGTTCAATGTATCATATTTTAATAAAATCCAAATTAGTAAAACTTAGTGGTAGTTACTTTCAAAGCAGTAATATTTCAAATTGAACCGTATAATCGTTTTGGTACAATACCAATGAAAGCAACACCACAGGTACGTACTGCTATCGGTTGATGGATCTAGGTTGAGTCCAGCATTTTCTAACCCAAAAACAGCGACTCAGGTCAGGTTAGTTGGGGTTCATGTTGATTGGTCATGACTTGATCAGACCCTTTTGGGGCTGTTGTTTGTTTCTAATTTTTGCGCCCTACCTGGGTAGATACTGAAGGGAAAGGATAAAACTTCTTCAGACAAAATACATAAATAAATAATAAATGAAATACTATAAACAATCAATTAGAACTGCAGCATAAATTACTAAATTTATTGTTTGGCAGTTGATGCAGATGCATATCCTATGAGTTCCTCCTTGATCTTGTTACTGCAATTGCATATTACTCAGTCTTCTTTTAACTTGTTGATTAGGGGTGTCAATGGGTACAGTACGGGTCGGGTGGAGCCATTTTCATACCCATACCCATTAAAATTGATCTTACCCATACCCTATCTTTACTCATTAAAAATTGACCGTACCCTACCCTACCCTTACCCGTTAATATTATTGGGTAACGAAACGGTAGTAGGTGAATAACGGATAATACTAATATAATAATTAATTTTATTATATTTTACAAATAGAACATCAAAAACTAATTCATTTTACAAATATATAATTACATTACTAATAAAAATAAAAATAAATATATATGCAATCAATTCCAACTAGATTATTTTTTATAAAGCAAGAAAATTCAAAAGCATGAATATATATTCAAAAAAATTCAATTATTTAACTAAATAACAAACCATGCAAATAAAATAATATGTTTAACATTTTTCTAATAACAAAAGACATACACTACTAAATAACAAAAACACATCGCTAATTATTACTCAAACTTTATTATAGAGGCACCAAAATGGAATTATGGAAGAGTAAATAAATATTGAATTTGAATATATATAATTTTAGATTTTATAATTACCCTATAGGGTAACGGGTACGAAATAGTCATTACCCATACCCATACCCATTTGGTTAACGAAAAAAAATTCTTACCCATACCCATACCCAATATACTAACGAAAAGAAAACCTTACCCATATCCGCCTTATCGAATACGATACGGGTCGGGTAAACAGCTAAAAAGATACCATTGACACCCCTATTGTTGATGGCATTGCAAATTATGATGTCTTTCTTGAACTTGTGGCAGCAATTGCATATTATGAGGTCTTCCTTGAACTTGTTGCATGTGAATGTAGGCTGGGATTGGTTCCTCATTAGATTGTTGCTGCAGAATCTGAAAAATTGAAGTACGTTTCTCGATCAGGTTTATGCTTCTTAATTAGATATGTCATGTATATCATCAGGAGAGGAAGCAGAGATATTTTTGTGGCAGATTTAGCTTTGAGAAATTGAAGTACTTTTCTCGATCAGGTTTATGTTTCTTCGGTGCCCTAGTTTGTTTTGCATTTCGATATAGAACAAAAGCCTTTTTCATCTTAATTTTGGCCGTTTTTCTACTTTTACATCAATTTGACTTCAGAGATGCAGGTATCAGTCTGAACTTTGAAGTTCTAGTTCAAACATCCAAATCTATATAGTGGCAAAGGGAACCTTAGTGTGATATAATAACTAAAGTAGTTATTATATCACTCCGTGCTATAGTTTAAATTTAAATCACAAATCTATTACACATGATGAACCTGGACTTTCTATGCAAAATATATCGGTTCAATTCTCACACAAAATATTCAAATTAATAGAAATATTTGGAAAGAAAAACTTCCATTAAGTAATTAATATACCATTTCAGGAGGCTGTATCATTTCGTGAGAGCTTGTGAGACCTTCTCTGATTGAATTATTACACATGGACTCCACATAACTCTGCCATATAATGAATATGCTATTGCATTTAACAGATCATTATTGGTAGTATATTTCGCTAAAAATGCTCATGGATTTTGCAGAGAAATAATATTGTGTATATTCTGACTGCAAAAGGAGCGGTCGGCTACACGACTCTTTTGTCTGGCAATAATATATATACTTAATTTTAAAAAAATTATAAAACTATTCCTAAAATCTGAATTGATGGACTTTGAAGGAAAATTTGGTTGCTGTCAACATGTATAGAGTGAATCACTACCTCTCAAATTTTCACATCTTGAGTAGAAGGAGTGAAGGGGGGCAGAACGTTACAATGACTGAATTTATAAGGTGCAAGGTAGGGCCTTTCCTTTCGACCTACTTTGGAATGTCTTTGCATGGAAGCAATAATTAATGTATTATAGGGACAGATAATTTGGGTACGTACTATTGGAAATGTCTTTGTGTGATTCTAAGGTTAATTGATACTGTGGATTATGCGGTGCTTATCAAAAGTGCTGTTAAATTCTGCAATGTCTAGTTTCGGTAGGTATTAATTAAGACAATAGTTCAATGAAAGGAAAACAATAAGAAATTATATGGATTTCTGAGAATTATTGCTAGCTCAAGCCTCAAGTATCGATGGGCATCTGTGCCAAGATGTGAATTGTTCGAAATTTATACTAAACTAGCAGATATTTATAAATAACTTACATTTGTTTGCTCAATATTAAAAATTAGGACCTTTAGCATTTTGGCATAATCATCTAACAACTGGTTAGATGTTAAGGAGATAACTTTTGAATCAGGTTTTTTCTTTAATAAATTGTCGGTCTACCTCAATATGTTTGGTTCTATCATGTTGTATCGGATTTTGAAAGATGTCAATTGCAGTCTTATTGTCACAAAATAATTTCATGGATATTCTAGTTCGAAACCAAGTTCAGTGATCAACCTCTTCAACCACGTGAGTTTGCGAATGCCTTTTACCATGCCTCTAAACTCCACTTCAGCGCTTGAAAGTGCCACTATATTTTGTTTCTTACTTCTCCCAGTCACCAGATTACCACCAAAAATGTAAAGTACCCGGCTGTAGATTTTGCGATCAACAATGTTACTAGCCCAACTAGCATTAGTGTATCCCTCAATGTTGGTATGCCCATGTTTTCCAAATGTTATGCCTCTACCTGGACTTCCTTTGAGATACCTAATTATTCTCATCACATCATTTATGTGCTCTTGTTTTGGATCATGCATGAATTGGCTAACCATTCCTATTGCATACTCTATGTTAGATCGGATATGCGACAAGTATATCAATTTTTTTATATATAATAAAACAGTATACAATAATCGACTATGCAGCAAAAGGACCTCTCAAATTAATTTATATATAATTATAACATTTGTAAATTTAAATTGAGACTCATGCTGGCGCGGGACATTAGGTCTTTATATGTGATGAATGTATTCTATCTTATTATTTTAGAGATCCTATTTTTTTTATTTGTTTGGAAATTTAGGACTATATCAGCTAGATAGTATTTCTACGGTGATTCCTTTAAATATAAATGATTAACAATATAGCGTATTTAGAAATGACATGTTCTATATCTTTGTTAGAAAGAAACTATATTCAAGTTAATTAGTTTTTCATGGTTTAATTAAGTAAACATCTTGTCAACAATCTTCCATGAATTACCTACGTTGAATAAGAAAGATTCCTTATTAAATGAACAATAACATCTGAGTTGTTGCATCTCAAATTTAATAAACCAAAACTAATTCCAAGTATTAATGAGAACATAAGCGAAAATGCATGATTAATTGGGGAAGTCTTCTCTCTGACATTTTATATATATCGTCACATTTCAAACATGTACAAATCAATATCAGCTAACCCATTAATTAAAATACATAAGCCCCTAAATAGCCCGTAAAAATCTAATTCTAGATGAAATCTTGACAGAATTCACAACCTATATACACTGGGACTCGGTTTTCTGAATCAGAAAATGTTTCTACTTATTTTGGTCACAAAGAAGTTGATATTTTTAATTAAAATTTTTTTCATTGAGATTCTCTCAAAAAAAAATTCCATTGAGTGCTGTGTGGATGATATTGTACTTGAATATGTGTAGTAGAGAGAGAGAGAAATAGCCCATATAAATCTAATTTTATTGTTGTTGGTTATTTAGTGTCATTTATTATTCTTTCTTCTTTTAATTTTATCAGCTTAATTGAAAAAATATTATAATTGTCTATCAGCTTAATTTAAGATTTTATTTAGTTATTTTAAAAATTGAATTGACAACAATTCCATTGAGTGCTGATTTTATTAAGTAAAGACTATTAATAATAATCCAGGACATTTTCTTTTGAGACTTACCAACGAATGGCATTACTTCTGTTCTTGTTATTTCGTTAATTGTTGTAGAATTTCACTACTAGACACACCACATCCACATGCCTTTTAATTTTTGTAGAAATTGTCTAATTTGCACTTCGCTCTACCTAGGTTATGATTAAATAAAATAAAAAATCAATGATTTGGAGAATATCATAGCATAGCAAGAGTCATATATATTATCAATGTGGTCAAAGAAACTCCCTCTATGTTTCTCGTTTTTAACCATGTCTATGACATAAACTATTTTTTTTTTTTTTTTGTCATTTTGTCATGAACAGCGGAGAAGTGGTGATCCCCAACAAAGATGTAAGTTCTCTATATTTAAACCAATAACCAAAGATTAATAATGGTCCAATAATCCTTGTCTTAAGCAATCCTTATTTAGATTCATATAAGAAGATAACACATCGAGTTTTAATTAGCTTAGATGTTCATCAAAATAGTTTACACCTTGTCATAAGCAATCCTTAATTATTTAGATTCATATTGGTCATACTTTTGAAAATGCTTCCAACCAATAAAAGGTCCCAAACAAAATACTTGAAAAAACATATATATATATATGTAACATCTCTCTTGTAAGAAAACGATTGTTTCATTGAATGCAGAGTCTAATTGATAAACTACAAAATTGCAAAATAGAAGATGACAAAGCGGCAGAAGAAGAAACCAGGTATATGCTTATATATTTTGACTAGGAGATCGCATTATTATAACATATCTCGTCATAGATATTTAAAGTTAAGAAGTTTGACCTCCATCTTTCATATATTTATATCTCTCTCTCACTATATATATATATAATATGTTGCATTGTGCAATGGTCAATTTAAAGCAATTTAAACCAAATGACTGTTCTTGAAAATTGATGAATTCAGTAGTTGTACTGTCAATCCTAATTAACTGTGTTTATGTTATTTTATTATTAGTATCGAGCAAGGAAATTCTGGGCCCATAAGATCAGGTGATGAAAACCAATCGATCCAGGTATAGTACTGTTTTAACATGTCTACTTGTACTGTTTACATTACAAACAACAACTATTAAATGTGCCTTTGTCCAGCAATGACATAATACTACTGTTAAATGGATAAGGCAAATGAGATCCAGTTTGTAGGTCAATAGTTTTCGATCAAAACAAAACATAGGTTTATGTAATAACATAGATTCACCCAAAATTACAAGTATTGTATTAATCAATTTTATTTCATGTAATGTGCAGCATTCTGAGGTGAATAATCCTGGAGATTTTCGTCAACAGATACTTGACTACCAGAGGTTAGTTGCGGCTAATTCTTTCAGATAATTGACCTGAAAATATCAAAATAAATATGTTGGTCAGCAGAAAGAAATTAGGCATTTATTTTGAGAAAAATATTATAGATTACTAACAATATTTGCAGTGTGCTTTTCTTAAAATAAGATATTTACTCGGTTTCCATATTTTGAATTAACAACATGTTAAATTGTCTCAATCTGGTTTCTATAAATAGGTTCTATATGACGGCCACACCAACTACATCAGAACAGTTGTTTGATGATTATGGTGAAAAGCTTAAGGTCATCCTTTCTCATATTAAGGAAAGACAAGTAAGTAGTCTGTCGATAATTGTCAGAAATCTATATTTATTATTGTTTTTCTTTCAATGAACTATTGTATTAACTAATACTTACAGGAAAAATTACAAAAATATACATGTTGCTATATAATTATTGACTTATGTCCCATCCATGAAGCATAAACTGGATCAAGAAAAGTACATAAATTTATCAAATAAAAAAGTTCCGCAAAACTATCTCTGTTTCCTCTCCTGATGACATATATAAAAGATACATCTTCAATTTTGCAGATGTTGTTGCAGCAGCAGGAGCATGCAGCAGCAGTGATGGAACTGATGCATTATTTGCGAACGTGCAGCTGCAGCAGCAAGAAGAATTTATTATGCATGGGCAGGAAGGTTTTATATTGCAGAAACAAGGCCATAATATACAATTGCAGCAACAAAGGCAGCCACAAGCTCAAGATGATGTACAATTACAGCAACAATGGAAGCCACAAGATCATCATAATATACAATTACAGAATCAAATGCAGCCACAAGCTCTTCATAATATACCATTACAGCAACAATGGCAGCCACAGGCTCATGATAATATACAACTACAGCAACAATGGCAGCCACAAGCTCAAGATGATATACAATTACAACAACAATGGAAGCCACAAGATCATCATAATATACAATTACAGAATCAAATGCAGCCACAAGCTCTTCATAATATACAATTACAGCAACAATGGCAGCCACAGGCTCATGATAATATACAATTACAGCAACAATGGCAGCCACAAACTCATGATAATACACAATTGCAGAAACAAATGCAGCCACAAGCTCAAGATGATATACAATTACAGCAACAATGGAAGCCCCAAGATCATCATAGTATACAATTACAGAATCAAATGCAGCCACAAGCTCTTCATAATATAGAATTACAGCAACAATGCCAGCCACAGGCTCATGATAATATACAATTACAGCAACAATGGCAGCCACAAACTCATGATAATATACAATTGCAGCAACAAATGCAGCCACAAGCTCAAGATGATATACAATTACAGCAACAATGGAAGCCACAAGATCATCATAGTGTACAATTACAGAATCAAATGCAGCCACAAGCTCTTCATAATATACAATTACAGCAACAATGGCAGCCACAGGCTCATGATAATATACAACTACAGCAACAATGGCAGCCACAAACTCATGATAATATACAATTACAGCAACAATGGCAGCCACAAGCACATAATATGCAGTTGCAGCAAGAACTACAGCAACAAGATCATAATATACAATTACAGCAACAATGGCCACATCTCTCACAGAATAACAATAGAAACATGCTCGTAACAAGGCCATCGGCCCATCTGATGCCGTCTCCAAACAACAGCTGGGCCTGGGGCTCCACTTACAACACAGCCGGACCATCCCATTGTCCAGCGTTAACCTGAAGAAACAAATTGTTTTATTATATGTTCTACATATTTCGTACTGATTATAAATA
Organism: Carex arenaria; assembly: GCA_964058825.1. Taxonomy (NCBI): domain Eukaryota; kingdom Viridiplantae; phylum Streptophyta; class Magnoliopsida; order Poales; family Cyperaceae; genus Carex; species Carex arenaria. Next base: position 414,708 of record CAXKVW010000002.1, on the reverse strand, counting down.
TTTAATTTATTTTTTCCATAGCAATCCTTTGAAGATGATGAACCCAACTTTGACTTGAGTCAATATAATATACTGAACAACTGGCCGAACTCCTAAGCAAAGTGTGGTGATAGTGGAACGATAGTCTGAAAAACTTTAGCTACATATGTTTGTATACTTAGTACTGAAAAACTATATATGATTGTATACTTAGTACTTAAAAACTTTAGCTACTTTTCTTTTCCTTTTTTGTTCTTGTTTTTGTGGGTCTAGTGCTAAATGCTAAGGGACATATACGTACGTTATTATCTCATTTGAGACCTGCAGGTTAATATTTCTTATAATAGCCTAGTTTGTCCTCTACTAAGGGTTTTTTATGACTCCAATGAATCGATTTTCTTAAATTCTGTAACTTTTCGTCTGTAACTTTTTGTGTAGCGGATTTTATAAAGCTGCTATACATATTAATAACATTCGTGTATCACACCTTCATGATCAGAGTGAACCTCTGCTCATTTGTTACCTCAAGAGGAGATGAATATGCAGAGAACACCCATTATGCAGAGGAGCATTTCAAAAAAGAAATTGTTTCGTTTAACATTGCCTAACAAATATACCTACGAAAAACAGTGACAAATTAACAATAAGCTAAGTTTATAAATAAATTCAACAACTAACCTGAGTTTATTTGATAAGTTAATTTTATAATAAACTGGGACAAGCCATGAAACCATATACTACAGATGGGGTCCAAACCATACGCCCTGAAATTCTCCAGGTAACAATTGTGTTCTACCATGAGAGCCATATTTTTTATTTGACTCTCGAAAATATATGCAATTTCCTTTAAACCTTGCAAAATGACTAGCATTCAAATAGAAGCCATTTCCACCATATTCCAAAAACAACATTCGGTCTCCAATACCATCATTTATCTTTGCCCAAGAAAGTGTCTTACCATCATCTGTAAGTCGATACACCTCAAATAGAGCTTTGTTCATAGGTGTATCAACATCAAATGATTTAAAATGTCTTACTACACTGAGCACATCACCACACGCCTCAAGCAAGTGACTGAATCTCAATCCTTGCTTAGAAAAGACTTGTACTACATGTAAAAGCCATGGAAAATAATAGTGACATCTAAAAGCTTTGTTATATTTTCGACAATTTCATAGATGACGATTTTCCTTTGCAAATGTGTTTTGTCTGAGAAAATGTTCTCCTTTCTATCATCTAATAACAGCAAGATGACATGAGAAAATTATCCAGATGGATCTCGTTCAATCAACATGGCTATTAGTACTTCAGTGGCATTTAAATTTGAATTGGGATTGCAACTATGACTAGGACATATGTATTGTCTCCAAAACCATGTTTTTGTTTCCTCCAAGGGAATAGGCACTTTAGATCCTGCAAATGGCACAAGGATTTGTGACCCCGTCAACTGGAAAGTAATTTTAAGTGCATTAATAATGGATCGCCATATTCATGATGTGGTAGGTGCTCCAATATATGCATATACTGAGAGGACGACCCAAAATGTATATTAATACCTTGTGCTTGAAGAAGATGAAGATATTGACTTTTATTTTGAGTAAAGACAGTAGAACTGGCGATAAGATTTGTTCTCAGGATTATGATAGCATTCAAGAAGCCATGGAAGCTGTGGAGGAGGGTCAAAGGGGGGTGCTGATAATAACAGAGTGCTTTTGGAGGAAGAGAGAACAAGAACACAGTTTCTTTCTATTAACTCTTGAACAAATTTTCTTCTCCTATATACTTCACAGAACACCACTCAATTTATAGAGTCTTAATATCAAAACAAACTCTTAAAATTTGTACACAAAATGAATGTAAAAACAGAATTCTAAACAGCAGCCCTTCATTCTGACCCATGGTTACTAAAACTACCATAAATAATTATAGGGAACTCCAAATCACTTGAAACTTGAATCATCTGAATCTAGACTCCAAAACACATCAAATACATTATTAATTTGCCCAGAATGATCTAGAATTGCCTCTTCAACTTCGCCTTTTATATCGCCTTAAAATCTGTCTCTTTTTTTTTAATTTAGATTCAGATGGTTCATGTCTGAAGTGATTTGGAGTTCCCTATAATTATTTATGATAGTTTAAGTAATCAATAGTCAGAATTAAGGGCTATTGTTTAGGATTCTATTTTTACATTTATTTTGTGTACAAATTTTAAGAGTTTGTTTTGATATTCATACTCTATAAATTCAGTGGTGTTCTATGAAGTATGTAAGAGAATAAAATTTGGTTAAGAATTAATAGAAAGAAAATGTGTTTTTGTTCTCTCTTCCTCCAAAAGCGCTCTGTTATGAAAACTGTGTTCTTGTTCTCTCTTCGCGGTGAGCTTAAAGCGATGAAAATGAAGGAGATGGAAAGAATATCATACAACATCACGAGAGTACAAACCATTGTCAATCAATTGAAAAGAAATGGTGATGCTCTAACCGATAGTCAAGTAGTAGAGAAAATACTTTGGTCATTAACCGAAGATTTTGAGAATTTGGTGTGTGTAATAGAAGAGTCCAAAAACATGGCAGAGTTAATTGTAGATGAGCTTTCAAGTTTCTTAGAAGCTCACGAACAAAAAAAAAATTGAGTTTAAAGGAGGAATTTGTTAATTAATAAACCAAAAATCAAAAGTTTGAGATATATTTACGAGGCGACAAATGAATTGCATTTGGTTTGTCTTTTTACAGATGCTGAGATAAATTTTAATCAAGAGAAACCAACCAAAATTTGAGTCGATGACATGTCGGTAATAGAATTGGCAAAGAACCAGGTGCATTATGAGAGAAGTAAACACATTGACGTGTGTTTTCATTTCATACGAGAACATGTGAAGAATGGTGATGTGGAGATGACTCATGTAGCGTGTCATGATCAAGTGACAGATTGTTTTACAAAACTGCTATAGGGTGAACTTTTCAAAAAATTAAGATATTGCTAGAAATGCGAGAAGAAAGATAATTAAGTTTAAGGAGGGATGTTAGGAATTAATAAACTTAATTATTAGTCAAACGTATTAATTTATTGTTGAAACCTTTTAGAATTGTCATGAATGTACTTGAGGTCTTTAGAAATTATGTTGTGGTCTTCTATATTGTCTTAAAAGATGAAAAACGAGTACAGGAATTAGAGAGGATTAATGAGATGTTTAAATATTATTTAGTGATAGTAGAGTATGTAGAAAGTTTTTATGGGTCTATATAATATATAAGGAGTCTTTTGAATGGAGAGTAAGAGAATATTCATAATAGAAGACATATTTAATATCATAAGTGTTATCTCTTCTATTATTAAATATATTAAACTTTTATTAAATACTAACAAGTGCTCCCAAGCGCCACTACCAACACATGGCACAAAAGCGAATGAAATTGGAGATATCACCCAACACACAATGAGGTGGAGAAGATGTGGATTTAGTTCTACCCAATCCATCATTACGTTTCTATTTTCTGCTTTAGGAAATGGAATCTGCAACTTGTGAAAACCGGCTGGAAATTAAGAGATGCCTGAACACATATAAATATGATAATTAATTAAGAAACATACATATTAGCAAGACTCGGCGGCATCTTCAAAGGTTAAGTTATTTTGAAAATTTATAATTTGTACTGCATACTCCTTTAATATGAAAGATAAATGAAAGAGTAATTAAGAGAGTAATATTAAAAATTTGTACTGCATACTCCATGCATGAAAAATTTGCAAATTGGATCAAGTAATATCACACACAAATAGCCCTAATACACATCAAATGAAGCTAGTTTTTGATGAATTGTTTGGGATAACTATAGTGAGCGTTTCGACTAAGAAATCAGACCGACACCAAATCTATATATTAAAAACAATGGATGTATATCTGTTGACGGTTTCGTCAACCATCAAAAAAAAAAAAAAACAATGGATGATTCCCATTCTTATAAGTGTGCGACAAAGAGAAAAACTTAGAATAGAAAATGCACATATATGCCATTGGAAAAGTGCAGGGAGGCAATCCTTATTTAGGTTGTTGTGTTGTATGGTCGCCTTTTTTCTTCAAAAAATCTTGATCTATTTATATAAATTCTATTTACAAATCCATTTTTATTTATTTTAAGGATATACATGACGACGCCGATAGAGATTCTGAGGGATTTTACATAAGAGATGGTATAAGAACTATTCCGAAGAACTCAAAGACTATTTCTGAAGGATAATTATATAACTCGAGTTCTCTCTTCCTGACGACGCAAAAACCAGTGACTCGTGTTAGGATATTAACTAGAATGTAAATATAAATGAGGATTTCAAATATAAAATAGATGAATTATGTAGTAAATTTTATTTACTAAAAGAGAGAACAAATGAATGAGTTACAAGATTTTGTTTTTGTTTGGCTCTTTTTTAACTCCACAGTATACTTTTGAAATATTGAGTTATCCATTGTATTTTTGAAATAGTATATATACCAAACGGCTGCATGAAACGATGTCCAATTTTTTTTTGGACATTACTATTTATTTTGACACAAAACCTTTTTATTGTAAATCTGTTTATCCATGTCAGTAAAAATTAAATAAAAATAGAAATAATTTTATTTAAATTAGACAAGTTTTATAAAAAAAAATAGAAATGGAATTATTTGTCACAAGTATCTTCTTCACAATCTTAGTAATATTTTTAAAAGCAAATTTAATAATATTGATAGATAAACTAATATTATATGTTTTCGACTTACATAACTTGCTAGTTAAATTATCAAACAATTCTAAACTTTTGTTATATAGATGGTAATACAACATTAATTATGAATTTTAGATTTTTAAATTACTTCAAATTTGCCAGCTTACCCAAAAAAAACTTTTAAACTGATATAAAGCTACATTATAAGTTTGTCTTTATTTTTATTGTTAAAAGTATTAAGATAATTAATTTATTATCAAGTGATGATGTCAGTTTAGATTAAATTAATCTTTAGTGGCAGAATAATATTTCATAAAATAATAATCCATATTATAATAAGAGTAAAGATCAGGGTGGTTAATGTCTATTTGATCTAGAAAGGAATCTTAGTTGATAAATATGGCCCTAATGGTGGATCCGACTCCGGTGCTTTTCTTAGAGAAAAGCACCAAGGTGCTTTTCCGATCCCAACCATTCAAATTCGTGGAGATTTGTGCATGGAAAAGTTTCTTTATCGAGATACGCAAATTTAAAAATTTAAATGGCTGGGATCGGAAAAGCACCGGAGTCGGATCCCCTAATGGTACCACTAATGAAATGTCCTCCTCATGAGATGACCTTATTATTAAAGAAAAGGAACTAGTTCATATAGGTTTGTATAGAATTGTTGATAATTGTACTCCAAACCTATTTTCTGGCATGACAGGTGGATGGGTAGTTGTGCATTGTAATCTGTTTATCCCCTTCTTTATATGATTGCAGAGAAACAAAATATCACAGTGGCAGATAATAGAACTAATTTGATGTATTGCTGACAAATAATTGTTGCTTATTTAGATGAATGGTATGAAATATGAATACTCTCATTCAGGTCCCCACCACCTCACAATCAAATCCCTAATATATAATTCGCTTCTTCTGAAAAATTGCCCCAAATCGTGATAATCAGCGCAATCCAAACTTAAACTCCGTAAAATCAGTCTGAATCCACCGAGTAACTTGGACATAACTCAGATCACCCCCGGTCGATGGTTCAACTCGGAGTCGGCCGATATAGAACCTTCTGAATATATTTAAAACTGATCCAAATGAGCAATAATAAATTATCTAACTCTTAGTTCAACTGTTAATACTATGATGGCATGGGGATGTCGTGATACAAATATCAATGTTTACCATGTATCAATATGTGACGTTCATCCCTTGAAAAAGCAACATGATAAAAATAAATTACATGATGAAGCATAATATTACATAAAATTAGTTGGTAACATGCGATCGGTTATATATATTGTTCTTGTAATACTACTATTTTGATATGTTATTTGATCACAATTTACATTCATAATAAAACATTCTCAAAGTGTATTGATAGAAGTTATTTTTTTATTTCTTCCACTTTTATTTTAGGATTAAATTATGTTCTTTCGACAGCCTGATTTAGTTATTTAAAGAAACTTACAATTGTGATTTATGAACAAAAATATTGATAATTTTATTTTTATTATTTTAAACAAGCAAGAACACAACACACATTTCAGCAGTCCCGCTTATCAAGAGCTATTGCACACTATTTAATTCACAACTTGAGTAATAGTAACATCGGGATTTCCCTGAAATTCTGGATCATACTTGCTCTCCTCCTCGGAAGCGCTTCTTTGAAACCTTGGAGCAAATAAAGCCATCTCCTCCCTCCTGCTGTTCTTAAGCCTCCTTGCCTGTTCTATCGTTAGGCGGTAAGATGCCCTAAGAACATCCAACGGCAAGGCTCGGATAGTAGATTCCTTCCCGGTTATTTTGCTCACCATAGCATTAGGGTTCGTCTTGAACGAAACATATTCAAATTGATCTTGGTACGCCCTTTTCAGCACTGCATAATTCTGAGGGATTAACAGAATTTGTCTTTGGTGGAGCTGGCCATCAAAAGCAGTTCTTCCTTGGTGGTTGACAATCTGGACCCTTCCTCTTCCACCGGTCACATAAATCAAGCTATGAGCGTTGATGTTCCAATGTGGAACAAGAACAGAATTCTATAAATACAAAAAATATTTTAGTTAATTAGATTGACCAAATTTAGTTGCTAATTGCTTAATACACAAAAAGGTTTTTGAAATTACCCTTCTCAAAACAACCCGGTTGGCGCTCATTTGGACGTTGTTAAGAATGGGCAACTTCTGGCTGTTGAGTACGGTGATTCTTCCGCTACGAGGGTTGTAGATATCAGCACGGGAAGGATCATTAATGTTCTCTCTTATTCTCATAGTGCAGAAATTCTCATCCAAACCATTGGTATAATTGCCCCTTCGCTCTCCCTGATATCTTTCACCGTAAAACTCTTCCTCTTGTTGTTGTTTTTGCTCCTCTTGGATCCTAGATGGTCTGAGCAATTTAAGCCCTTGCGGTACATGAACTATTTCGCCTCGCTCATCATTTTGACTCTGGAGCCTTCTCACGAGCTCCTGATTTACTCCGAGAGCCTCAGCCAAAAATCGAGTGTCAAATCCAGTTAAGATATTTCCAGTTTGTTGCTCGGTTTCATAGGATTGTCCTCCCCTCTGGTGCCTTCCGGCCAGCAGGAACTCCTTATTCAATTCAAAGAAGTATATAAATGAGAGGTCTATTCTATAACATGACGATGCAATCAATTTTTCTCAACATATATGTTACATGATAAATTAAAGTTGTGTTACTTCTCATACCCTGCGTCTCGGCTCAAGCTGATTGGCGCTATTGCTTATGTCAGACACAGTGATTGCAACTGCAGGGACATCACCGTCATTGTAGAACCAGTGAGTAACACCTGCCGGTAAAGCAACAACATCTCCCTCACGGACACGCTGAACTTTCTGGTGTTCATCCCATGGCCTCTGACCCTGAGCCTCCCCTTCCTGCCTAGACTGCTCAAATTGTTGCTGGAAAGATTGGTAACTTTCTGGACACCCAGGATATACAATTCCCATTAGGCACCTTCCTGTAAATTATGTTAAACAAAATTTTGTCAGATATAGTATATATTATCTCGGAATAGCACGCAAATAAGTGCTTTTATTTGAAATATTATGTCTATGCGATCTCTGAGAACCTAGCTTTTACCTTGTTTTATGTAGACAAGAGAAGGTGCATTAGAGTAGGCAGGTAAGCGAAGGCCTCTAGGCTCAATTATGCGGCGTCTAGCAGATAGGCCGGCGCATCGAAGCTGTTCATTATTCTCATCATAGTATTCAGTGACGCCCGCCTCATGTTGCACCCGCCTTGATGGTTCAAGTGCTTCAAGCCTCTCGAATCGACATGCCCTCTGGCCAATGCCAAACCCTCGCGAGGTATGCCATGGGCTCTGACCACCAACACCAAATTGAGCTGCGCATCCATGAAGCAAGACCGAAAGGCAAAGTGAAAGGGAAAGAAAGATGATGGAAGTAGCCATATCTAATGAAGTTCTCACCAGAAGATTAGTTGCTGAATTGATTACTTGATGAAGAGAATGATGGGGCTCCTTGGTATTTATAAGTGGAAAAGGTGCTTTGTTTTGGACAGACTCAGAGAAGTTGGTAAGGTCAGGACAAAATGACTTTAACAGAAATATATTGTGGGTGGAGATTATTATCACAAACAAACGATTATCCGCGTATTTTTCTATTGAAAAGCAAAGAACTATTGATCATTTCAGATATAAGCTTCCTAAATAACGCAGAGAATTCCACGTGTCTTTCTTTATCATGGAAATTACGAAAAAGCATGCTTGAAGTTTCTATCTTTCTAAAATAAACTTGTGGGAAAAGCTAATCTCTTTTGGACGCTAATAAAAAGGTTGGTGAAGTGTAAATGATTGAAAAATAATCTTTACTCGATCAAGATAACTCAAAAACCTGTAATTTTTTTTTCCAAATACTCAAATACCTATTTTAATTTGCCCATTAAACATCACTAATCAAACTGGCTCCATTGAGAGAAACAATATATATAAAGAATTTCATGATTATTTATCTTTTTATTTAAAATTGCGAAGAAAATTATCCTTTCATAACGTACTGCAAGTTAAGATGAGTAAGCCATATGCCTTGTTCATTAATGATTTGCAAAGAAAATTTCTACCAGTCCCATTTTATATCTAAATTTGTGTGTTCAAGGACTTCATATCTTTCGGTTGCTTAGGCTTAAGTTGGTCTTAAAACTACTTCAATAAAAAAAAGGGTTGAAATTAAACACTACAATACCTTGTTTAAATTTTTTTATTTTGATGAGAGTACAGTGGGAATTATGGATTTAGGAGGTTCAATGATTTAAAAATAAAAAAAAATTATGTAGGGTAAATATGTGAGTTTTTGCAACTTTGAAGGGTTAATATGATATTACAAAATTTTGAGGGAGAAATACATGATATTCAAGTTTTTAAGATAGATACATGAAATTTCCCCTTCAACAAATGTCAGTTTCAAGTTTCAACAAGTGAAAGAGGCAGAGTATATGCCCGTTATAGAAAGCCCAAATTAAACAAGTTGAATTATTTTCCCAGTTCGGTACAAACGAACTAGCGCAAGAGGCCCAGCAGAAGCCCATTATAACTTTCCCGAGTTAGTCCCTCTCCCGACACAAATCAAATCGATCATTGATCAATCTCTCTCGAGAGAGAGAGTGATGAGGCTGTGGATTGAGTGTCCAATTTGCGGCACTAGCTGTTCCGGTTATGCCCGGTTTCGGCGTTGCTGTGTCGTTATCCCACTGGTGAAGTCACCACCGCCGATCAGCTGTCCGCATCGTGCAACGGATGACAGCACGCTTTCTGCACATGCAAGAATTGTAAGGAACAGTTTGATCTGCCTAAAGAGAGTGTGCAATCAGAGGTTGAGACTCAGGTGACACCACAGATAACTGCTGCTGATGCATCCCGCAAGGCCTCATGATTGTGTATGTAGTTTTGCCAATGCGAAGATAGCGGCCTTGGTATGGCAGCCATCGGCAGATTTGTATGCATCCCGCAAGGCCTTTAAAGCATCCATGCCCCTCTGATAGGCCTCACTATAGTGGAAAGTGTCTTTTGCAGGACCTGTGACATTCCATCATTACTACGAGTGGAGGTGGAAACAGAGAAGTTATTTGGGTTTATACAATTAATTAAGCAAATAGGGTTTTGGGCTTTTGGCATAAGTTCGATGGGTTTAATTGTGTTTCTTGAATTCTTGAAGATTTTTTTTTTCAAGTGTTGGTGGAAAATTTGGATATATTAATAGGTTATTTATATTTCATCAGCTGTTTATGGGTAGTAAACTAATTGTATGCATGCATGCATGCATTGACCATATGCGACATGGTTTGTCACCTTTACAGGCCCAAATTAGAAATGATATTCGCTTCAGGCCCCAGTTAGTACATATAACCCTGGTTCAGGCCCAGTCGCTCTATTTGTTGACGAGATTGTAATTACTTGTCTAACAATTATATATTGATCTAGCAATTTATTAATACCTATTAATATATATATGTAGACGCCCATATATAGACTAGAGGTGACAGAGGAAACTTTTTTTTGAAAAAAGAGGACATTAACAGAACATTATAAATAATTTGTTTTTTCATATATATCAATCAAGATGAAGAGAACATCAAAGCTATATTCATCTTAATTGTTTTAATGAAGATGCTCTTCTACTTCATTCAAGCAATTAAGATGAAGATGGCTCTTCTACTTCTTCTGTGAACTATTATAGCTAGCTAATAGTGATTTTTAACTAACCGGTACTACTTTGATACCATTAATTACTATTTTACCAGTTAATTTTAATTTCGCCCAACAGTCAATGCAGATTGCTCTGGCTGGATTGAAAGTTATCGATTTCCAACATGCGATCCCGAATGGTGTAAATAAAGTTGTGTTGAAAATTGTGGAAGCCACTTCGAAGGCTATTGTTCTGATCGTGTCAAATTTAATGCACTAATCAATATGACAATAACATGTGCATGTCATTGCCAGATCGATCAGTGCATTAAATTGGATCACTATTAGGCATCTAGTTCGATGGATGATATATATTTATTATGATTCAACGACTAAGGTAGCTAACCACCCATTCTTGCATTATAATTGTTCAGATCATGCATTTAATTTTGTGTTTTAAAAAATTAAGTTGCATCGATCCTTGTATTTGCATGCTTGTCATTATTGGGAACTAATTGGTCTGTATTTTCGAACACTATTAACACACCGGAATAGAGCGCTTAGGGAATCCTCATAAAGTCTCTGTTGGTAGCGTTGAGGAGTTACTTCCAGCTCTAAAGAAAATGTACAATCAGAGGCAGAGAAGAGAGAGCTCAGCAGCCACCCAGATAATTGCTACTGATGCATCAAGTCACTGCCGAAATATCAATATGGGCTGTGTAATGACATGCAAGTGATATGGCAGCTTTGATACAACCGATTTAATATAGAGACAAACTTAATATATTTTAGTAGTGAAAGAGAAAACACTCTTTAGTAGAAAAATTATCTTATATTATCAATAATCTCTCTCTTAAATTTAAAAGACTCCTTACACATTATATAAACTCATAGGAACTTTCTACATACTTTACAATTACTAAATGACATTTAATCCTCTCATAAACTCTCTCTACTACCAATACACACATTTCATCTTTGAAAACAACCTAGAAGATCACAATATGCATATAGAGAGTTCCAATTACTATTAATGTAATGACAATTCTAGAGAGTACAATCCTTGGCGGCACTTCACCGCAAGTCTTCCAAAAAAAAAGTACTAACAATAGATCATCATCTTTCTGTCTAGAAATGTCATAACTATGCAAAAAACTTCTAGCCATACAAACAATTTGTATGCTTATACATGTTTAGTTGAACAATATAAATGGTATGATTAAATGATTATCGTGTGTTGTCTTATAATAATAATGATTCTTACACATATATCATACTATATAATTCAATGAGAAATTATTATATTTGTGGTTCTTAAGTTAATAAATTGCTAGCAGTTTTCTTCCTAGATTTCAAAATATACGACATCTAAGATGTCTTTAATGATTAAGATATTTGAGAAAATCAATATTAAAATACATATTAACATAGTTCTCTCCTGGTTTACACGTATGATAGTTTTTTTTGTTTTATATTTACTGTCATAAAATTTCTCAAAACAAAATAAATTATAAAAATATCTTATAGGTATATACACAATGAATCACATTACTTACAAGTCTAATGATAAGCCCTATCTGTACTGCAAGATTGTCTATAGTGGTATATATATCCATTAAGTTAATTTTCATGTACTAATAGAGTTGCTAACATTTTATCAATTCTTAAATCAATTCTTAAGCCTATTGTATTGCAATGAACCATATGTAGATTAATTGAAAACGCATCCTGATTCATCTTATATTGTTTGCAGATGCAGCTGCATAAGAATCAACTATCGGCATAGCGAATTTCAAGCCTGGCATCGATATATCCGCAACAGAATCAACCATCTCTTCAAATCCCTGTACAACAACCACATGTACCAACAACAGAGGTGAAATCTATGTTGATGACGTCAACTTCGTCAGGTAAATCTTGTCCATATTAATAGATGATTGTTGTTAGCATCATTTCCTTATTTTTGTTAAAGGAGTTATAGATAAAGATGGACTTGTTTTTTAGTATACTGCAATGAAATCTGATTTTGGAAAGCTAAATTTAGATAATATAATAACGTTATGGTATTGTTATTTGTCAGAGCTGACGGATTCCTAGCAGAAGCAATGGAGTCTCCATTTGTAAGGAAATGTGATTCTTCTGTTCTCACAACTGATAGTGTTACAACCTCAAATCATAATTGAAGAGAGAAAAACTGATTTTGACTTGGTCAATATTCAATTTGAAGAAGACAAATCTCAGGCGGGTCGGTCAAGCACTCAGGCTAGATTATTTTAAATGACAAAGTACTGCAGAAGGGGTTCGCTATTCATACACTGCCCGCAACCGTGGAGCAATGAGACACTAGAAGATGGTCTCCAAATCATCAAGAATGGAGAAAGGTTACGAAGGCGAACTGGAGAGCATCACTAGCGATCGGTTAAATAATTCGTTACGACACGATGCTGATGTGATTGCTTAAGTGTCAATCCGTGCTCATTTAGACTGTTTTAGATAACTGTTTTGAATAATGCCTATTTCCCTAGCTTCGTCTATAATAGGGTTTGCTTGTATGGATTCAATTTAGTCGATTGTTAAGTAATTTTGTGGTTTCACCTAAGAATTGGCGGATTGCCATTGTTGTATCTGTATTTCTGATTTATAAAAATTGGCTCGATTGTAGAGTTTTTCGTTCGTATTGCCATTGTTGTATTTATAAAAATTGGATTCAATTTCGGGTTCCATCTATGAACAACCATAACTGGAACCTCATTTTCCAAAGTAAAGATGCTCACCATTGGATAGTAGGAAGAGAGGGTGACTTGGTGTCAAGGGAACTCTTACTGTTAGCTATGTTTGTCATATGGCGTGAAAGGTGCTCAAGAATTTTCTCAGAAAAGGTCAAAGAAGAGAGAGAGCTAATAGAGGAAGTGCATGACATGTGGAGTTTACTACATTAAATGCTAGAAGAGTTTTATTTTACTGTTATTTTCTCTGAAAATTTTCATATTTTTCAATTTTTTCTTAAAACAGTTCAACAAAGTTGAACCTTTTTGTAATCTTTTACCATTGAGTTCCGGCTTGTAACTCAAAACAGTTTTTATTAATTCAATAAAGCTAAATAAGGACTTTGATCCTTATTTTTACTCAAAAAAAAAAAAGCAATTTGTTTGAATAATCTGATTCCACAGATAGCATGCTGATCTAAAATTTTACAACAGAATTTTCTTTTATATTTTCTTTAATTTTAGTACTAGAAAATAATGACTTACTGAGATAATCATGCATCACCTTTTGGATACGGAACTCGACTAAAAACTCAATGATTCTCAGTCATGGATATATCATGTACACATGCTTAGGTGAAAAACATATAAATGATATGATCAAATGAAAATCTTATGCGTTCTGGTTATTTGTAAACATCTAAAAGCGAATGATTAATTGTATCAAACCATCTAATTCAATAGATATGTTCTCTTCTTAAATATTAGTTGCCAAAAATTTTACAAATAGGAATATATTAATTATAAGACACAGGAGATGTATGTACTATATATTGATCAAGTAAGATATTTGAGAAAACTAACTCCTCCCTCGTCATATACTCAGCACTGCTGGGCTTGTCGTAGACACCTTTCTAGGAATCAGAAGACTGCCCTAGTGGAACTCTTGCCGGCCTTCAACAGTTCATCTATTGTATCATTAACCTCTGGTGCCTGACCCTCCGGCCATTGAGCAGGGACATTATGATCAAAGTCGTCGATACCAGATAACTTCAACAACTCCCTCATCATATACTCAGCAATGCTGGGCTTGTTGTAGACACCTTTCTGGGAAGAAGACAACTGCCCTAGTTCCCTCTTGCCGGCCTTCAGCAATTCATCTATCATATCATTAACCTCTGGTGCCTGACCCTCCGGCCATTGAGCCGGGACATTCTGATCAAAGTCGTCGATACCAGATAACTTCACCAACTCCTCCCTCATCATATACTCAGCACTATTGGTCGTCGTAGACACCTTTCTGGGAAGCAGACGACTGCCCTAGTTCCCTCTTGCCGGCCTTCAGCAGCATAGATTGCAGAATCGGCCGTTCCGGCACGGAATCGGCCGGAGCAGATCCGATTTCAATCCGAGTTACACGGTATTTGTTGTTCCAGTCAAATTTCGGCCGGAACAGTCCAATTTCAGTCAAATTTCTCCGAAACGGTCCTATTTCATTCAAATTTCGGCCGGAACGGTTAAATTTCTGTATGTTTCGTCCGGAACGGTAAAAATCAATTTTTATTTGGACCCAGTGGGATTCGAACCCAGCACCTGTGGTTCAAAAACCATGACTCTTGACCACTACACTACTTTTCATTTGTTGTTCAAAGATGGAAGCAATTATATTTAATCTATACTAGCTTAGTCTATTGTATTGCATTTACAATATTTGATATTTACTGTATATTTGAACTCCAAAATTATTGTTAATGTATACATGTGTTTTAATAATATAATTAAAATAATAAAAATATATATATAATAAACGTATCATATCTTTGATTTTTGAAAATTGCCATATCATCGTATATGTATCGTATCCGATACAATACCCGTGCCCGTATCCATGCAACACAGGTTATATACCATCCAACACAACTACCACTACACCATACAATATTTTGTTACTAGAAAATATAACTACATGTATATATATTGTAATTTGTATTATATTCAATCCATCCAATATATATATATGTTGTAATGCTTGTATTATATTGTATTAGTGGATTATTTAATTGTAATTATTTATTTAAATAGAAATTATTGACAAATTATTTTTTATCAATTTTTTTCTAATTTTTTAGTATAAAACAAGCTTCTGGCAAAAAAGTCCGAGTTTCCGATCCGATTCGGCCAATTCTGACCGATTCATCCGATTCGGCCAATTCTGACCGATTCATCCGATTCGGCCAATTCTGACCGATTCATCCGATTCGGATCCCTTGGTCAAAATACCGATTCCGATTCCGATTCTGATTTTTCCTTCTATGTTCAGCAGTTCATCTATCATATCATCAACCTCTGCGTTGATTTGTTGTATGACATATGGGTTTTGAGCAGCATTGTGGGGCCCATCTTGCTGGTGCATCAGACGTGGCCTCTTAGCCTCTCTTGGATTGGCAATCTGTACTGCATCAGACGTGGGCTTCTCCACATCGGCAGATGACAGGCCCACTTTCAACTGGACCGTACTTCTTGGAATACACGGGGCCTCTTGTGCTACAACCTCTGGCCCTTGAACCAGAACCTCTGGTGCTTCACCCTCCTGCCCTTGAGATGGTACCTCCGGTGCTTCACCCTCCGCCTCTTGAGCCGGGACCTCCGGTGCTTCACCCGCCGCATTATGATGAAAGTTGAAGCCCGGTAACTGAATCATCTCGTCAATGGAAACAAATTGATCATTGTTCTGTGAAGCAGAAGACTGCGCTATATCCATCAAATAGGGCTCCTCTAGGCCATTATATATCATCTCTGCATCGGTCAACTGCACCTCTTCACTATGATCCGGGGTTGACTCGTCCATAGTTGAGGTTGTGGTGTTCATTGAAAAGCGAGACGGAGGTATGTCTTCGTTTTCTATTCATAGCAATTTAGCATTAATAATAATAAATTAAGTGTGTCACAACAATTTTGAAATCTTTTAAAAAAATTGCAATTCGACCTCCTTGATTAACTCAAAATATGAGTATTGTTTTAGATTGTTCAAACATAGTCCGAGCCAATTCAATCTGAGGGGGGAATGTACAATGCCTCTTTAATATTTGAGTTGAGTTAGATGATATGAATTCCCCATAATTATGATGGTTTGGGCTAGACGGAATGAAACCAATCATCCAGAACATTTCTATAATACATAAATTGAAATATCTCATACTCGTATATATTTTTCTATTTTTACTTAGGAGAGTACAAAAGCTTGAATGCTTGATATATTTCTCCCTCTAATACACCCATATATTTTTCTCCCCCATTTATGAAAACACTTCCATTTATGTAATTGCTAGAATATATTACTACAAATTCCCACTTTCTATATATTATTTTCCTATACAGCCAAATATATATGTCGGTTTAGAAAATTCTTGAAATTTACTAGCACGAAACACTAAATTAGCATTGCTTCTTCATTGCCAACCTAAAAGTCGTTTTGAATAGTTATTGATTCATCCATAACAGGCTTGGACCTCTTCCAAAATTGCTACCAACTTAGCAAAAACTAAAAAAAAATATATATAATTAATGCTATTTCAGAGAAGTCAATGTCGGTACTGCTAATTTCAACACTTTATACCAGTAAACAATTTCAAAAAATTGGCGTTAGTATGGTTCTGAACTTGAAAACTCTTCTAATATATAGGAGCAGGCCCAAAGTTGTAGATAATATTCGGGTCCTTTAACCATCCTCCTCCACCTTTCTCGCCACCTACACATCAAATTAGTTATAATACTTTTATTTCTAATGTGAGCTGAGCCCATATGTTTTGTCTTCTTTGGGCTTCTAATTAGGAAACCAATGGAGAGAGAGGTAGCAACAATGAAAAAGGTAAAAAAGTTTGATATATATTTGTTTTCCGGGAAAAATATAGGTGTCATCTTTGTATATCAAAAACAAATTAACCAAGCAAGATTATTGAAATAATGAACTTGTTCCTTTTTTTTAATCTTTTTCACTTTTTTTTTCACAAATTTATTTCTAATGCTTTAGTTTCAGTTAATCTTGTGTCGGATACTTCAATTAGGAGTAATGTATGTGAATTTGCAGTAATGGCTTTCATGAGTTTTACATGCCTTTAATTTGTGCAAAAAATAGAAATAAATTTCCATGGCCATTAGGCTCTTCGATTGGTGCTTTATCATATTATGAGTAACTATTTTCCATGGCCATTAGGTTCTTTGATTGGTGCCTTGTCAGATCAATAAAAACTAGATCGATGACGCACCGTCATATATTACAAAGAAAATAACTTTCAAGTTAGTGCAAAATATAGCTAGCTTACATTGTTTTTTAGTACCAATAATATGTCAAGCATACTTTGTGCCAGCTTTTATGGGCATTTGTGTACATCATATCACTCTTGCTAATAACTCTTTTCATATCCATCTTCATGTTAGCTATGATCTTCATTAATCATTTCCTTATTAGCAAGATTGCTTAAATATCCAGGAGGATATTGTCGAGAATCTTATTTAGTTGACTGAGGCACAGATTGAACCCCATATGTAATCAAATAATGGAACAAATATATTAAAGAGGTACGTATCAACTTAATAGTTACACTCATTTTTTGAGCCCTAGATCTAAGTAAATATATAACAAGTGCTTTTTTTCGAATGCGTGCAGATAAACATCTATATAATCATGATTGTTTGTCAAACCACATATATGTTTCCTTCTTAGAAAATTCTTTTTAGTATGTTCATGTTTGAATAAATTAGAAAGTTAATCATGTACTATGTACTTTCCTCCAATATATTGCCCCCCGTTCTCACACTCTCTTCCATAATCCAGTCACAGGGCAGTTCAGTGGGCATAATGAAAGCATCTTCCTCCTCTTCTTCTAATTAGGAGAGCGCGCATCAGTTCCGAACTCTGATATTTTGTAAATGATGTTTCCTTTATAACCAATGAAATGGTTCATCACCGCATTCCCATTCCCCCTGTTGATCCTAATGACCAGCTGAACTGCCCAGCGATTGGATCATGGAAATGCATGTCAGAAAAGGCGGAGAATATATTTGAAGAAACTATGGGGTATGTGTTTAGCTTTCTTATTTATTATCTGAACTTTGGAATATGACATTGCAAAATTTCCATATGAGTCAACTAATTAATCAGATCCTCGACAGTATTCGCTTGATATTTAAGCAACCAGGCTATTCAGAAAATGATTTAATGAGATGATGCCAAACATGAAGCGAGACTAGATGAGAAGTTCAAGAGAGAAATGCAAAGAGCTATTAGCTAGTGAGAACCCGATGATGTACACAAATGTCCTTAACAGCTGCCACAAAGTATTATTGGTATTTGGTACTAAGCAAACACTGTAACCTATTTTCTCCTAACTTGAATATTACTTTTCTTTATAATATAGGATGGTGCGTCATCTTCTAGTTCTCTTGGACCGGACTAGGCACCATTCAAAGAGCCTTATGACAATGGACAATAATTTATCTTATATTATCATGAAGCTAAGTCTATATTTTTCAGAGAAGCTTGTTGGAATATTTATGTAGAGTTAACATAAGTTTTAAAAATATATATATAGTTGAAAGTCATTTTTGGTGTGTATCTTAACAAAAGTAGAATAGTCTTCAAGTAATTTCAATTAAGATCCCTTACAGATTGCTTGCATATTTAATCTAAGTTCTGACATGAATTAAATTTTATTTCAGTTTATTTACTTTTATTTCTTGGTTTTTTTAGTCACTCATATTTCCGAGCAGAATTGGTATGGGTAAATACAGAACTTTGATAGCGAAGAACCATGATTTATTTTTTTTCTTTTAAAAGAAAATGAAGAATGCTTGTACAACTGGAAGAATTATCTTGTACAGCAAGAAGAATTATTTCCTAATTTATATAAGACTAAAAGTTTGTTTTCCATACCTCTAGCTATAAATCAATTCAATTTATGGTCATGAATACCAGAACAGTGACATGCTGATACTTCAAAGGAAGTCAGGGCATATTAAAGTCGGAAACTTAATAATAATAATATAGTTGGAAATCTAACTCATCTTTCAGCGTACTCACAGCATCCAAAATAACAGAAATAATATGAGCTTTGAACATAATTTAGTTTGTTCTTCCATGTTATTAGAACATATATATACCGATTAGTCTCCCTTTCCAAAGGGAATTTAATTCTTCCTTATCCAACACTACAGTCTCGGGATCATCAGGATCGGCCCTATATCCGACCCTGATATCATTAATTAAAAATCAGACCCTAATTAAACATTTTGTACTAGCGCTTACGAAAACAAAGTTGTCCCTCCCTCCAAATTTCTATAATTTTTCTTTTACTTTTCCTATGTAGTACCAATTATTTAACTTATGAGCTCTTTCAGAAGACAGTGAAATTAACTACAACATATTTAATCAAGGTGCGGAATTTACAAAATAATTGATATATGTTATTAATGGTGCAAGGTAGGAATATGTATGCTTCGCAAAATACAAAAAAAAATATATATATATAAATAGGGGTAGATCTTCTTCAACTTATCTTTTAAGGAGGAAATCCAGTCGAGGCAATCAACCATCTAGGGACAAACTGGTGGAGGAATGACATCCAGCGATTCAGAAGACCGTCAGACCGCATGAGCTTGAGTAAAGTTAAAAACATGGCTATGGATCGAGAGAATGGAAAAAATTTATTCATCAAGAGAAGCAAAATGAGATGTGTATTAGGAAATTCAAGAGAAAATTGCGGCTAGGGTTTACTCAAATAAACATTGAGAAGGATAAAAGCTCTTTATATAGACTAATATTCGGTACAATTCCTCGCAGATAAGTATAATTAGATAAGCTGTAACCACGCTGCTGCGAAATAAATGCTTTAAGTGGGCCTGCTGGTGCCAGGATTCCTGACGGTATGGGGTACATGGTTCTCATGGCTACCAGTTTTGACAGTCATGACTTCTCACATTTGTCAAAAAGTGCATTTCATCTATTTCAATATAGGTATATTTCTTAAATTTAATGTCAAAGAATTGAATGATTTAGGTTGTACTTACATCTTTTAGACTTATTAAATTTATTTTTGCAAGAGGACATAACGAGATAAAAGCTTATTCTAGCGATGAGACTTTTAAGTAGAGTGTTTGTTAAGTTCAGAATTTGATTAAAAGTATAAATTTAGAACAAAAATTATTATGTTTGTTAAATTCATTTTTTTTCTAATGATTTTTTTTATGTTGTTATGTTTGCTGGAAACCAATGTGTATTACATCAGAATTTTATTTTGTTTATGTTGTTATGTCATATTCTAGTAGGTGTATGTTGACATTAGTTGTTAATTAGCTTTGCGGAATAAAGCATAAAATTGTAGTTTTTGTATGCTGGACAACAAAAAATGTTTACAGAATTGAGGACATTAATTTACAAAGTTTTGTCATTAGATTTACAAAGTTGGACAACAAATGTTGTTAATTAGCTTTGCGGAATAAAGCATAAAATTTTAGTTTTTGTATGTACGTTGGACAACCAAAAATTATTGGTTCCGATCACAGCCTTAACCTTCCTCCTCCATCTTTCCCCCACCTACACATCAAATTAGTTATGTAATATATTTATATTGTGGGCTTAGCCCATTTGTTGTCTTCTTTGAACTACTAATTAGTAAAACCAATGGAGAGAGGGATGTTGCCGTATGAAGCCTAAATGAATATGGGCTTCGGCCCATATTTGCAACTTACGTGAAAATGGAAATTAAGACAAGAGATAGAGACAGAGAGAGATATGTGTGATGAATCCACCGATACACTTGGAAATCTCATCGATTAGTGTATGAAATGGTAAGAGAGTGTTAGAATAGTGTTAATGATTTGTTAATATCTTTGTATTGTAAAGACTCATTGATCTAGTGAAGTTGTGCCGTGTGCTCCCGTGATTGTTTTTTTTCCTTTTACAAATTGAATTCTAATGCTTTAGTTTCATTTAATTTTGTGTCGGATACTTCAATTGGAAGTAATGTACATTAATTTGCAATAATGGCTTTCATGGGTTATGACTTATGACATAGAAAGAAGGGTAAAACATGTAATAAGCATTAAATGCCTTGAATACAATCTAAGAAATTATTTTCACACAGTTGAGGCCGTCTGATTAGATCCGGCGCTGCCCTTCTATTGAATTTGCTGGAATTCTGTGCACTATTTTGTTAATATTGACTGCTGAATAAATTTAAAATGTTAGGCCTTTAATTTTATTAGGTTCAATGGATAGAAGCTACTAAGTGAGAATTGCTTCGTTACAAGAGTTTTTGTGAGGCCTTTAATTTCTTTTGTTTCTTGAATCCTTGAAGGAAATATCTTCTTCTTCTTTTTTATTTTATTTTTCAAGTGTAGGTGATATATTATTTATATTGCGAACATATGGGTGAAACATTAACGTGTCATAATTTGGGCTCCAGATTTTAGTTATTAGTATGAGCTTTATCTGGACCAGTGCACCACTAAGTAGATCATGACCTTAATTATGAATCTATAAATAACATATATGATTACGAAGAAATTTTATAGTCGTTGAAACACTGGTGCTTATACATGTTTAGGTGAGCAATACAAATGATATGATTGAATGATTATCTTGAGTTATCTTATTATAATAAGAATGATTCTTACACATAAATTGTGCCATATGATTCAATGGATAAATTCTTTTGTTTGTGGTTCTTAATTTAAAGTTGCTAGCTAAATCGGCATACACCATGATGCACAATACGGGGGTGGTGTCACCGCACCATATAATACTCTGGAAGTTAAAGGTGCCACTGAAAGTCCAAGTTTTTATCTGGTCGATGCTGGAGAATAAAATTCTGACGCAGGAAATACTGATGGTGCGAGGGTGCATGGTACCGTTTGGGTGCCAACTTTGTCATAATGATCAGATGGAAACAAGGGATCATCTAATTTGGCATTGCAGCTACTCTAGGAGATTCTAGAGAGGGTTGTCCACCCAACATAACATCAGAGCGGAGAATGCCCAACAGGTTAGAGACATGTGGCTACACCTACCGAATCTTTATCAGCAAAAGAGGTGGCAACAGAGGGTCATCTGGGCGGCAGGGGCGTGGTCGATTTGGAAAGAGAGGAATAGGAGACTTTTCTCCAGCGAGTCGAAAACAGTGGATATCCTAATTAATGAGACATCTATCACGGTCATGCAATGGCAATGCACCATCAGATGATGGGTGGGGTGGGGGACTGGAATGATCCTGCTTAATTTAATAATTGAGTAGTATGAATATTGTGTAAATATTTAATTTTTTAGGATCTTTTATTTCTCGTAAATATGCTTGTACAGGAACCCTTTTTTATCTAATATATTGTTGGCATTTTTGCCAACCTTCAAAAAAAAAAAATTAAGTTGCTAGCAGTTTACTAACTAGCTAGATTTAAAATATTAGACAAAGAAATATTTAATAATTAAGATATTTGAAAAAATCAATATTACAATGTAGTCAATTCATCTTTCACTTGAAAGGTATAATAATATTGTTCCTTTTATGATACTTTCATCATGGTGTCTTTCTTTAACCTTGTGTAATATAAATTGACATAATTTTTTGCTAATTTAATTAGGACATATCCTATTTGCTATATATCTCTAATTCTCTATGTTTCTGATTCAACTTTCATAGCAACTTTGCTCGTGGCACCCACGTACGTAGGAACTAAATAGAAATATTCTGCTTCTCCATCACGTGGGCCCCACCCCCATCTTGTTGATCAGACTCCATGTATTCCATCATGCATGTCAGAGAAATCCTGGTTGGAAGATCAGTTGGGATCGATGTTTAGAGGTGATGATATATATTGGGTTAATTAGCTGCATTGGTGCTTGTGCAGCCATAGTCACCCTCGCTCATTCTCATCAATTTAATCAACTCATTGATGTACGTAGTTCTCTACGTACATCTTGATATTTCAAGATCAAAACGTTGTACTCGTCCTTGAATCTTTCCATGTATGAGGCCAAGGCCTCATACTCAGTATGGTTGTTGTCGTAAGATTCATATATATGTGGCATTTTTTGTTTAAAAGATCATCAGAGAGGTTGTATTTGGACGAGTTGGAGTAGGTTCAATGGATGGATGGATGGTACTGACTCAGCAGTAGTAAGAATCAGAGAGGTGGTTTGGCGTAGGTTCAAAGAATCAGAGAGGTTGGATGAGTTTATATATACATAATGAAAATGTGGAATAATGAACGGATGCTTCTGAGTGAGAACCGTTTGGTTCACTTTTTGTTAAGCCTTGCTGCCTTGGGTTAAGTTCATATATCTTTCTTTCTTTTTCTTTTTCTTTTTCTTTTTTTTTTCTTTTTTTTTCAGGTTTTGGAGGCGTTTATTTATGAACTGATCCCACCGCTCAGAAAAATATTATTTCTCAAAATTAAAAGCCCAAATAACTTCTAATCGTGACTAAAAGTATGGATCCTTATCTTAGTTTTCTAATATTTTAATTTATATTGTGGGCTGAGCCCATTTATATGTCTTGTCTTCTTTGGGCTTCTAATTAGGGAAACAAATGGAAAGATGGAGCATCAATGAATGGACAAAATAGTTTCGAGAGGTATACATTTTCATTCATCTCTTCTTTACTATTTTTCTTTTCTCTTGCAAATTTGTTTCTAATACTTAAATACTTCAATTAGGAGTAATTGATATGAAATTATGAACTGATCCCTCCGCTGGGAAAAATGTAATATGAACTACATAAATTTTTTATTGAAAGACTAATTCTAGGAGATTTTAAATAGCACTTTATATACCATTTTTTATTGAATTTCGGGGTCTCCCATAACATATGCTTAAAAAAATACACACTTCCCACCTAATGGACTTATGTAATATCTATCCATGATTAAAAGTCAAAATAAACTCTTAACCGTGACTAATTCAAGTCGATCAAATCTGACAAAATATACTACATAACATTAAATGTTTCCTCATAAGACATTCTCTTTTACATCAAAATCTCTTAAGCCACCTTAGACAAGCTAAGTCAATAGGCACAATAGCAATGGTAAATGGTTTCTAAGGGAAACAATGATAATTCCTATGAAAGCTATGTAATATATAAACAACACACAAATACGCAGCATTTACACGACTAAAAAAGAAAAGAAAAAAATGAGTTACTCAAAACTAGAAGACCTGCTCCACCGATCCAAATAATCCTCGACGGAGGTATTGACAGAGATTGAATCTATTGTCTGTACCGTACTGGCAACTGAGACCGAATCATCCTCTAAATCGAGTAATGCAAGACTGAGATATGACTTGATGTTTGAACCAGCTGGTGTTATTGCCGCCTCATCATCTGACCCGTCACAGCTTTCCTCTGCTATTGCCACTTGCAACTCAGCCCATTTTGTTACTTCTTCATCCCCTTGAAGAAGCTTCACCACCTAAGGATAAAGTTACAAAAATAGCAGAAAAAATTAAAAGTAAGACTTTTGAGGGTGAACTGGTTAATTTTAAGGTAACAAAACGGGAACTCTTACAAGAGACATTGTCGGTCGAGATTGGTAATATGTTCTAAGGCATAAGGAAGCCGCCAGTATAATTCTTCTCATTTGTTCGGCGACATGTGCATTTTTCAAACCCGGATCCAACAAGGCTTCGATGTTTCCATCTTGTAATATCGGTTTTGCCTTTACACAGCAAAAAGAAAATGATAATTATCATAAGTATACAGTACACTGTCAATATTTCAATTTTTTGCTCACGAAATGCAAATCAATGGAATTATCAATTAGAAATTGTTGGTTTTAAGGAGAAATTAGATACCCAGGAAACAATGCTCTCGCGACCTTTAGGTGACCCAGATTGAATAGGCTTTCGGCCAGATAAAAGCTCAAGTAGAACCACACCATATGCGTAAACATCAATTTTCTCATTAATCTTTCCATACATGAAATACTCAGGTGCCAGATACCTACCATAAAGGAGAAAATTATACAAAATGTTACTTATAAATTATAATACTTGAAAAGAAAAAGAAAACACAATTGTGCTTATAACCTCAAGTTATTTGCTATTAAGCCCATTATGCAAAATTGATAAAAATTAATTAATCATTTACCCGAATGTGCCAGCAATATCATTGCAAGTGAGGTTTGAATCCGGAGATGATACCCGCCTTGCAAATCCAAAATCTGACAACTGAAACAGTAGCAGCAGTGTTTAATTGAATTTCTCAATGTGCTTGTATTTCCAACCTACACATATAAATTATTATAAAAAACAGAGGTTATTAATTGACCTGTGGCTCAAAATCCTTTGAAAGGAGTATGTTGGATGACTTAACATCTCCATGAATCACTGGCTCATCGGACCCACCGCCACAATGCAAATAGTCAAGTGCTTCAGCTATGCCAACAGCTATCTTATACCTCTCCTCCCAGCTTAGCACATGTTTGTTCTCTTGTTCACCTGTCAAAAAATAAAATCGATCAATAATGAGTTGCTTTTGTTAACATAGGCTTTTGTAAATGTAAAATATACTCCTTAATGATCCAAAGAATGCAACTAAATTTTTCATGATAAAATAGCAACGTAGCGAGAGTATCGATGCAAATGAAGAAATAAATAAGAATGAAATAAAATGATCAAGCAAGTTAACAAAAATCAAAACTATAAAGGGACCAAAAGGAAATTCAATTTTCAAATCACAAAAACATCATACCATGAAGAATTTCTTCTAAGCTCCCATTAGACAAGTAGTCATACACCAAAATAAGGCTTTTATTCTCAAAACAAAAACCAGCAAGAGAGATTATGTTTGTGTGGCGCAAAACGGATGTGATCTCAACTTCACACATGAACTCCATAAGGGCCACATTACTGGGTTTTAACATCTTTACAGCTAGATCCCCCCCTTCTTCAAACTTTGCCTTATATACCCTGCTTGTGCCTCCTTTCCCTATCAGATTATCTACACAACATAATGAAGATAATAAATCTCATAAGTTTAAGATACTTTCTGAGATTAAAAAAAAAAAAAAATTGTGTGGTTGGGGAGTATTAGCTAATTGCTGTATTGACCTCTAAGAACTAATGTAGTATAAGATTTTTATACTTGAGCCATTTTCCTAATTTAATCTGTAACAATAAGAAAATGCAATCTGTGGTGTTTGCACAAAATAGTTAGGTTGTGGATAAGAAAAGGCAAAGTAAACAAGAAGAGAACAAACCAGCTGAAAAATTTGAAGTAGCTACTTGAAGTTCCTCATATCCAAAAATTTTACAAAATGAAGAAAACTTCTCCTCAAAATTTTGCAATTCCTTCGGAGGCCAATCTTCGCTCAATTTCAAGTCACTACTCGATCTCAAAACACCATTCCTTACCGGGTTATCGGGCCTCCCTTCCAGGTGCAATCTGGTCGGAAGCCTCATGGCCCACTTCACCACAGGCCACTCTGACGAGTGACACCTCCTATGAGTCAAAACCTTCTTTCTAAGAGAGTGGGACCCACCATTTGATTTCTTATTGGATTCACTAGGTGAGTTGCATGAACTGGAGTTGCTGAATTCATCCTCTAATAAAATAGTGCATACTGAGCAGTTCCTGTCACTATTTCTGGACCCGGATCCATTAACGCTGCTACTAGTATTGTTCGCCTCACCTCCTCTCGGCCATGAACAGTACAAATCTCCATCCTCTATCTGACTTGCAGTTTCACTCTCTGCTTGGGTTGGGTTCTCAGTGGGCCAGGGACAGTACAAGTTGTTATTTTCATTGTTGCTAGTTGATTTGTTGGTACTGGTATCATCGACATTACCAGATTCTGAAAGTACACATTCCTCTGGTTTCTCTTGTGAAGTAAAACTAGAATTGTCCGTATCAGGGGCAATGCTGGTATGGAGGTATCTTGCCGGTAACACACAATAGAGGTCACTCTCTTCGATTATACTTTCTTCTGATTTTGGCTTGGCCTTATCTAATTTATAACAATAGTTGTTTTAGAATTCATTTATTGGATAGGATTAAGAGAACTTTTTGAGAAATAAATAAACTAAACAAATAAGCCAACTAACCTGGTACTTCACTCTTGAATACAATTTTTCCACTATGTATGGCAACAACCGAGCAAGTAGATCTCAGCTTCCTCGTACAGTACTTTGCAATGGATAAAGAAAACCTAAAATAGAAATTAATGAAAACATTTTTTAAAATATTGCTATTATACTGCTCTCCAAAATGATCACAATCAGCCAAACCACTACAACTTCCTTTAGTTCATACATGACGTCAACATGTATTCATGATTATAACTATACCAGAACTGAATGGTACCAAATGGCATAGAAAGATGTTGGATTGTTGGTGCACAACTTTTTTTATTTTTTGGAAATTTTTTACCTTTTTATGGGTACAAAAATGGTTGTTTTTCCTATCTAAAAAAATGGTAAAAAATTTCCAAAGAATATAAATTTGGTTTCCAAGCACATTTAAATATGGAGATCATGTTGAGTGGTTCGAATCGATTGTTTGAACCTTGAATACAATGGGGCATTTTAACCCTACTCATTTATAAATTTGCTGCTATAGTCCATTTCATTATTGCTGAAGCTACACTCAGGACTTCACTGCATTATCCAGTGCACAACCAGTATAGTACAAGTATTAGGCTATACGTACCCGTTTTTGTGCTTATTCCTAGCGGCACCGAGAATAAGATGTGATGCTCCAAGGGAATTAGCTTCACGAACCAATGCTCTTCTACGTGAAAATCCTTTACATATCTTTAGCTTTAATTCTATCTGTGGAAATAAGAAATTGTATTAGAAGTTTACAACAATATATAAAAGGATGGATGAAATACTAGGATTACTTAAATAATTAATATTCAGAAATTTGGGTAACAAGGAGAGAACCAAATAAATTTTATATGGTAATTGACAATTGAAGTGCATAAAAATTTAAAATTCCAAACTCTGAATGAGTATTACTAATACAACAGATTGCAATTTATTTTTTATTAAAAAAAATATGGTAATCTATTTGGAAAGAGTCAAAATGGGTTAGCATGACAATTTACACCCAAAAATTTCATAAAGATAAAATTGAAGGGAAATACCAAAAACAGAAACAATAACAAATGTTCAATCTATTTGGAGAGATGGTAAGAACTAACCAGAAATGGGACTACAGAAAAAATTGAGGAAAAATGTCAAAATATGTTCTACACCAATTTTAACACTGAATTAAAATTGAGTAACCACCATAAATTAGACTAGAATAAATAAAATATATGAAATCATGACACCAATTTACTAAAGTAAAAAAGACATGCAGATGAAAACGATAATTACCATCAATTAGACAAGCAACTCAATTTTGGAAATGAGTACACTCATATTTCAACTACAACCAGACAAATTTACGCACAAAGAAGAATTATAAAACCTAAACTAAGTACAAAAATAAAAACCTGTTTGAGGTTGCAAAACCCCTCATAAACAGCAAGCATGGAATCCAATTCCAAGTTGAGAGAAGAACAGGAAGCACCAGGCGAGGTGATGACGTGGCACGCCACGAAGTGGTCCCCACTGTGGGCCAGGTTCACCAGTGCCCAAGTGAGTGTCTCTTTACTTTGCGAATCCATCTTTACTGCCACCACCACTGTTTTCTTCTCTCCTCCATGAATCATCTTTTCTTCTTTCTTGATATTCTTCATTTCTACTGTACCTTTCTCTTCTTCTTCTTCTTCTACATCCAATTGTTCCACATCTTTCTCTGACTTGGGGATTCCCATTCTTTGTGGGTTTCACTTTACACCCTCTATATCTCTCTCTGTCGATCGATCGATCGATTTGTAAACAGTGGAATTACTGATTTCTCACATGGGTTTGTTTTTGGGTGGAGAGAGAAAGAGAGAGATGCTAATTGGAACTTTTGTCGCGAGAAATAAAAATAGGAAGGTATCTGTTCTCACTATTTATTTATCTATTTGCGATTTCTCAGTTCTGAGAAACCCGCGAACAGAACTCCTCTCCGTCTCTCTCTCTGTCTCGACTTTGGAGTAGGCCCATGGACCTACTTTAGGATCGAACCTCCACGACCGTCCGATTTACATTAAAATCTGTATACTGAAATTAATATTCGTGCTCACTCCCATCAATAGTCGTAAGCACAATCTTGAAGCAAATCGAACCGTTGTGGAGCCCATTGGACTCCAAGTAGGACCAATGGGCATCGGACCTACTCCGAAGTTGTCTGTCTCTCTCTCTATTCCTATCCTTCTTGGTGTCTTTTTCTTTCTTAATTAACGATTAAATACAAAGAGTTGTGATCTCTGGAGTAACTCAAAATGTGAGGTTCGATCGGACCGTCTGATCCCAGGTGAAATGCAAGAGATGACTTTAATATTCGTGTAAAAGTAGATCGCACAGTTCAGATCTAAACTCAAGATTTGAGTTATTTTAGGTGATATGAATAAGAAATAAATGGTTTGATTCTTTTGTAGTAACTCAAAGTTTAAGTTTAGATCTACACCGTAAGATCAGAATCCGGACCAACGCAAGCGTAGATCGGACGGTTTGGATCGAAAGGTAAAAATTAAGTTATTGTAGAGAAAAATGAATTCTTAAAGAAAGAAGAGATGGCGCCCGTTCCCACACACATTGCATCACTTGACACAGAAATAGTAATTAAACGACACTTTTTCTCATTCCACCCCCCATTTTCTATCGCTTTCCACTACGGTACGAAATGGTTTGCCACACTCGGTCTACAGAAGAGTCTCTGCACCAGAGTAATTGTAAACCGTGTTTTGACTTGATAAATAATAACAAGCCTTATATGTAAGAAAACTGTTTGAAAAACAAAATATTTGTCTTTTTATTGCTGTTGAATTGAAAATTTAGTTAAAAAAATTACTAACTTCACTATGGTTTGACTTTTCATGAATATTTTTTTTAAATGTATTCTTCTATTTTGGTAATGTTTGTCACTTAATATTTTCTAAAAAACATTAGATGTTAAGACATAATACATCACAATATATAAGGACCAAGTAGAGTTAAAAAAAATAGACTAAAATATTCAAATAAAATAAAACTTCATTTTTTTCAAATTATACCAACTTTAATAAAATTTCAAGTTAAATTTTCCAAATTGACATTTTTTATTAAAAAAATTTCTTCTCTAATTGTGAAATATAAAACACAAATGTAAATGAGGTATATTTTATCCAATTTTTACACCGAGTGTAGGCAACATATTCTCTCTGGTAAAGGTGTTTCCGTTCGCGCCCGCCTATCGGCCTAGTCGGTAACTATGTAACATGCTGATTCTCTAATTGACTTTTCTCTTTTCGAAAATTCCTTTTATTGGTAATTACTTTCTGCAGATTCTCTCCTGTTCTTCGAAAATGGAGAAATCCATTACACCTTTAAATGCAGCGTACTAGTCATAAAGAAACTTCACTTTGCCTTGCAAAGCAAAAGTTCCACTTTTCTTTTTTTAATCTAAGACCGCTGATTTCGACCGGTGCAAGGATCGGATATTGATATTACATGTCTATAGATATTTAAATAATAGATATATATTATATAGTTTAATAAATATTATAAAAATAATAATGTTATTCACAGTTACAGTTAGATAAATATTATGAACTTTCAAATTTTTGTAATAATATTTATATATTTTTTAATAAATAATAATATTGAAAAACAGATATCCGACGCACATCTGTTTAAATTCAATCTGTATTTGTATACGTCTAATATCTGATTTATATTTGTATCTGAAAATAATAGTAGATACGTATATAATTTTACCATTATCTGATCAATATTCAATGAGTTCAAAGTAGGTCCTATGTCCATCTAACATGCTTTAGTTCGATAGCTTCAATCACGGTCTGATCTACATTGAGATGCGTGTGTTCTGCTTTAAAATCCGCACGTGTCTGCTTCAAATTTCATATGCACATATCTTTATGCGTGCGGATTGAATGGTCTTAGAGCTTATTGAATAAAAAATAAGTCTGATATCCATCCAACCTACTCTGTTTTCGTATTCGATCCATTTGAACTCTATCTACCAGGGATCCTTATCCTCTCTATTACTACTGAGGATGCGCATCACTTTACGGTTTGAGATTAAATCTCAGCCGGTTTGAGATTCAGAGGAAATAGGGGTTAAAATGAATGGTCCAGATTCAATAATTGTAAAAGATTCCCTTGTGCAGTAAGAGGGAGGATGTGTATTCATCTACCAGTGCCCTTCTAAATGGAAGAGGGGGTGTCCGATGCCCATCGGACCAGAGTCTGTTCGATAGGTGGTTTCTACTGTCCGATTCACTTCAAGATCTGCGCGCATCACTTTAATATCCATGTTGTTTGCTTTAATATTCGTACACACAGATCTTGAAATAGATCAGACGGTAGAAACCACCCATCGAACAATCGGACACCCTCCTCTCCCTTTTAAATTGCGCAGCTTCTCTCCTGTTCTTTAAATACAGTTGTAATTTGTAAAAGCCTTAAGACCGTAGGCATCTTGTAAAAGTATTTGAGCACAGGCACCGAACCCCAGCGGACCCACCTAAATGAATCTAATCCATCTAACAAATTATTATAATGAAGAAAATAATATATTTATTGAAAAGATGCTTAATTATGGGGTTGTCTGACAGTATTGACCCGTTGACTACTGTAGCCCACTACTTTTTTCTTTTTTTCTTTTTTGCACGTGATCTTTTTTATGCCACAAAAGGTTAAAAATAAATTTGTTGGAAAAATAATTGTTCAGAATAAGCAATTGAAATCTAAAATTGACATATTAAACATTATTATATAATTTAAGGAAAATTTAATTTAAGGAAAATTTAATTTTAGTCTTAAAAATCTCGAACTACGTATAACCCCTTTGAAAATTTATAATATCATATTTACCTTCCAAATTTTCAAAAAAAAAAAAACATACACACAATTTTATTCAATTTATTGCCGTTTTTTCCCTTTCGAGATCGACGTGGTCGATCTTTATGCCGCAACAGATTGCAAAAAAATGTTCAGAATAAGTAATTGAAATTAAAAATTGACAAAACTTGAAAACATATAAATTTTAGGGAAAAAATTCACTTAAACTCTTCAAAAATCTCAAAATTACGTATAACCCCTTCGAAAACTTATAATATCATATTAACCTTTTTAAGTTTCAAAAACTCACAAATTTATGCAAGTTTGTTGCCTTTTTTTTTCTTTTCTTTTTTCCTTTTTCCTTTTTTTTGAAAGCTTGGTAGTGACTACCAAGAATTTATAAAGATGTGTTTAATACAGTGTTCCTAGTTATTACATCAGTTGCTCAATTCAACTCAACGTTTAATAATTCCCTGAATTCCCTGAATTCCCTGATTCTTTTTTCCTTTTGAGGTTGAGAAAAAAATATTGGAAAATATTGTTCAGAATAAGCAGTTAAATTTTAAAATTGACAAAATTAAAAATATATATAATTATGGATCTAAAATTTTGACCGAACATTTATATCTGGCGGCGACAGTGTCAAATTAAAAAAGAACATTCCAAATCCAAAGCGGGAAAACAGTGACTCTAAAATTCATGCATTTTCAAATCTGACCGTCCAATAATTCCGTACATGTATCTCAAAGCAGCTGAGTTTTCTTTGCACGAATCTCGAAACAATTCAACAGTTGGATTTGGAAAAGCAGGAATCGCAGGGCACTGTTCATAAGCGAAGAATCGCAGCAGATGCGGATCCAACTGGCAAACCAAAGCTGAATTTTGAAAGTATTTATTGATTTCAACATTTTATAAATTTTAGTTTTCTAATGTTAATTCTGAAAAATTGTGTTTTTAAACAAAAATGTCAAACTTACTCCATCTGTTTATATTTGGAGCCCAAGTTTTTTTTTTCCACATTTTTTATATTAATAATTTTCAATCTGATTCCTATTACATTTTTCGGTGCGTTTGAATGGGTGAAGAATAACTACTATTCCGGATTAGCACTATTCCGAGCTACTAATCTACGTTTGGGTGTGTTTGGATTAGCGAATAGCCACTATTTTTTGTTTGTCTTTTGTGAGATAGCTCACTATTTTACTAATTCAACAAAATATTGAGATAGCTACTATCCTCAAAATTGAGATAGCTATTATCCTCTCACTATTCTTAATTCATCCAAACGCACCTCATAGTTAGCAGTCAGAATTGTCCCACAACAAAAAAATAAATAAAAAAAATTAGTCCGTATCTACTGCATTTATTTTGAGAGTATGGTTGCACCAATTGATTATTCATTCTATTACTACATAGACCAGATTTCGGCTCAATTTTAACCGTCTGATTTTAATCTAACGGGCCTAACAATATAACGATGTCAAAATCATAGTAATAATGTATTGAATTGATTAGGGCCCCAAAATAATAAAAGCGTACATGGAATTAGTTTGTCTCAATCAAATTTTAAATCAAAGAAAAGATTTTTAGATGGGACTTGTCATTTATGAGGTTTGCATCTTTGATTGTTTTGATTGTGTTAGATGAGTTCCACTGTGTTCAATATCTATAAATTTATAAGGAAAATATTTGATGCATGAATCTGGATGAACATGAGCTTTCATGAAAATATAATTAATTTGTGCATTGTGTTGGAATTTTTTCACGAATTTAAATCTGCTGAAATATGAGATTTTCTTAAGTCTCTGGAATCCGAGATCCCAACCGTTCAACTTTTTATACACACATATCGAAACAGCTGATTTTTCTGTGCACGCATCTCGGATTAGTTCGACGGATGGATCCGAATTTTAGGAACACTGTTCATTCGTCTCGGATTTTAGCAGATTCAGATCCTTTTTTTCACACTAAGAGATGAAACTTTCTCCCACTAAAAGTGTATTTCATAACGTCTTTATTAAAGAAAATGGAGCAAGAGGAGAGTGAGAGTGCAAACGAAGTTGGCTGAAGATAATTACTTGCTCTAGAATCGAAAATTTGAGAAAGAGAAAGTAAACTTGCTATATAAAATCAATGATTTTTAAGAATCAATATTTAATCTAGAAACAAAAACACTCTCTAGACATGAGATGTGCGTTCGAAACTCAAATGAAGAATTTTTTTTGTAATATCAATGATAAAATTTGAATAGCAAATATTTCCATCTCTTTCAAAAAAAATCAACGATTTTCGTCATCTTCAAATCAGAGTGTAGATGAGGTGAACTTTTTATAGTATTTTTTCTCCTTTTGTCCCATTTTTTCATTACATAGCCTGTTGTGAAATAAAGTCTAAAAACTAAATATGATACAAAATTTTCTTCTTTTTTTTCCAATGTCTAATTGTTTGTGTATTTTTTTTAGTACAGTTAAAACTCAAGCTGCCTAGCTGTTTTAATATCCACAAGGAATCTCCATCCGGATTTAGAACATATAACCTCTTATGCAGGGGCGGAACTAGAAATATTAATAGGGGTGGCTAAAAATTAAAATACACAAATTGTGGCTAGTGGATATTGAACTCATGCTCTCTACAATCAAAGCATAAACTCTTACCACTAGACTATAAGCAAACATGTGATATTTATGAGGAGGGCTAGACTATATAAATTGTTCCAAAAAAAATTTAATTCAATTAAACTTTAGTATATATAACTAAAATTTTGAAATCATAGAGGTGGCTTAGCCATCTTTTGAATGGCTTTAGATCCGCTTCTGCTCTTACGTGGAGAACAATGCTTTTACCATAAGATCAAATTTTGGTTCTCGAATTGCTTTTGTATTTACTTTTATCTAAAGATTATATACAAGTTTAGCATGTAAAAATTCCCCAATAAATTTGCATTAAATCATAGTCATAAATTTAAGAAATAAATCCATATCTCTTCTGACCTAACATGGGTGACCAATTAAATTAGAAATATACAACGACTCTGCAACCAAAGCCAAAAAAAAATGGTCAAAAAATAGTAAAACAATTTTACACAAATTTTTTAAACTAGACTAAGACTAAAAAGGAGAAATAGACAGAGACACTTTCCATGAAGGGACCGCAGCAGATCTGGAAAGTGGTACATGTTCTGAAAATAATGAGAAAAAGGATAAGAAAATCATTTAAAAGTACACCTTCATAATTTGTCATGGTGCATTGCAAATGTAAGACATGTGAGTATATGACATGGATTGTTGGATTTTTTTTTTTTTTGAGTTAAGGCCCTTAGGCATTGGATTGTTGGATTGCTCCAACTCACATCACATGATGATGAACACACATTGAAATCAAGTGTGTGGATTTATGCTAAGCAAGTGGCACTAATTAGAGGATGTGAGTTTTCAAAATTGCCAAAAAAAAAAATAGATTTGTTTTTTTTTATAAGGGGTCAACCGATATTTTTATTTATAATTTTTCTTTTTAAAAGTTGAACCAAATAATCACAATTTCTGAATAACCAAATAACTAAATAACCACAATTTTCACCATAACTAAATAACTAAATAACCAAATAACTAAATAACCACAATTTTCACCATATCTCCAGTTTCAAATTGTGGACGGAAATTGGGTGTCCACAATTTCAAACCAAGGACAACTTTTTGATATTTCAAGCTGTTGACAATTTAATCAAAAAATTTCCTCAGTTTGAAACTGCGGACACAATTTATGTTTACAATTTCAAAGAGACGACATGGTGAAAAAGGAAATACTCAAATATCGTAGTTATTTAGTTTATTATTTTTTAAATAGTATAAATAATTTTTTTTTGGTAATATCAAGCTATCAACTTTTTAATATCTATACATAATTCTTCATTTAGATTTCGAACTTTAAATTTCACACACGAAGAGTAATTATTATCTTTTGTCACTAGATTAAAAGTCAATTCTAAAAGATTTTTTTTTTTAACAATCCAAGTTTAGTAAATTCAATAACATTTATGTTTTTGTCATTTAGTTGTATTTAATTTATAATTTGACTATAATTATCGGTTAGATGCTGACGTGATACTTTTAAAATGATTATTAATTTAACTAAACTACTAAACTAGAAGTTACTAGATCTACATGTTCACAATTAAAATTTATAATTATCATGTTGGCATTTGTAGTTGCATTACAATTAAAATTGTAATTATCATGTTAGTAATTGCAGTTGCTTTACAAGTTAATATGGAGATGATTTTAGATGATTTTATATTGACCCAAATTTTTTTCAAGTTCTTATCTGATGGTGAAGTTTGTGAAATTCATTCCAGAGTTTAAATAAATTTGACCACTGACATGACAGAATCTGCATTGCATTCCAGCGGTGATCCTTGATGTCAGAGATATATCACATCAAAATCTTATTATAGGTAACTATATGTCAGATGCAGGTGACAGGTGACTACTCTATTCATATCATCTTATGAAGAATTTTTCATTTCTGGAACAATAAAAATATTTTTAAAATATTAGAAAGAAATGCTATTATTTCCTTCACTTCAACACTTCAATTTTCTAGCATGCAATATATAGGCACGGATAGTTGTATGTATCTATTCTTTTTTTTTTTTCTCACAAAAGAATGAGAACTTTGGAACAAAACAGAGACTGGGTGGAGAGAATCTTGCCCAGTAGTTCAACTTATTCTTGCCTTTTTTTAGTCCAGGGATATGATAAGAAGCTCCAGTTCCTTTACATCTTAAATAAACCCTAAATAAAAGATAAAGCCAGAAATATTTCACAGCCAAAAGTACATTGGTGTCATGGGAAAAAATTTTTGGTAGAAAATAATGAAAAAGAGGAGAGAGAACCAGAAAGAGTACAGTAATTCTAATATTGATAGAATGACCGGTACATATTTTACTGATTCTAAAAATCAAATAAGTTTAGAACGGTACAAAAATCACCGTTCCTAACACAAAGAAGAAAGAGGTTTGGTCTGCTTCAAAAAAAAAATAAATAAAAGAAAAACTGTATGCTCACATAGGAAGAAGAATGACCTACAAGGTTAGATATAACCTAAATTGGAGAACAAAGACAAATTTGTATTGACCGATACAAACAGGAAAGTAATAAAAAAATGCTCGAATGTTTAGATAGGTAAGAGAAATACCTATCTAAAATCCATCCTGAACTAGTCTGTAACAAATTGTGTAGGTACGGAGAAATTAAAAAAAGGTTAGGACCGGTGATTTTTGTACCGATCTAAACTCATTTGATATTTAAGATCAGTAAAATCTGTACCTGTCTTTCTATCAATATTAGAATTTCTATACTATTTCTGTTTCTTTCTCTTCTTTTTCATTATTTTCTACCCGAAAGAAAGTTTCAGTGTCATGTGTATATATATTCTATTATTTTCAATTGTTACTTTGCAAAGTCTATACAGTTTGATTCCCAAATAAAGAGAGAAAATCATACAACAAAACATATGAGCTATCTGAGTTTTATACTATTATTTGTAAAGATGAAAAAGTACATTTTTTTTTATGTGAGAACTTTTTTCTATTATTATTATACAAATTTCATAAGACGTCAAAACATGGAGGAAGAGGGGATGATTACTGCATGAAATATCTATATTGGTTTTTATTTGTTTCACTTTTAGTTGGATCTCAAGATATACTTTTTTATAATAATAACTCAAAATAACATGTGTATTTTTCCCCCAATACTAAAATTACCAGTGTCACATTTATATTATCTCAAGCTTTTAAGTAAAGTTTGATAGGGTACATCTCATATATATATTTTTTTATTATTACCAACCATTCTTCAAAGAATGGATTAGTGAGCTTGTCAACTTCTGTGCCTTATTATTATATAATCCTTCTTTAATAAATATACCTAACTCTTATGCATTTCTTGTCCAAGTATAGTACCTTCCAAATATTTTATATTGTTCCAACTTCCAAGCAATACTAAATTACTAATTGAGTAAATAAGAAAGGATCTCAACAGCAATGGAAATAGTATTAAAGTTAATAATACTAGCTGATGATAGGTGCTAACCAAGGGTTGTGTAATCAAACAATTAAGAATTTTTTTTTCTAAAATTTCTAAAATATGTTTCTAGTCGAGTTTTGATGTAACATCTGACACAGAAGACATTATCTTAACTACTTGATACATTTATTTTTTTTACAAAATAAATACACATTCACTAACATTCAAAATGTTTCCTTATATGTTGTTTAATGTTAAAATTGTATTGTCTTGAAATTCTATTAAAAATATACAATTTGTTCAAGTTAAATGCTTTGAAGATCATCTTATGTCTTATTAGTCTTTAGGTGATGAGATGTTTTATCATATAAGTTGCCTTAAGTTGTAAATGTGGCATATTTTATAAAATATGTTGATTGTGCATGTGTTCAAAGATCAATCTTGACAAATATTTAAATTATTTGTGTATTATAAATTTCAATCAATCTTTGGCAATATGGATATTGAAGTTAGTTTGTTCATTTTTAGAGTATGTTTGTTTATTTGAACTGAAGGGAAGTCAATATGAAATTTCATGCAAAGATATACTTTTAACATAAATTTATTCTTTCTTTCATCCGTATATATAATTTTTAGTCAATTCAAACCATATTTCTAGTTGTACAATTAACAAAAATGATATGAATTCTCCAATCATTATCAAATTTGCGTTGAAAAAGTATATGAACACTAATCCCAAATTATACACCAACTTTTTGTGAGAACTAAAACAAACAAATATTCTTTAATTATCATCAAATACTTGCATAAAAAGTTATTTATGCTAAATGATATTGATAAATGCATTTACAACACGTTACACACAATTATAGAACTTTTAATTATGCAATTTGAACTTTAGATCATAGTCTCCGCTGACAGTTATTCTTAAAAAATAAACAAATAATTGAACAAAAGTATATTCTGCAAATTGCAAAATAATAAAGATACCACTTGTGCTATAATAAATCGACACCATATTTTGTACGTGTCAAGATAAATAAACCCACTACATAACTACTACAAAGCACATCAATTTTTAATATAAGTGTATTACATCATTTGACAAATTGATGTAGGAATCTTTCTTGGGTGCAACATTTTTTATGTCAATAATTCTTGTTGGGGATTATTTCATTGGTGGCATTTTAACAAATTATTGTATTTCCTCTTGGCACTGTCTCCTAGATATAGACATCATTATTCATTAAGCCTTGGTCAAATTGAATAAATGTTATTTAAGCAGCAACTTGTTATGTGATCTCATAGTGGGATGCACAAGGAGCATATTTAATTAAAGAAATTAATCAGCAAAGCTTGTTATATATATATTATAATTTTTATTTGCAAAACTAAGAACTGCGTATCCGACCAACTAGCATCTTTTAAATTGCTTCTGATTATATATGTATGAAATAGATATATATATATATATATATATATATATATATACACACATATATATATCTAAAAATATTGATGAGAAGACGGCTTAAATTTATTTAGTTTTCACCAAAATTAATGAATTTTGTACTAACACTGTTATCTATTATTAAGTCACATGTTTCATATATCATTTTTCAATCAAGTTGTGGGTTAATTATCTTAACTGTAAGCGAAATTACTAAATTCGTTCTAGACGTTATTCATTATTTTGCATGAAGTCAAAACAACGCTGTCAAAGACCACTCTTAAATTTATTTGGCAAAGAAAAGTCGTTATATCTTTATGAAATTTATCAATATATTCTAAGTTGTTTCCGTCAATAATTTCCTAGGTATATTACTTTATTGTGAGATAAAGAGGTAACAAAAACACGAGAGGTCACTTATGCTGATGGCATATTTCGCATTATGGAGAAAGAGATGCAATTGAATTTTCAATGAAAAAAGAAAGGGCATTCTGGAACTGACAGACGAAATCATCACACAGTGGAAAGCGGAAGAGAAGAACAGTCAATCAGGGTGAGAATAATGAACTAAAAAAAAAAATCAAAACAGCCAAAATTTTTATTTTTGTTTACATTACATTATTTATGTTTCTGTTTCCTCACATCTGTACCACTCAAATTACACGCTGCTCACACAGGATTTTTACTCGGAAACTCTAAGCAATGTAACCAATTATGGTTTATATAAATGTGGACTTGAGCATTGTTGTTTACTCAAAAAAATAAAACCAAAATATTAGAACAAATAAAAGTGAAGAAAAAAAAATAAGAACATATTAGATCAGATGAGTTATCTATTATAATAAATTTTGTGTTTCGCTAAAAGGCCAATTACAAAGGTGATAACAAATAAGTTATCAATTTTAGGGACACAATAGCAATTGTTAGTAGTAAATATCACTCAAATACAAAACAAAAAACTTCTATCAATACTAATAAAATAGGTCGCTGTAAAAAGACAGTACCGAGAATAAAATAAGGGACTATTGCATAATTTTGATGTAATAGTTCAATTAATTAGGTAGAATAAGATATTTAATTCCAGCCTATTTTACATTAATTTAAAACAAAATTGATAAGTTAATCTCTTATTTAATGTTCTATAAAAAGATATATATGAGTGCGCATGATTTTCAATTATAGCATGCTCCGTAAATCTATTGGTGCAGCTTGTCAATGCCTAATGGGGTGACCAATATCATTTCTCTCACTTTTTCCATTTTTTTTATTATGATTTTTAATAATAAGATGACACAATTGGACCTGCTCTAAAGCACGCGGTTTGATCATCTCTGACAGATTGGACCACACACGTGCCTCAGACTTGACTCGCTGTTGGAGATTTCATGATTTCATCACTTGATTGCTTAAACCTGGAGCATGACTCAATCTAATAAACCATTGCGGGGTAACGATATTGACAGAGTAGTTTTTGCTTCATGTAGAGCCCAAGTCACATACAGTGCCGTCAAAACTATTGTCTATGCGATGCATGTAGCAAACACTCCTCTGTTAATATCTTTACTTGAGCTAACTAGTCTGTTTTACTCACGAGTCGCGACAAAAGGCATTGCCAGTTTCCTATTCGAAACAACAGTTGAAAAATATGGCAAATATTCATAGAAGCCCATATTTCGGCCCAATAAAATACCTAGTGGATTTATTTGGATTAAACAACAAATTTGAAATTCTAACTAGCCCAAGATTTGGCCCGTGAATGCCATTATAAACATCTTTCGATAATACAAATCCGGCCCATTAAAGCCCGGTTCACCTTTTCCTCTCGTTTTCTAGAGAAAGTCTTTGCATTACCAACTCTGGTTGTCAAGTCAAAAGTGCAAATGTCGTACATACCATACCTATTCAATTCCTATACACAAATTAATTGTAATGGAGAATTTTCCTTTGAAACATATACTATACCGTGTAATATTCAACTAACCAACCCATTAGAAAATTTAACCGATAGAACCAGAATGTCAGGAGAGGAAAATGGCGAAGTTGCGATGCTCGAATTCAATTTTGACTCAGTCAAAATTGGTGAAGAAGAGGGAGGAGAAAAGGGCAAGAGGGGCAGCACTTTGGTCAAGGGTTCAAATGAAGACGCCTCACTGACAGCGGGACCCAATCTCAATAACGGGTTAATTACCGTTAAGGAGTCTCCGCTCTGTGCAAAGGGGCCCAGCTCATTAAAACAGGAGACGAGATTGAGCGAGAAGACTGGAGAGGATGTCACCCAGACAGTTGAGTTTGTTGAATCGCAGGACGCGTGAGAGGTCCCCATCTGACGTGGCTTCCTGAGAAGGATTAACACATTCTACCTTACCAAATTCAAGAGAGAAACAATCAATAAAAGAGACAAAATATCTAAATCTATTCACAGCATTTGTGGGACAAGGCCCCCATCCATCAGAGTGAATCACACGCATCACACACACAAGTTGGTGTGCTTTCCTAACTCACACAAGTTTTCTTTATTGGCCTTTTCAAACAAAGGCGGATATAACATACTCAAAACAGGAAAAGAATGATGACCCAAGCGACTATGATGAAGCAGCAACAAGTCCTCCACACTCTTTCCAACTCCTTGAGGTGGATGCAACATCTACCACACTTTTGCCATCATCCTCTGCCTTCTGCTTCCTCATAAGAAGTACATCCAAGAATGCCTGATCCTCCTCAAAGAAGTCCACACTAGTCACACTCCCCTTGTCATCTCCCTCTGCTACCGTCAGATGTGCCTGATAACCTCCTCTACCACCTCTCCTAAGTCCTACCACCTCTGAATCGACCTCGACAAGCACTGATTTGTTTACTGTTCTTACATTACTAATTTAATTATTTACACCTTGAACAATGACTTGGGAAAATATTTTTACTTCTCTAACACGATATCTTGAGAAAATATTTATTTAAATATAAAGTTAAAAAGTTCCAAATTAGTTGTTTCAACATAGATATTTTCAAAATAAAGACAAAAGCTTCCAAATCAGTTGCTTGAAAAGTAGTATTGCACTCTTCAATAAATACTGTAATCATATATATGCAATATTAATTTAACTCAAATGCTAGCATCTAAGTATTGCACTCATTAATAAATTTGAATTTATACAATGAAAACCAGACCTAGGAATTCACGTAAATTATCAATGGCATGCAGAAAAAAATAGCTGTATTTACCATTTTCAGAGGGGAAAAAAGATCAAATTCCCGAAACGTCAACCTTGATAATCTATTTTTTCATGGTACAAATTTAAGCAATGTGTACTAGACTTCTTAAAGGAAAGAAGCTTGTATTCTAGATCATATTATTATACAGAATGTCAAATCAATCTACTTGAATTTTGTGCAACAAGGTTAAAGTTCTAGACATAATTCAAAGGAAGACATTGTCACCTTCACGACATTATCAGTATCCTTAAATTAAATTAAATATAGTACAACCTATTTTTCATCTTAATCCTCACAAATTATGCTATTACATGCATCGAAACCACAAATACTAAACACTAGACTCAGTGCGAGCATAATAGCATTGCACTTGTTCATATGTATGTTGCATACATAAAAGACCTTGGTTTTATTTTGTCAATGTTACAAGTTTAGTAATAATCATAACAGTCCGGTTGTTTTGAAGTAAAAAAGAACCTAGAATTAGCTTTGTGGGTAATTTCCAAATGAGAAAATTCAGCAATAAAAATGAAACTTAGGCTTGCAAATTGTAGTAGTTAATCCAGCCCTTGTCGAAAAAAATAGCTGTATTTACTATGTTTGGGAGGTAAAAAATCAAAATCAGTCTTTTTCCATATTGGAAAATTTAAACTAGGTGACCCAGCACTCTAAAAAGACAAGCTGGCCTTAGAGAAAGTCAAATCAATCAGCTTTTACTTCTGTAACAAGATCATATAAATTTTACCAGGATAAGTTCTAGACTAATTTAAAATGAATTCAGACTTTTCATACCTACCTTTAGCACATTGTGTTCTGTAATATTGAGATACTGAACTGATTGTGCAGGAGAAAATACTACTACCTGAAACTACCTGAAATTTCCAACTTCCACATAACACAATTCCACAAAACTGCCAATCCAGTGGGAAATCCATCCAACACTGGAAGGCCGCCAACCCGCTGGGAAATCCATCCAACAACGAGAGGCTATAATCACATATCAAATTCCAACCTCAGACTCGCTATCCCGTTAAATATGTCATTATAATTCAATATGCAATATCCATATTCAAATCAACCATACAAAACGAAAACACAGATTATAGAGAAGTCCGGTTACCTGATAGCAAGATACTCAGAATTTCAAATCAAATTGCAAGAACGATATATAATCACTGCGACGTAGTCGGAATTCGAATCAAATACACAATCAAATGATAATCCGTATCAGATTCTTCATTATAATATTTCTCATTTTCTTTTTGTTTTTCTTTAGATGGTGAGATCAAAGCACGGCAGGAAATTGAAATAAATTGAAGGAGTTTTGGTTTGGAATAGAAAGAGTGAGAGACGGCAGGGATTTAATTAAAAAAGGACTGTTATGATCTAAAATAAAGGAAATTTAATTTAAATAGGGAACGGTTTTAGATTACAGACGTTTCAAATCAAGATAGGGTGAAACTTTTGGTTTACATAGAGACGCGTCTAATTAATTGAAGTAATTATCCACAAAATGTTGCAGGAGATATTGTATAGATATATGATATATATATAATGCAACGGTTTGAAGTTAGTGAACTATCAGATAATTATAAATCGATACATAAAGTAATAAAAAGTATATAACTATATATATAAATATAGATGAGTGTAATATTGTAGAATAATTATTTTCCAAATTACTTTATTTATATATTAATATATGTTAATTTTTAATAACCTAGTAAGAGGGAGAGCAGAAAATTAAAATGAAAATATATATATACTGATAAAATTTATGATTTAAGAATAATACAATAATAGAAATATAATTAGCCGAATATGTATTTTTTTATTTAATTATACTATAAAAGAAATTAGTAAGAATAAATAATAATAACTCAAAATTTTCGGGATGTTACAGTTACTCAATGATGTATGAAATGGTTATAGTAGTATAATTACCATTGGTATTCGACCAATTGTACGTGTTCTGATAGAACCAATTGGAGAAACTGA
Organism: Carex arenaria; assembly: GCA_964058825.1. NCBI lineage: Eukaryota > Viridiplantae > Streptophyta > Magnoliopsida > Poales > Cyperaceae > Carex > Carex arenaria. The sequence goes on along the minus strand of CAXKVW010000002.1, from coordinate 370,049 downwards.
ATCGCATTCTGTACCTGAACTAGAGGTTTGCTATTTGCCCGCCTACCCGTGACCCGGATCCGGGTTGTCCGCGCCCGTTGCCCGCCCATCCCATCCAGTGCCCGGGTTTGGCACGGGTCACGGGTAGGACGGGACGGGTTAAAATGCGGGACGGACTGGCACCTTAGAAAAAAAACCCGGATTACCCGTACCCGTCCCAGGAAAAAATAATCCCGTGCCCGCCCACATCGGGTTGTACCCGTGCCAGGGTTGGTCGGACCCCCCCCCCCCCCCCCCCCCCCACCACCACCACCACCACCACCACCACCATCCTCCCCCCACCCGGCCCCCCCAAAACTTTCAAAATTCATTCCCCTCAAACAAAACCTCTTTAAATATACTCCAATCCCTCATATTTTTTCACATCTCAGTATCTCATATTCTCATAATATTTTCAATCACTCATTCTCTCAATATTTTTTATTATTCTCAATATTTAAATTTATTGTTAAAAAAAATATAGTTATAAATTTAAATCGTTCTACAAATTCGCAAACGGAATTACGAAAGTTTGTGAAAATCCCACGAGATTTCTGCGACCACTTGGTCCTGGTCGCTGATACCGGTCCTAAAAAACCACCGCCAAATTTCTGGATCTTTTTTCTATTCCCGCATCAGGTTAGACAGAAACCCAAAAACGGAGGCCGCCGTGCTTGTCCCGCTCCCGCGCCATCTGACGACGGATTGTCATTTTCTTCTCTTCGCTGATTTCCTCTTCCATTCCAGGCGCGTTCTCTCTCTCTCTCTCTCCGATGTGACAGAAACCCAAAAACGGAGGCACGTCGCGCCGTGCTCGTCCTGCTCCCGCGCCACCCCTCTCTTCCGCGCCATTTGACGACGGATTGTCATTTCCTCTTCCATTCCTGGTGCGTTCTCTCTATCTCTCTCTCTCTCTGATGTGAAACCTGATTTGGAGGTGTAATAATAATTAGTTGTAATTTCAGTATATTGAGGATTTTGTTGATCAATTCGTTCTTAGATCGTGAAGATCTAGCAAATTATAGCCTTCAAGCTAAATACTGATATTTACAGGTCAGCCCTCAATTTTACCTGAATTACTCTCTTTCTTTAGATAATAACTAATTGAAGCTAAATACTTACCGACTGGTACCAGTGCTGTGCCATTTGAGCTTTCTGTTGTGAGTTTCTTTCTCCAATTTGCTCTATTCGATCTTGAGCAAGGTAGGCATAAGAATGGAAACAAAGAAAAGGGCAAGAGCAGGTAGGCACTGTGTGTCTAACTTTTCTGTAAGGAGTTGTAAGCATGCAATTAAGGTAAGATCTATGATTTCAACTTCTGCTGAGACTTGTGGTACAGTTCCTTACAAGTATGGTACTGGTAAGATATTAATCACCCAAATTTACTGCTAAAACCAATAAAAATGAGCTATATAAGGGTTCGATTAGCTTAAACTCATATTTCTTATTTGGCAATAAAGTAACTTCTTATTTATTATTTTGCACATTGTAGCTTGTTGCACTAGCACAAGCAGGAAATGAACTTTCACAAGATGCTATTAAAAATTCAGGTAATTGCAAGTTTGTTCTCTATGTTACTCTTGAAAAATTGAATTACAAGTGCAGACATCACTTAACCACATTTCCACAGATTTGACTAGCTTAAGTCCACCACAGTTGGAAGGTTTGGATTGATGTTCTAATAGTGGTAAGTCTGTCTCTCTACGCATTTAATTGTGTAAATTGTCAGGATTTATTGAAATTGGACTAACTTGTTTGAATAAGTGCGCTTGCAAAAATCTAAGCCTTTGACAAAGAGAACCAGTTTGGAATTTAATGGTAAGTAGACATATTTTGTTTTGTTAGAAGATCAGTTTAAAACTAGGAGTTTAAGTTATTTTCTTATTGTATATAGGTGGGGTTCAAATTCAACCTGCCTCACAAGCATCAAGTGAGTTATTAATTTTCTCCCTTGTTGGTATGAAACCTTTTGCCTTATACAAGTACCTTCTTGTTATTTATTCCTATAACCTTTCAGTGAAGTTTGCATTTATTCTGAATCAGATAATAAGAGATTCATATGAGATATACTAGTTGTCTTTAGAGATGAATCTCTGTTGTTTGTCCAGGTTGATTAGTGGTCAACTAGGTTTTTTTTTTTTTTTTTTTTTTTTTTTTTTTAACTCTCTTATAGTCTTATCGTGTTGCTAATTTTCTAAATTTTAATAGACAAACAGTGATTTTGATGCAAAACCAATGGTAATGCTTCTCGGCCAATATTCTACTGGAAAAACGACCTTCATCAAGCATCTTCTTAGAAGTAGCTATCCAGGTTATTTTTTTTTTTCTTTTTCAATTTCAGTTTCTTATAATTAATTTTCTTTCCTTTTATCATATATATATTTTTTTTAATGAATACATACATCAGACTAAATGTAAGTTGTCAAATTGCAGGTGCACATATTGGACAAAGCCTACAACGGACAGATTTGTTGTCGCCATGGTACACCATAATTAATTTGAAGTATTTGCTTAATTGCCCCTTCATTTGTAACGTGCAAGACAAGCATTTGACTATATCCCTGTCACTATCAATTTTTATTTCGTTAGGAGTTTCAATTTTTATTTCGTTAGCTGTATAGTTTTTATACTTTCAAATAGTTACAAAATAGTTACATACAGGGTTTGTTGAGAGTTTGTTCTTAAAGTAAGTGTTGTTCATGAAATTTGTTCAAAGACTTTGTATTCAAAATTTGTTGTAATTGATTCAATGTGTGATATTTATATTTAAAAGACTTTGTATACAGTTTCTCGATTTTGTATTTGTAAATAGATCCAATATTGGAGAACCAGCGAAAAAATACTATCAGCAACCGGTGTTGAGTATCAGCGACCATAATATTTGGTCGCTGATGCCTTAACATGACGTCACCAAAAAGTATCAGCTACCAAAACAAAATTGGTCGCTGATAGAGTATCAGCAACCGGTGACGTCATTGGGCAAGTATATATATTAGCGACGATACCTTTAGCGACCAAGTGAGACTATCAGCGACCGGCGACATACCTATCAGCGACCATTTTCACCGGTCTCTGATGCCTCTTTCTGCTGTATTAAGGATCGAACTTCTTTTGAAGGTACCAGCTACCCTTATTTGATAATACCATACCATGAAATTATATTAAGAAATTTTGTCAATTACAGATTTAGTGAGCATGTTGTCCACCCTTTTATGCAACTTGAAAGAAATGGTATTCTATTTAATTATATGAATACTAAATGTACGAGTCCTTTTCTGAAATTTTAGGTATTAAGAAAATACGGAGTCTCGCAGCTTAAGCTTGCAAAAGCAAATTAATCGGTATGCTGCAATCCATTTGGAGCCTGAGGTAATTTCCATCTTATTATTTGTAATGTTTGGCATTTCTTTGATTAAGAATGAGTTAGGTTGGTTGGAACTTATCTCTACCAAACTTGTTTCAGGATGGAAAGGGTTGGAATACAGAGCTGCATTTCCTTTGATTAAACCCCCTGAGTGCTAAGCTGGGTCATTCATTCTATATTGTATTTAGATCCAATTTTTTTTTAATATCTATGAATATTGTTAAATAATTTTTTTTATTAATTAATTTTTTTTTATGAAAATTTGTCATTTTGTATGAAAATTTATTTTTGTTATCTTATAATATATTCCGTAGCAACGCACGGACACGATTCGTACCGATTGGGCTGGGGAAAAATAAATGAACATAATGGGTATATTTGTTTGGTATATTTTGTACCAATTGGTGAAAAGAAAAAAAAAATTACAAAAGAAAAATTACCCTTCTGCGACCGATTTTGACCCCATCAGTGACTGCCTAATCGGTCTCGGATGGTCTTCAGTCACATCACAATATAGTATCAGCGACGGACATCATCGGTCGCTAAAGGATCATCTGTGACCAATTTTTAACCCTTCTGTGACCGGTGACATCAGCGGGGAGGGCATCAGTGACAGAGCAACTGTGACCGGCCCTTCTGCATGCGACCGATTTCGGGCTTCTGTGACCGATGTACCTTTCTATGACCGGCGCCTTACCCTTCTGTGACCGATTTGGCCGGTCGCAGAAGGGTCATTTTGCTGTAGTGAAATTTCATAATTTTTGAAAATATTTTATTATATTTTAAAATAGATACAAAATCATTGTTTTTAGACCGTTTAAAAACAATGATTCTGTACTTATTTAAAAGTATAGTAAATTTTTTTTTAAAAATATAAAATTTGGTCTCAAGTATGGATATCATATTGAGTGAATCGGAACGATAGTTTGAACTTTAAAAACAAAAATATAAAACAAAAAACACAATAGATATAAAAAACATGAGGTATTGGAATCTCCTCGTCATATACACAAACAGTATATATATCCATCATGAATTTCATGAATATATGGCTGGCCTATTAATTAGCAAGGCTAGTTGTTCTACAACAATACAAGATATAGATATTGCAACCATACGTCATTTTCACAGAGACTATAATGGATAACATTGATTTGGCCTAGTCAACTTAATTACAAATTAGCCTCAATACAATTCAACACTGCGCAGTATTGTGGGAGCACTTCATATTTTTTTTCTCGAATTCAGAGTAGATCCGATGTCCACCGGACCTACCTTGGTTCGATGATTGTAATGACCATTCGATTGCATTAAGATTCATGCAAAATAATTAAATCTCGTGCATGTTTATTTCAATTTTCATACGCACAAATCTCAATACCAATCGTACCGTGTTATAGCTAATTGAATTACCAGGTCCGAAGGGCATCGGACCTACTCCTAACCTGGTACAATTTTATATTAGAAACAATTCAAAAAAAGTATTCTAGAGTGATCCGCAAATATCCCACTACCACCACCTCTCCTCTTATAAAGAGAGGACAAGTTTTGAACACTGAACAACAACACTTTATAAAAGTATACATAGTTTGTGAACACATCTTGTATATTAATGCAACAATGGTTCCTTCTTTCAATGAACAAGCCTTCCCTTCCTCCACACTATTCTTCATCTCTCTTCTCTCCTTCACCATCTTGATCTTGCTAATTACTAGAAAGCCCTCTAAGAACCTCCCTAACCCCCCTCCTTCCCCTCCAAAGCTTCCTATATTAGGCAACCTCCACCAACTCGGCACCTTAGCACACAGCTCTCTTCAAGAGCTCTCAAAGAAATATGGGCCTATTATGCTCATTCACCTTGGAGAGATACCAACTCTTGTTGTTTCAAATGCTTGCATGGCGCATGAGGTTCTAAAGACCCATGATGCCATCTTTTCTAGCCGACCTCTTTTAGAAGTGGCCAATATATTAACATACAACCACCAAGATCTCGCATTTGCACCTTATGGTGAGCAATGGAGGTCTTTGAGAAAGATAGCCAGCATGCATTTGTTGAGTTCAAAGAGAGTGGTGCACACATTCAAGCACTTGAGAGAGGAAGCGGTATTGTTCATGGTTAACAAAATCGAAAAAGAAGCTACAACATCGACTGAGGGTATCGTGAACATGCGGAATACCTTTTACAAATTTACCAACGACTTAATTTGTCATATGATGACGGGGAAGTCATTTAGAAAAGACGGAAGAGAGGAGAAGCTGATGCATATGGTGGTTTCTAGCATCCCTCTCATTGGCAAATTCAATCCGGAGGACTTCTTCCCTTCTCTCAAGTGGGTAGGTCGTATTCTCGGTGCGAAGGTGAGAGAGGAGGCAATGAAAATATTTATGCTCGGTGATGTGATGATGATGGAGGTGCTCAATGATCGTGTTGAAGGGAGGACCGAGGGTGATGGCGACTTCCTCGGCACATTGCTCAAACTTCAAAAGGATGAGAAACAAAAGAAAGAATTTGAGATAAAGGATGAGCATGTCAAAGCACTTTGTTACGTAAGTCTCTTTTTTTAATATATACCTGGAGATCAAATTTTTTATTTTTTGGAATTTTTTTACTATTTATTATGCCACTTTGAAAATCGCTGATCCAACGGTGACTTCTGTTTTTACTGGACTATTGGATCAGCGATTTTCAAAGTGGCTTAATAAATAATAAAAAAATTTCAAAAAATGTAAAATTTGGTCTCCAAGTATATTTTAATATAGAGATCACATCTAATGGTTTAGATCGACTGTTTGAACTTTGAAAATTGAAAAGCGACTTGGTTGCACGGGAGCTTAGGAACAATCGATTGTATATTAGCCATTCTCTCTCTCTCTCTCTCTATATAGATATAGATATAGATATAGATATATACATGAGCTATGGTGAGTTGTCAAGTAATAATTTTATTTCACTTGACGCTCATATTTTTATTTTCAAAGGCCAAATAGTCTAACCATGCAAAACAACTGCTTGGAAATGTTCTTGGAAACTAAATTTTAAATTTTTTTGGAAATTTTTTAATATTTTTTTAGATAGATAGAAAACAAATGTTTTTCAATGGTTCAGAATCATACAAAACAGTGATTTTGAAATATTTTAAAAAAATAGTAAAAAACTTTCAAAAACGGATTGAAATCTGCTGCGATCCAAAAAAGGTGAACAGTAACTCTAAAATCCCTGCTTTCCCAAATCTGACCGTCCAATAATTTTGTGCACGTATCTCAAAGCAGCTGATTTTTCCTTACACGAATCTCGAAACAATTCAATAGTTGGATTTGGAAAAGCAGGAATCGCAGGTCACTGTTCATGAGCGAGAATCGCAGCAGATGCGGATCCTTCAAAAACTGTAAAATTTAGTCTCCAAGTATATTTCAATATGAATATCTTGTTAAGTGGTTCAGATTGACTATTTGATATATTTGAAAACAAAATTCTTATTTTGCAACTCATCATAACCCATCTCTTTTTTTTGAAAGGACTTGTAGGAGATACCAAGCAAATTTTTATTGCATAATAGAAACGTTGATTACAGCACATCCAATCCAGAAGTGGATTGCCCCTTTTATAACCAAAAAAGAAACAAATAACAAGACAATACAAACCAACACACAAACTACACAGCTCGCAGAGAACAGAAATAAAACTGATTATACTATACTACATCCATACTGATGCTATCCATACTGCATCCACATGTGACAGTCTTGCACTACCCTTTGCACTACCCTCTCAGATAGCATCCTGGGCTCTATTCTTTTTCCACCGAAAACCACATGGTTCCTGTGCTCCATATCCCCATACTGCACATAGAAATTGTGTTGCCCATTCTTCTTTAGACCTGGTCCCTCTTGCCCTCTTTGATTCGTACCACACTTCATGGGTTGTCATACCCGCCTTCATTAGCCTATACCCCAGCATATTTGAAAGGATAAACCAAACATGCGTAGTATGTGCAAAGGAATAGCAAATGCAATGCCGACTCCATTGGACAGTTATCGCACATGATGCACTGTGGTTCACAGTTCATTCTTCTTCTTTCCATCACCTCATGTGTCAAACACTTGTTCTCTCAGGAACATATATGATTCCAAAAACCTTAACCGTAGGCGGAGCTTTACTAGCCCAGAACTCCATCAAAGGCCATCTGATCTTGCCGGCCCCAATCATAGTCATGTATAGTGACTTTGCCGTGTATACCCCTTTTTCATTCCACTTCCAAATTATTTGGTCTCGGTCATTTATCCCATAATTCATCATTTCTTGGTGCAAAGAAATGGGCTATGTGATGCGCATCTCCCAATGATATTGTTGGTTGGTGGAGCCTAGGCTGGCCCGGGCCAAGCTGCGCCAGAGGCAGCCCTGACTATTCATCAAACCAAAAGGAGATGGCCATGCCACCACCACCTCACCAACAGTGATACATTTCTCACCATAGCCCCCCCCCCCCCCCCCCCCCCCCCCCCTCTCTCTCTCTCTCTATATATATATATATAAAGATTTGTTCCCATGAAGTTGTGAAAAAGTGCTTATATGTTTGTATATATACAGTCAGAAGAACAAAGTAGTTTGACATTAAGAATAATATATTTGTTTAAGGAAATATGTTCACTAAATAATTAACTTCACTAGAAAACAAATATTTTATTAACTTTGGAATTTCGTATATGCAGCAATCACTGGCTGCTGGCTCAGAACCGTTAGCCTTAAGTTTAGAGTGGACCATGATAGAGCTCTTGAGACACCCCAGAGTATTGAAGAAGCTACAAGAAGAGGTGCGCAGCATTCCTGCGCAAAACAATCTGCTCACTTCTGAAGATGTCAGCAAGCTAACATACCTGAAGGCTGCCATGACAGAAAGCTTCCGGCTACACCCACCGAATCCGCTTCTAGTCCCGAGAGAATCCATGGACTACTGCAACATAGAAGGCTATGACATCCCGAAAGGATCGAGAGTTTTTGTCAATACCTACGCCATGGGAAGAGACCCTGAGGTCTGGGACAACCCGTTGGAGTACCGACCTGAAAGATTTGTTGATAATCCATTTAACTATAATGGTAACACTTGTGAAATCGTTCCCTTTGGAGGGGGGCGGAGGATTTGTCCCGGAATGCAGCTTTCGCTCCTGATGATGGAGTTGGCCCTGGCGAATCTCTTATGGAGGTTTGATTGGGAGCTCCCGAAAGGGATAAAGCCAGAGGATGTCGACATGACCGAGACGCCAAGCTTGTCGCTGAAGAGGAAGGAGGATTTAGAGTTGGTTCCGAAACCTAGGCAGATTACATATTAAAAGAAAGACATATTTTAAGTGGATTAATAATGTCTAATACATTTCGAATAAAAAAAATTGAGATGTATATATGTGTGTACTTCTTGTTCTATAAGTTTGTCCATTTTTTGTATTTTCTTTTCTTGTTCGTCATTTTTTATTTAGTGCTAAGTTCACGGGGTATGATATATATAATGTATAATATTTGTAATTTGTATTAAAGAAAATTGCGTACTATGGATTAATTTTTATTTTTAAAATTCTAACAGTAGATCCAAAGTGTTTAAATGATCATCATATGAATATATACTTCAAAAATAAACTTTACATTTAAAAAAAAAAATTAATATTTTTTTATTGGTAGAAAATCACTGTTTTTCTAAGGTCCAGAATTTTCATATCAAGTGGTTTTCTACCTATCTAATAAATAGTTAACAAATTCTAAAACATATAAAATTCGGTTAGCAAGTACATAATCATATAGAGCTCATATTAAACGGTTCGGTTCGAATCTACTGTTAGCAGTTTCAAAACGAAGATATAAATTCATAGCGCATGCCAATATGCTACCATAAGCCTCACTCTTTAGTCTCTATGTCATTTACATCCTCATTTTAATATTATAAAGGAGTACGCCCTTAGCTAATTAACCATGGATATATATAGGCATTAATTTCTCCCAGTTCCGTACCTCAAGTCCAATTTGAGCAGTTAAACATATTTTCTCTTGCACTCTAAGAGCACATTAAAGAAGTGTTTTCTATGAACAAAATAATGGTTAGTGGAAGGTTCTAAATAAATTTTCTTTTGGTTCCTAAAGTGTACAATTATATATACTGCATTCAGGAGTGTATCTAATATATTTGATTCAATTACAAGTTAGGAGATAAACAATTACCGTTGATCACCGGAAGCCTTTAGTTTTCCGAGCAATCCCCCTCAAGTCCGATGAAGAGAGCGAGAGAGGCGGCAACGACAACGTTCTGCTCTTGTAGAAGAGAGATACCTGATTCAAGTTCTCAACTGAAAATCCTCTTCTCTTCCACTCAAATCAATCTCTATTATATTCTGTAGAGAGAGGGCATTAGAGAGTGACAGAGCCGTATTTCTCATTTTTGAGAATACAGACCATATATGTTATCCAAATCAATAGGCGCCTCCATCATTAATTAATTAATTAATTAATCTTATTTTTCTTATTGGATCTGTAGCCTATTTTCTTATTGGATCCTTAGTGGATCTGAGCTCAGAACTTGTCTTATTGGGTATTTTCTTATTTACAGAACATCGTCATATTTAATTGTGTTCTCCATGGACCAATAGCATGATTGTATTATTTATAAACTTTATATAATTTATACCATCAGTAAATCATAAAGTTATTAATATGCATTCTACACATTAGAAGTCCCACTTTTCATGACACATATTGAACCCGATAATTAATACTTAATTTGATCACTTCATAACGGGTCTAATTTATATTTGAAGTCTATTATTCAATATATATTTATATCACATATAAGCCCATATATATTGTTATTAATTAAATTAATTCCAACATACATGGTTCAAGTAAATTAATTAAGTAACAAATGAACAAATATAAAATGGCACTGATCAACATAAAAGAAGTCAATGAGTTCAGCATATTGAAGAAGAAACAAATTTAGGAGGGTGTTTAGGTTTTTACATCCTATAACATATATTTTACTCTTTATTGTTAATTCAACTTTCAAGCGAACAAGTGCTCCTTCTAAGATGCCCTATTACTTGTTTCCTTATCATTGACTACACAACAACGCTAATGTTTAACAAATATAAAGCAAAGCATATCCCATGTATAAGCCCATTCTTCAAAACCATGTATAAAGCAAAGCATATATATACCGCAGACACACGATTGCAAAACCGTGTATAAGCCCATTTTCCAACCGTTTATGGAAGAGTTTTCTACAGTAGTGAGAACTTTCAAAATGAAAATTTGAATTCATAGCGCGTGCCAATATGCGCTACCATAGCCTAACTCTTTAGTCTATCTGACATTTACACCCTCGTTTTAATATTATAAAGAAGTACGCCCTTAGCTAATTAACCATGTATTTTGTTTATTTCTTTAAAAAAAAAAAAAGATAAACGAAATAGATGGTTAATTAGCTAAGGGCGTATTTTGTTTATCCCCATTCGATACATATAGGCCTTAATTTTTCCAGGTTCCGTTCTCAAGAGTGAAGACCAATTTGTGTAGTTCACACATATTCTCTTGCTCTAGATCTCTAGGAGTGCATTAAAGAAATGTTTTCTTTGAACAAATTGTTATTGGAAGGTTATAGATAAATTTTCTTTTTGTTTCTAACGTGTACCATTTTACTGCATTAAGGAGTGTATCTAATCTTTTAATTAATTTGATTCAATAATGCTATTTTTTGTAAGAAAATAGCGAGATTAAGAAAACAACTTATTATTGCAATCTTATTTTCAACTTTACATGTATTTTTATTTATATAAGAAATTAAAAACTAGTCGTAGCACTATCTCCTAACCTATTAATTACAAGACACTATTCCCTAAACTAGCCGTTATAATTCAAAAATTGTAGCTAGCTGTTATTTTTAACACTAAATTTTTTTTTTTTTACCACTGTCAAAATTAGTTTGAAATTTGTCACACCCCGAGACAACCCGCCACGTATTTATACGTAAGACGTGTGCACATCACATACATTATCAATAATAAATACTCATGCAAAATATTAAAATTAAACAAAGTCTTCTAACATCACAAATAGTTCAAGTATATAACACACATTTAACATGAGATTAAAACAAACATGACAAACAAACCGATAATTACCATATTAGTCAATGTATCCACTTCTAAAGAGAGAATTTAAGTTTAACTAAGAAATTAAAAAAGTTACTTGAGCCGTCTGCTCGTTGACTTCTTGATTCGCATCTCTCCTATTAGTGCTCCTCGCCCGCTTCATCATTTCCTGGAACCCACATAAAAGTGGAACGGGTGAGAGATCGAATAGTCTCTCAGTACGGGATTTAGTTCCAGTCCCGGAGTTTGTCAAATTCACTTATGTATACAAACAGGATATTAAAATTTTATCCTCACATGCTATGAAATACTTCAAACACACACACACACACACACACACACACATAAACACACTTCTTTAATTATCTTTCAAGTTTTCTGTTTATCCATTTATTTGCCAATCCAGTGGGAAATCCATCCAACACTGGAAGACCGCCAACTCGCTGGAAAATCCATCCAACAACGAGAGACTTTCTCACTAGACGGGGAATCCACCCTACGCTAGATATTGGCTGTCGCACTAGACGGGGAATCCACCCTACGCTAGATTTTGACCCGTGACGGGAAATCCAACCGATGTCACGTTAACGAGAGGTCTAGTCGAACCCAGACCCAATGTATACATTCCAACATGCGTTCAACGCACGTTGGCTCCTTTCCTTTAACTCATCCATTACATTCCACGTTCGTTTCATTTAACACTACACAACGCCATGCTTAACACATCCTACTTACAAGTCTCATGATTTATATGAATAATCCTATTGAATTTCTAAACAAGCCAAAGGGATTGTTCGATTCAACATGCACAATTTCATAAACAAACAAATAAATAAAATGCACACAAAATGGTAAGTACAATATGACAATGTCCAGGAAACCCGTACCTGAATCCGTGGGGTAGTTCACTCTTGCCTCTACGTTGCTTCTTATTTCAGAATTCGTACCTAGACCATGTTACACGGTTTCTAAATTAATATTTATACATCTTCCTATTTATTTGTTACTTAAACTAATCAAAGTAAAATAGAATATAAATTTACCATACGATCAGACATATAATAGAATTTGATTTTTTTACCGAATATATTTCCTAAGATTTAGACATAATATATCCGGATATCAACATAAGATATTGTTTTAAGATATAATTATATCTAGTATAGAGTAATTGAAACTATGCAATTAAATAAAATCAAGAGAATAGTTTTGGAATTTTATAACTAAAGGAATTATTATAAACTACAAAAGTTCCGGATTGTAATATCATCAAGAGATAGATTTTTAGTTTATAATTTAAATAAATACAATCATAAATCCCTAAGTTATTATAATTTATTCTAATTGATATATCTACTTATTATATTACAATCTAAGAAATTATGCAAAAATAAAAAATTATAGTTTTTAGAATACCTTATAGCTCGCAGTTTTACCAGAGAAGATTCAATCCAATTTTTGAGAGGTTAATTATCAAAATAAAATAACAGAGGGCAATATTTATAAGGGAAGGATTTAAACATAGTGGTTTCGTGGTAATAAAGTTTATTTAATAAAATAACCTTCAAGATTAATTCAGATTGAGAGATTTCAAATTCCTTAGCTTTTAAGTTTCTGAACGTTTAATTTACTTGGCTAAAAGCAAAACTGTTGAAATCTTAATTGGCTAAACGTTTAGTGTGCAAATTTTAATTGCCAGCGTTTCAAATAACAAAATTTATTGCAATCATATTTGTTTACTTGAATAGTAATTTAATTAGATGCTAAAAAAAACTGAAAATCATAGCATCCGAGGAGTCTATAATAATATCGTTATATATATTTTATTAATTGGAAAAGATTAATTCATACCTTGATTTATTGTCTTAGTTTACCTAACGTTATAAAATAAAAAACCATCTAGAGTGGTTTATGTAAAAAAATACCACCCCCGCACAATGGTTCCGCGCACTAGCTAAAACGGATATGCACAAGCCTTTTGGCGTACCATGGTCTGCACAACGGGTCTGCACCATGGTTTGGCGCACCAGGTCCGCGCCAATTGATGTTAAGTAACTCATGAAACTTGCGTGTCTTTGACCGGCTATTCAAAAGCCCAATTTTGTAAGGACCATCCGATTTGCATCAAGATACGTGCTGAGTACATTAAAATCAGTGCAAGTATGTCAATTTCTGTGTGCACAAATTGGTGCCCCAAACCCTTGTGCGGACCCCTTGGTGCGCGAAATTCCTACGCGGACTCAGTGCGCCAAATCATGGTGCAGACCACTCTGGTGCGCAAGATGCTTGTGCAGACCCGTCTTGGCTGGTGCGCGAAACCATTGTGCGAGGGTGGTATTTTTTACATAAACCGCTCCGGGTGGTTTTTAATTTAAAACGAATTTTGACAGTGGTAAATTTTTTTTTTGGTTTTTAACACCCCCCTCAAGCTAAAAATGTATATATTGTACAACCCTAAACCCTAAACCCTAAACGAATTTTTAACACCCCCCCTTTAGCTTGCTGTAATTTTTTTCAAACGGACTTGGATCCAAGCCTTTAGAGAAGATATCTACGGTGTTTCAATTTCTTTTGCTTGAATATTTTCTCTAATAAAGTGGCAATCCACTTCTATATACTTTGTACTGAATAGGTCACATGATCTCTAAGTCTAGTTGATGATTGTCGTTCTCTAGATGATCTTCTAACCGTTGAATTTTCTACTATTTTGTTTTCATTTGTGTCATTAATAATCTCATTTTCTTGATTATTATTCTCAACTTGATGATTATTTCTAGGAATAAAATTAAAATTATCTAAGTAAGACATTACTATAGTATTATTTTGATTATTTGTGTATATTTGATGAATTGCTTCTTTTCCTTTGAAGTATGGTTCATTTAAAAAAAAAATGTAACATTTCTAGAAAGATACAACTTTTTATTAATTTGATCATTTATAACCCTTTTTGTAAGATGAGTATTCTAAGACAATAGTTTTTTGTGATACAAAATAAAGTTTGTCATTTTTTTATAAGTATGAAACTAGAACCAAATATTCTCATATGGTCATAAGTGATTTTTTGTTGGTAAAGTATTTCTGATGGACTTTTATTTTCTAAAACAACACTAGGTAATCTATTGATTAAATGAGTGGTACAAAGTACGGCATCCGACCAATAAATTTTAGAAACATTATTTTGAAATAATAAGGATTGTGTCATCTCTAATAAGTGTCTATTTTTTCTTTCCAATAATTTATTTTGTTTGGGAGTATTAATACAAGTTGTTTGGTATATAATACCATTTTCTCTAAAGGGACTTGAAATTTTTTTATTTATAAATTTGGTTCCATTATCCGATCTAAAGAGTTTTAATTTTGTATTAAATTGTGTTTCTATAAGACATAAAAATTTCATAAAAATAATCAAATATTTCATCTTTAGATTTAAGTAAATATAACAAAGTTGCTTTTGAAAAATTATCAATAAATAGAACATTATATCGGAGTCCGTTATATGAATCAATTGGGGCCGGTCCCCATATTACTAAATAAAAAATAACTTCACTTTTGCTAGTAAAAAAAGAAAAGAAAAAGGAAGCCTTTTTTGTTTTGCTAACTTGCAAATTTCACAATTAGTACAATTCAAAAAATGTAAATCTAAGATACTATTTAAAATCTTGTTGGAAGGATACCCAAATCTTTTATGCCAAAGATCAGAGTTAACGAATTTTTGGGAAGCACAAAATTTAATTTGGTGTTAAAAAAGTGTCCATTTTCAAGAAATCCTTCACCAATCTTGACGCCGGTTTTCCTATCTTGAAATTCAATATTTTTACAGGAAAATATTGCATTACAATTTAATTCTTGTGTTAATTTATTTATAGAAAGTAAGTTTATAGGAAATGTTTCTTAATATAAATCATTTTTAATTTGTTTATTGCATAAGTTTGTCACACCCCCGATCCGGAGGTGCGATGGACTTACCGCGTCTGTTTTTCCATATCAATTCACATAACACAAGGCATGGATCTTTTTATGCATTGCCAATAGCATCCATTATTTTTCCACATTTCAATTTATTTACAATAATTATCTGACATTTTACAGTGGATGATGCTAGATGAATTTTCTGCAACATGTCAGATAAAATAATCCCAAATCTCAATCCTTTAGGTGGCCCTGCTGTCAATTACAGTCCCAAAAACGTTTCTCAATCTTCGTCTAATAAACCTGTAACCCACAAGGGGAAACGAGTGAGAAATAATAAATTATTTCTCAGTGCTGATTGCCACTCAGATTATTGGATTCGAAGAAAATCCATATTCGGAATGAAATCACCGCACGAGAAATTAACAGTTCATTTTAAAATGACGAATGCAAATGCTCAATATCAGTATCTAATCGAACAACAATAATCCCATAGATAATCAAAATTCAATGAATCTGATCAGAATAAATGGTTTGGGTCTAAATCTTTTAAACCCTAAAGTCTGGTAACGTTTGGTTTCTTACCTTTACAATTTCTAGTCTGGTAACACTGACAAATACCATAACGAGTATCCACCGTGTTAGGGCTTATACTGTTCTATCTATCCTGACAATTTGTTAATGGAAACATTATAAAATCAAGATCTCAATGCCGTCAGTATCAGAAAGAAAATTGATGATAAGACAGTTCTAACTATCCTGACAATCGGTTAGCAGAAACAATACGAAATCAATATCACAGTACTGTCATTATCGGAAAGAAAATCATTGATAAGACAGTTACCACAGTTCATTAGTCTTACAATCATAATTCATATTTATTCAATATCCCCTACCCAACCAGTACTGGGTTCAGTTGGGGCCAATCACCATATGCGCATAAGGGTCCTGGAGTAAAGCCTAGTAGCTAGCTAGACTTTACGATATAGTAATCCTTTTTCTCCACTATATGGAGGTTCAAGGATTACAGTATTCAATATTCAATTAATTCAATCACTGTGGTCTCAATCAATCATTTGCAATAAGAATCAATCAATCGATAAACAATATCAACATGACAGTCAACATACTTACCTTGTAATTCAGTTTCAATTGTATTGGGCTATGCATATGATGCAACGGTTCAATCAATGCAGTCAATCAAATATTCAAAATGTACAGCGAGTTACGATTTAATTCCTAGTCATGAATCTCAGACTAATCCAATAACCTCGCACCTGATATCGTAGGGCCACATGTGAGGTCACTAGCCATATATTCTTCTTGAGTCCATCTCATCAATCCCTTTTATAATTATGCCTACTTTAAAACAATATATACTATAATCAATATTTGTAACATTTTCATATACAAGAGCAGGGTACGTGCTTCAATATTAAAATCCTAAGTATATGTTCATTTATTCATTTTTGTTTAGTATCTCTGTAAACTATCAGTGTTAAATTATTAAAAGTTCCAATTCTATTAATGCATTAATTTATTAATTTATTTCCTAACTCTCTTAATCATTTTTATAAATATATTGATACATATGCGTACCAGTATCCGTTTGGAGATGAATTAATTGATTGAATGACTATATGTACTTTTAAAAAGAATCATTACTTATCATATCCAATATAACTCTATAGACATCAATCTAGTACCATAAATAAAATATATATTTACAATTCATGTCTTGTATCGGAGTTTAGAACAATTCTTTCCAATATTATTTCCTTCATGATTTAGACATAAAAACCTTCCGAAATCAAGTTTTCGCATTTATTGACATTTGAATCATCCATATGCTACTATTCATATAGTCTTACATGTATACATACTCTATACACATATAATTATTTATATAGTACCCATACAACTAGAGCATTAAAAATTCTCTTAGATTAATCTTTACTTAAGTTACAAAATTTAAGCCATTAATAGAAGATTTGAGTAAGAACCGAGAATAAAGGAAAAGATGAGCAAAATACCATTAGAATTGGATTTTGGACTTAGAACCTTTCTCATGATAACTTTTCTCTAGCAGTCATGAACACACCAAGAGAGAGATTAAGCCTCTCTGTTTTTTTTTTCTTTCCTTTCATTTCTTTTTCTTTGTGTTTTCCTCTTTTGTTTATTTCTTATTTCCTTTCTTTCTTCACGCAAGAGAAAAAGAGGTCAATTAGGAAACCAAGGGTGAGGCACCAGTGTTTACCACGTGGCCATAGAGCCACGGTGGTGCTTCATTTATTTATTTATTTTAAGTTTGCCATTTTATATATTTAACCTTCGTATTTCCAAACTTTGCAAATTAGTCCAAAAGTAATTAAAAGAACGTTATATATATATTACATGCATGTAGCATTCAATCCTATATTTTTATATAGGTTATATCTCATACAGTTTCCATTTCAAATTTTCAATTATTCACTCCAAAATATTTTAGACATTTGAGTTAACAACTTATGTTGATATCAATCAAACATAATTTTAAATTATCGATTTGATAATAAATCACACCCAAGTAACTTATTCACCATTGCTAATCAATTCAGAAAAATAATATTTATTCTTTAGATATTACTTACTCACTGAAAAATAAATTCAGACAGTTTGTATATTATTTTCAGTTATCAATTTGATATACACATTTTTGCATAGTGTTACAAAGTTAGTTTCTCCTATGCCATTTATTTTTGCCTTCATACCATTTGCAAGCAAGACATTTATCACCATTGATCGGTTTGAGATTTGACAATAATTGTTTGTTACCAAACATATGGTATGTTGCACCACTATCTATAATAATTTGATTGATATATAAATCTTTTTAGTTAGAAGCAATATCACATGTGATCTTATTTTTAATTTGGTTAGCAAGTATTCCAATGATTTGTTGGAGAATGTTGCTCTTTTGCATTTGTTAGAAAGCATTCTGACAATTTGTTGGAGGAGGTGTCGTGGCTTCAAGATTGAATTGTTTGTGGTATTTGAGTGGAAAGCAGATGCTTCTCCCCCAGTTCGATCCAAATCATCTCTCCCTCTTTTCTCGGCCACTTTCCACCCTTTTGGTCCAAGATTAGGATATAAGAACAAACACTGATCTCGGGTGTGACCCTCTTTTTTGCAATTTGAACAACTATTGGGATTGCTTTAGTGATTGGTGAGACCATAATTTTGTGTCATGATTATTTGATTTTTCGGATTTTTTTTTTTTACAAATCTGATCAAAACAGTTTTTTTGGTTCTTTACTGATAAAGAACAAATATTAAAATTTTGTTAATGGTTCTCTAATACGTGTAGAGAGATGACTACTTTGGCTCTTATCCTTCTTTCTCTTGATACTTGTTGAGTTATTGGTGCTTTGGCTCTTGACTCTATTTTATTGACATTAATTGAGTTCTTGGCTCTTGACTCCTATTTTTTTTTACTGGTACCGACTACCATTGATAGTTTGGATGACACTTGTGCAGAATTTTAGATATATGGCTCTAATAGCATGTTATTTTTTGTAAGACAAAAGAGAGATTAAGAAAACAACTTATTATTTCAACCTTACCTTCAGTTTTACATGTATCTCTATTTATAGAAGAAATTAAAAACTAGCTGTTGCACTATTAATTACAACTACCAATTACTAACCACTAACCGTTATCTTCTAACCTAAAAATTACAAGACACTATTATCTAAACTAGCCGTTACAATTCAAAAATTGCAGCTAGCTGATATTTTTAACAAATAACAAGTTAAGGAGCTCAAATATCATCACACATATTTAAGTGCACACTATAGTACGAAAATGCATGGATTCAAACAACACCTTTCCTACTTAGCTACAAACTTCTTCTTATCCATAACGGCAACAAACCTCAATAGATTAATTAATCAATTGTAAAAATCCTGTAGTGTAAGAAGTGATTGTACCCTTAAAGTAATTAGCAATATTGTTAGGGTTTTGAGAGAAGGAGGGGTATGAAATAAGAGACAAAATCTTATGAGAAAGTTTGATTGTATTTCTTAGCTTCATAATTACATAGAGTATAAAGTACAAATGATATAATTTATAGCAACATAAATATCTAAAAGTATAACTTTATAAATGACACATCCTAAAATATTCTATAATAAATACTAAATTCTTCTTTCTTAATATAGCCTACATCCTGCTAAATCAAATATGATATAAATATATGATGAGATGAGAGACATATATAACAAATATTGTCACCGGTAGGTATTATTGCAAAAAAAAAAAACACATGGGGCTGTACGAACAGTTTTCTTTCCAACTGTCAGTATTAATAACGGGTAAATTTTTATTATTGCCGGGTAAAGATATTAACAGAGTAGTTTTTGCTTCATGTAGAGCCCAAGTCACAGTGCCGTCAAAACTATTATCTATGCGGTGCATGTAGCAGAAACTCCTCTGTTAATATCTTTACCTGAACTAACTAGTCTGTTTTACTCGCGAGTCGCGACAAAGGCATTGCCAGTTTCCTATTCGAAACAACAGTTGAAAAATATGGCAAATATTCATAGAAGCCCATATTTCGGCCCAATAAAATACCTAGTGGATTTATTTGGATAAACAAAAAAAAATTGAAATTCTAACTAGCCCAAGATTTGGCCCGTTAATGCCATTATAAACATCTTCCGATAATACAAATCCGGCCCATTAAAGCCCGGTTTAAATTTTAGAGAAAGTCTTTGCATTACCAACTCTCGTTTTCTAGAGAGTCTTTGCATTACCAACTCTTGTTGTCAAGTCAAAAGTGCAAATGTCGTACATACCATAAATATTCTACTCTTGTTGTCAAGTCAAAATTGCAAATGTCGTACATACCATATATATTCAATTGCTATACACAAATTAAATGTAATGGAGAATTTTCCTTGAAACATATACTACGCCGTGTAATATTCAACTAACTAACCCATTAGAAAATTTAACCCAAAGAACCAGAAGCATTGACAGTTCAATAGTCAGCAAAAAGCTCAGATAATTGTTCATCCGTCCATTCTGGAATCGAGACCTTTGTAACCGGCATTTCTTTTTCATCATTTCCTTGGTTTGGTTGCATGTTGCCTTTCAGAATCTTGACCGAAGTGTTTTCTTTTGAAATTTTGCCGAACAAATCATCTCCCGACATTTTATCGGTGCAAATTGTGGAGACTTTATTTGCTTTAGGGTTAAGCCGTGAGATAATTTCACAAAAGTCAATTCTTTCGCTCGTAGTTTGTTCAATGACTGATGATCTGATTTGTGCATGATTTTCTAAGCCATTGTTGATTAGGGACTGTTCCATCAGCCTATTTTCCTCTTTTCTCTTCCCTACGAAAATAGGGGAAAGTAATAAAAAAAAAAAATGCTGGTCAAATCTGGCGTGACCTGAAAAACCAGACTAGTCAACAGTGGCTGGATCTTTATTAATAGAAATGATTATAAATAATATTAGGAAACAGAAAGAGTGGCTGGATTTTCAATTGCATATGGATCCGAAAAAAAAATTGGTTTGGAACTGATTTTTTTTCCAGTTCTAAAGTATTTTATTTTGTTTCAGCCACTCTTTCTGTTTCACATAAAACTCAGCTACTCTTTCAAGAAAAAAAAAACACACTTAGGATCCGAAAAAAGAATTGGCTCCAAAATTTGGAGCCGAAATATTTTTCGGATCCATCTATGCCATAGAAAATCCCAGCCACTCTTTCTGTTTCCCTATATTATTAAATAATAATTTTATTAATGTGAAACTTAAACTAGATCACAACTCCAGTCTTGAACCAAGCCTGGTATAGTACAACCCAGCAAAACTGGTATAGTACAACCCAGCAAAACTGGTATAGCACAGCTAGGATAATAATACAAAAAGGAGAGAGAAACTAACCGCTATCTTGAAACCTTGTTTCCACTGCAGAAGTCAACTGCTCTTGAAGGGGCCCACAGTTCTTTCCTACAAGCTGTTCAAAAGAACAAAACAACTAATCGCAATTATCAAAATGTACCAGTCAGAACAATTCCGACAAGCACCAATTTGTTTACTGTTCTTATATTACTAATTTAATTATTTACACCTTGAACAATAACTTGAGAAAATATTTTTACTTCTCTAACATGATATCTTGAGAAAATATTTATTTAAATATAAAGTTAAAAAGTTCCAAATTAGTTGTTTCAACATAAATCTTTTCAAAATGAAGACAAAAGCTTCCAAATCAGTTGCTTGAAAAGTAGTATTGCACTCTTCAATAAATACTGTAATCATATATATGCAATATTAATTTAACTCAAATGCTAGCATCTAAGTATTGCACTCATTAATAAATTTGAATTTATACAATGAAAACCAGAACTAGACATGGGAATTCACGTAAATTATCAATGGCATGCAGAAAAAAATAGCTGTATTTACCATTTTTCAGAGGGGAAAAAAAGTTCAAATTCCCGAAACGTCAACCTTGATAATCTATTTTTTCATGTTACAAATTTAAGCAATGTGAACTGGACTTCTTAAAGGAAAGAAGCTTGTATTATAGTCTTTCTAGATCATATTACTATACAGAAAGTCAAATCAATCTACTTGAATTTTTTGCAATAAGGTTAAAATAATACGACCTGATAGCCTCTATCAGGGTTTCAAAAAAAAAAAAAAAAGGTTAAAATAATACCCTACAAGGTGAAGTTCTAGACATAATTCAAAGGAAGACATCGTCACCTTCACGACATTATCAGTATCCTTAAACTAAATTAAAGAGTACAACCTATTTTTCATCTTAATCCTCACAAATTATGCTATATTATATATTGAAACCACAAATACTGAACATTAAACTCAGTGCGAGCATAATAGCATTGCACTTGTTCATATATATGTTGCATACATAAAAGACCTTGGTTTTATTTTGTCAATGTTACAAGTTTAGTAATAATCATAACAGTCCGGTTGTTTTGAAGGAGAAAAGAACCTAGAATTAGCTTTGTGGGTAATTTCCAAATGAGAAAATTCAGCAATAAAAATGAAACTTAGGCTTGCAAATTTTAGTAGTTAATCCAGCCCTTGTCGAAAAAAATAGCTGTAGTTACTATGTTTGGGAGGTAAAAAATCAAAATCAGTCTTTTTCCATGTTAGAAAATTTAAACAAGGTGATCCAGCACTCTAAAAAGACAAGCTGGCCTTAGAGAAAGTCAAATCAATCAGCTTTTACTTCTGTAACAAGATCATATAAATTTTACCAGGATAAGTTCTAGACTAATTTAAAATGAATTCAGACTTTTCATACCTACCTTTAGCACATTGTGTTCTGTAATATTGAGATACTGAACTGATCGTGCAGGAGAAAATACTACTACCTGAAATTACCAAAGTAAATTTTAATTGATAATATGAGAAAAACAATAAAAATTGAAGTCCTTACAAAATTAGTCATATATTAAACCAACATTTATTATGGTTTTTGAATTAAAACATGGTTGACAAAGACTGATTAAAATATTCAAATTAAGCCTTAAGATAAAATTACAGGTTGAATTCAACAAGATAAAATTGATTCAGGGCTCAATTTTCAAACAAACTCCACAAAAAGACAAAAACACTTGTTGAAAATTTATTACCTGCTTTAAAATAAGAACACACCCAACTGCTACATCACTTCCAAGAGTTCCCTCTAATAGAGCTTTATGATGAATTGAGGCACAAATTGTACCTGTTTGATCCTAGAAAGGGGGAACAAATTAAAAAAAATCAAAGATTAATTTACAGTCAAAATATATATATATAATATTATAATTAATTAAGAGTTGGGTTATTGTACAGTTGTACTTCATGAAGTTAAGGGCGTGTTTTACTTCACGCCCATATTTGCAATTTTAAAGTTCAAACAGCCGATCTAAATTGTTCAATCACATCTCCATATTAAACTGTGCTTGGAGAGCAAATTTTACATTTTTTGAAAAACTTTTACTATTTTTTTTTATTTTTGAAAATCACTGATTTTTTATGGTCCACAATTTTCTGAAAAAATGATTTTAGAAAATTCTAAAAAATAATAAAAATTCCCAAAAATTGTAAAATTTGCTCTCCAAGCACATTTTAATATGGAGATCATGTTGAATTGTTCAAATCGACCTTTTGGATTCCGTATTTGAAAATATGGGCGTTAATTAAAAATACGCCCTTTACATCATGAATAAACAAAAGCCCAACTCTAATTATAAATTACCAACTTTTCTTATACCTTTAAAGTTAGTACCAGATCTCCAAGTCCATTTGACGTGCAAGATTTAACAAGACCCACAACCTAACATTAAAAATATAATTTCATTATGAACTCCTATAAAAAAGAGTTACTCAATGATGTATGAAATGGTTGTAGTAGTATAATTACCATTGGTATTCGACCAATTGTGCGTGTTCTGATAGAACCAATTGGAGAAACTGAATTGCATTCTGTACCTGAACTGAACAACTTCTTAATTACAGTCAAAAAGTGTACGAATTTGTAAAAATATAAAAATCACCTGTCAATTCATGAATTCAATAACTCTACATTCAATTCGAAATGGAAAAAAGTAACCTAGATATCGCATTGCGTAGATCCAAGAATCAAGCTGAAAATCACCATCGACCTCTCCATCCAAATCCATAGATCCACCTACTCTCCTCCCAATCTCTTCCCTTTGGGACCCATTCTGGACTACATCTCTCATCTTGACACGATGCATCGCCGCCTGTACAGCCCCAGCAGGGCCTGGTATGAGACGAGGTGAAACTGATCTAGGGTTTTCAACAGAGGAGTTTCTAGAGCGAGAAGAGCAAGGTCGAAGGGGGCAAGAAGAGATCGAAGGTACAATGGTGAACAAATCGGAATCGTCTACGTCTAATCTCTCCTCCCAATCAGTGCTCTCAGCCATGGTCTAGTTCTAGTTCTCTCTAAGCCAAAACCTCTTCTTCTTCTTCTTTTTCTACAGGAGGGAAAGGACAGATTTCAGAGTAGTGTCCATTGGACCTACTTTGGTTCGATGGGATCATTTACCGTTCAATTGGCATTAAGATACGTGTACTTCCTTTAAAATCCGTGCACGTCTGGCCTAATATCCGTGCGTATAGATCTTAACTCAGATCGGACGGTAAAAGAGTTTATTGGACCAAAATTAGGTCAGATTCCAATCGGATTACAATGTTCTCTAAAGAAAAATGTGCAAAATCTTTTAGGTTTTACTGTGTTATATTTTTTAATTCAATGTATGTAATGCTGTCGTTTAAAAGGTTCTGTTTCTATATATGTAATTCGCTACATTCTTAGTTATATAGAATGAGCCGTGTAAGATTAATTATTGTGAGAGTGCATAGGGCAAAAGGCGGGAAGATATAGTGAAAAACCTGGATGCACATGGTTCATGTTTTCAAGCTTATAAATTAAACTGAGGGGTGCGGCCAACCGACTCGTAGACCGTAAAAAAATTTCCTTTTTTTTTTTTAAAATATTGGCAAAAGAAATACTAAAAAATGGTATCAAACTTTACGGATTTTTTTTTATGTAGCACTCAGAAAATCATTTTAAAATAAATAGTACTCGGATCACTATTTTGTCAAAATTGACACTAACACGGACTCAATCCGCGCATCTATTGGTACCAGGTATGCGAACTGAGGAGGCGGACCCGAGTGCACGGATTGAAAGGGCGGATCCGCGGGTTCGCGGATTGAGGCCACGCATCCAATTTTGGTGCTACAAAAGGAGCCACGCACCCATAACTTTAATTTGAAATTTAGATCGGAACCGTCCAATCTTTTCTAGCACAATTATTAAAGAGATATGCACGAATTTTAAAGAACAAATACCAAAGACCCGCACTTTAAGTAAAGATAAATTCGGCTGGTAGGGGGCATGTGTCACAATTTTATGGCACGGTTTAAAAACACTCAAAGTCAAAGTTACGTGCAGATCTCAAACCATTCAATACGGTCCACAGAAATCTCAGGGGCTTTAAAATCCGTGCATATCTCTTTAATAATCGTTGTAGAATAGATCGGACGGTTTGGATCGAAAATTCAAATTAAAGTTATGCTAAAATTGTGGGTGCGCACTCTCAGTCCGTGCACCAGGGTCCGCCTCCTCAGTTCGCACACCTAGTACTGATGGATGCGCAGATTGAGTCCGCGGGATTGTCGTTTTTGACAAAATAGTAGTCCGGGTGCTATTTATTTTAAAACGATTTTCTGGAGTGTTGGATAAAAAAAAATCCGCAAACTTTATATAAAAGGTCTAAGGAGCTCAAAAGAGGATACTTTCTTGCTTAACAACACCTCTCTTTAGACTTAGAACTAATAGATTTATCTCCAGGCATTTATAGTCAAATTTAGGGCAAATAATTCAACATAGTAGTTTTGGCTTCATGCAACACAAGGACCATATGCAGTGCTATTTTGATTCAATAATCCGTATGATTCTTGCTGAACAACACCTCTGTTGAAGGAAAATAAAATGTAGCATGCTTCAGAAAAAAAAAAAACGTCAGTCTTCAGATGTGATATTTGAGTATATATCATGTATATACTTATGAATTCTAAAGGAAGAAATACGTAATTGTGAACATTTTGAGGGGTATACAAGAAAATTTTCCTTTATTATATTTAATCGAGGAAGGCACATTAATTGTTATCGTATCGAGATCGTCATTAAGATTAAATTAGTGTCTTTTATACTTACACGAGGAAGCCACATTAATTTTTTTATTCACAATTAATTAATTAGATCCTCCTTTAACGATTTTTTTTTTATTTACACGAGGAAGGCACATTAGTTGATACCAAAGCTGCGTCTTATGTGATTTTTTCTGAAGGAGTATAGTTAGTAGATGACAAGTTCAATGAAAATCATCACATTAATTGTGGCAGTAGATATATATACACAGAGGAGGGTTCAAATGCACCAATATATTAAACATTATTTATGTCTGTTTTCAAAGTCCGTACAGTCGATCCGAACTGCTAAACATGTTTTTCGTATTAAAATATGCTTGGAGATCAAATTTTATATATTTTTTTAGAATTTTTTACTATTTTTTTTTCATAGGTACAATATCACTTTATCGGACGGTCTAGAATCTCCTTAAAACAATGATTTTGTACCTATGAAAAAAATAGTAAAAAAATTCTAAAAAATATAAAAATTGTTCTCCAAGTATATTTTATTATGAAAAACATGTTTAGTGGTTCGGATCGTGTCACGATCCCGTTGCCGAGCCGGGAGTCGCGACAAGAGAGGCATTCAGACATCCATCCATCATCCCGTCAACCTACGTCACAAGCAAAAATAACAACAGAAACAATACGGAAGTCAGCTACAAAGCTCAGTAACTAGTTATTTAACGACGCCCTTCTATATAATTAACTTAATTAAACAACTATTCAAACATACTGGATTAATCCACACAAATTCAAATCAAATTATGCTTGCATATTTAACCGGCGATAGCACCTGAGTCTAGGATATCAGTAAAACAAGTCACACAATATTCATATCATTCCATTTCACACAATCATATCATTTCTCAAATTCTCATAACACAGTCATATCATTTCACAAATCGAATTCGAACCCAGACCTACTATCACGTTAAATATGCCCTCATAATCCAAAACCCAATTCAAAATCCAATTGAACCAAACAAAACAAAAGCACAGATTATAGAGAAGTCCGGTTACCTGATAGTGATTGATTCAGAAATCCAATTCGAGTTGCAATGACTGCTCAAAATCAATGCGACGTAGTCAGAATTTCAATTTGATCCACAATCGAATAACAATCAGCATCAAAATATTTATCAGAATATTTCTATCCTCTTTTTCTTTTTCTCTTTCATTTTTCTCATTTTTTTCTGTTTTTCTTAATCAATTAAAAGAGATAAAAAGCTTTTAAATAAATTTATGGCGGTTATAAAATTGCATGCACAGAGCCACGTGGCTTGAATGCCACGGTAATAATTTTTTTTTTAATGTTATGAGTTTTGTATTTTTACAAATTAGACCTTCATATTTTTAAATTTCACAATTAAGTCCTAAAAATAATTTTAAATAAATAATTAAAATTATCGGATGTTACAAACTACCCTCCTTACAAAGAATTTTGTCCTCAAAATTCAAACGGAAAATATTCAAATCAAATAGGATATATAGATGATAATCAAATTTATCAGATATAAATTTATCGGAGAAGATAATCAAGATAAATCAAATTAATTACTTATCATCTATCAGTTATCATTAAATTCTATTGTGTTCAAATTCAATAATTATATAAAAATAAGTCAGAGATATATATAAATTAGATCTTATATCAAATGATGTCACCAGTGAAAAATTCCAGGAGACATAATAATCAATCATAATTCGGATGAATGATCGGACAGTCAAAATTTGAAGAATGAAACTTTGAAAGTGTCAAGTATCAAATTGGAACTAGCATGTATAGGGTAGAGACTTGGCAAACTAATTATTTCAGATAAATTATTATCAATTCAGACAAAATCAAGATAACAAAATAAACTTGGACCCAAACACAGTTTGAAGAACGAATGCTCTGATATATACCAAAATTGTCACGACCCGCCGCTGGGCCGGGAGTCGCGACAAGAGAGGCATCCGGACATCCATCCATTGTCCCGTCAACCAACGTCACAAGCAAAAATAACAACAGAAACAATACGGAAGTTAGCTACAAAGCTCAGTAACCAGTTATTTAACGACGCGCTTCTCTATAAATGGCTTAATTAAACAACCATTCAAACAGACTGGATTAACCCACACAAATTCAAATCAAATTATGCTTGCATATTTAACCGGCGATAGCACCTGGGTCTGGGTTATCAGTAAAACAAGTCACACAATATTCATATCATTCCATTTCACACAATCATATCATTTCTCAAACAGACTGGATTAACCCACACAAATTCAAATCAAATTATGCTTGCATATTTAACCGGCGATAGCACCTGGGTCTGGGTTATCAGTAAAACAAGTCACACAATATTCATATCATTCCATTTCACACAATCATATCATTTCTCAAATTCTCATAGTCATATCATTCCACAAATCAAATTCGAACCCAGACCCGCGATCCCGTTAAATATATATGCCCTCATAATCCAAAACCCAATTCAAAATCCAATTCAACCAAACAAAACGAAAGCACAGATTATAGAGATGTCCGGTTACCTGATAGTGATTGATTCAGAAATTCAATTCAAGTTGCAATGACTGCTCAAAATCAATGTGACGTAGTCAGAATTTCAATTAGATCCACAATCGAATAACAATCAGCATCAAAATATTTATCAGAATATTTCTATCCTCTTTTTCTTTTTCTCTTTTTCTTTTTCTCTTTCATTTTTCTCCTTTTTTTTTTCTGTTTTTCTTAATCAATTAAAAGAGATAAAAAGCTTTTAAAGAAATTTATGGCGGTTATAAAATTGCATGCACAGAGCCACGTGGCTTGAATGCCACGGTAATAATTTGTTTTTAATGTAAAGAGTTTTGTATTTTTACAAATTAGACCTTCATATTTTTAAATTTCACAATTAAGTCCTAAAAATAATTTTAAATAAATAATTAAAATTATCGGATGTTACAGATCGACTGCACGGAATTTGAAAACAGAGATAAATGATTTCGAGTATATTGGAGCATATTGGAGCACACAAAAAATAGTGTATTTGAACCCTACTCATATACATATAAACGATATAGAAGTTTTATTTTTTATTATTATGTATACGAGGAGGGCATATTTATTGTTATCGTATGTACAAAGCATGATACCGAAGATTTCTCAAATTAACAACTGACTAATTAATTCCTCACATCTGGACATGGTTATGTATAGCAACTAATAATTATTTAATTTGTTCAATCTAATGTGCTTGACACGAGGAATGCACATATTGATATTAGTCGGTTACAACTTACATGTGCAAGGAAAAAATGAACTTAGACCATCATTTTTTCTCCTCTTTTTTGGTTGGAAAAATAATTATTTGCGGACGTTAGCAGAGACATAATTATCATGATCATTTTTTCTACGTACGTACTGTGATATACGAGGAGGGTTGTAATAGTAATAGTTCATGCTTTTTATATCTTAGTAAATTATATATTTTTATTTTTAAAATTCAAGTTGTTGATCTGAACTGCTCAACATATATCCATACTAAAATATATTTGAGAATCAAATTTTATAATTTTTGAAAATATTTTATTATATTTTAAGATAGATATAGATACAAAATCACAGTTTTTGGACCGTTCAAAAACAGTGATTTTGTACCTATCTAAAAAGAATAGTAAAAAAATTAAAAAATTAAAAAATTTAGTGTCCAAGTATGAATATCATGTTGAGCGGTTTGAAATGACGGTTTGATCTTTGAAAACAAAAATAAAAAATAAAAAAAACACAATTGATATAAAAATATGAGGTATTGGAATCTCCTCTAGCTCGTGATACACACACAGTGAGAGATGTAGTATATGATGTATATCCATCATGAATTTCATGAATATATGGCCGGCCTATTAATTAGCAAGGCTAGTTGTTCTACAACAATACAAGATATAGATATTACAACCGCAAGTGCGTCATTTTGACAAAGACTATAAAGGATAAGATTGATATATATGGCCTAGTCAACTTACAAATATGTCTCAATATAATTCAACACTGCGCAGATATTTTTGGAGCACTTCATATATTTTTTCTGACCAGCTGGTACAATTTTATATTAGAAACAATTAAAATAAGGTATTCTAGAGTGGTTCGCAAATATCCCACAACTACCACCTCTCCTCTTATAAATAGAGGACAAGCTAGTTTTGAACACTGAACAACAACGCTTTATATAAGTATACATAGTTTGTGAACACATCTTGTATGTTAGTGCAACAATGGTTCCTTCTTTCATTGAACAAGCCTTCCCTTCCTCCACACTATTCTTCATCTCTCTTCTCTCCTTCACCGTCTTGATCTTGCTAATTACCAGAAAGCCCTCTAAGAACCTCCCTAACCCCCCTCCTTCCCCTCCAAAGCTTCCTATATTAGGCAACCTCCACCAACTCGGCACCTTAGCACACAGCTCTCTTCAAGAGCTCTCAAAGAAATATGGGCCTATTATGCTCATTCACCTTGGAGAGATACCGACTCTTGTCGTTTCAAATGCTCGCATGGCGCGTGAGGTTCTAAAGACCCATGATGCCATCTTTGCTAGCCGACCTCTTTTAGAAGTGGCCAATATATTAGCATATAACCACCACGATCTCGTGTTTGCACCTTATGGTGAGCAATGGAGGTCTTTGAGAAAGATAGCCAACGTGCATTTGTTGAGTTCGAAGAGGGTGGTGCACACATTCAAGCACTTGAGAGAGGAAGAGGTACTGTTAATGGTTAACAAAATCGAAGAAGATGCTAAAACATCGACTAAGGGTACTGTGAACATGCGGAATACCTTTTACAAATTCACCAACGACTTTATTTGTCATATGATGACGGGGAAGTCATTTAGAAAAGACGGAAGAGAGGAGAAGCTGATGAAGATGGTGGTTGATAGCATCCCTCTCCTCGGCAAATTCAATCCGGAGGACTTCTTCCCTTCTCTCAAGTGGGTAGGTCGTATTATCGGTGCGAAGGTGAGAGAGGAGGCAATGAAAATATTTATGCTCGGCGACACGATGATGACAGAGGTAGTCAACGATCGTATTGAAGGGAGGACCGAGGGTGACGGCGACTTCCTCGACACATTGCTCGAACTTCAAAAGGATGAGAAACAAAAGAAAGAATTTGAGATAAAGGATGAACATGTCAAAGCACTTTGTTACGTAAGTCTCTTTTTTTTTTTTAATTTATATATATATAGAGAGAGAGAGGGGTTAGTTAATATCAAAATATTTGTTCTTAGGCCATGAAACAAACGCGTCAGTTTTTATATTTTCAGAGTTCAAATAGTCGATCCAAAGTGTTCAATATTCAATATATATTAAAATGTGCTTGGAGACCAAATTTTATATTTTTTTGAATTTTTTTACTATTTATTAAGTCTTTTTTAAAATCGTTGTTTTCAACGATCTAGAAATTTTCACTTAATAAATAGTAAAAAAATTCCGAAAAATATAAAATTTGGTCTCTAAACACATTTTAATACAGAGATCACATCTAACGGTTTGAATCAACCATTTGAATTTTGAAAATCGGAAAACTAATTGGTTGTACCACGGTACCAGAACAAACATTTTGATATTAACCAACCTCTCTCTCTCTCTCTATATATATATATATAAAGATTTGTTCACACATGAAGAAGTTGTGAAAAAGTGCTTATATCTTTGTTTGTATACAGTCAGGAGAAAAAAGTTCTCTGACATTAAGAAAACATGTTCACTAAATAATTAACTTCACTAGAAAACAAATATTTTATTAACTTTGGAATTTCGTATATGCAGCAATCACTGGCTGCTGGCTCAGAACCGTTAGCCTTAAGTTTAGAGTGGACCATGATAGAGCTCTTGAGACACCCCAGAGTATTGAAGAAGCTACAAGAAGAGGTGCGCAGCATTCCTGCGCAAAACAATCTGCTCACTTCTGAAGATGTCAGCAAGCTAACATACCTGAAGGCTGCCATGACAGAAAGCTTCCGGCTACACCCACCGACTCCGCTTCTAATCCCGAGAGAATCCATGGACTACTGCAACATAGAAGGTTATGACATCCCGAAAGGATCGAGAGTTTTCGTCAATACCTACGCCATGGGAAGAGACCCTGAGGTCTGGGACAACCCGTTGGAGTACCGACCTGAAAGATTTGTTGATAATCCGTTTAACTACAACGGTAACACTTGTGAAATCGTTCCCTTTGGAGGGGGGCGGAGGATTTGTCCCGGAATGCAGCTTTCGCTCCTGATGATGGAGTTGGCCCTGGCGAATCTCTTATGGAGGTTTGATTGGGAGCTCCCGAAAGGGATGAAGCCAGAGGATGTCGACATGACTGAGATGCCAAGCTTGTCGCTGAAGAGGAAGGAGGAGTTAGAGTTGGTTCCGAAACCTAGGTGGATTACATATTAAAAGAAAGAAATATTTTATATGGGTTAATAATGTCTAATCGATTTCGAATAAAAAAGATTGAGAAGTATATGTGTGTGTACTTCTTGTTCTATAAGTTTGTCCATTTTTGTATTCTGTTTTCTTGTTTGTCATTTTTGATTTAGTGCTAAGTTCACGGGGTATGATATATATAATGTATAATCTTTGTAGTTTGTATTAAAGAAAATTGTATACCACATATTAATTTTTATTTTTAAAACTCTAACCGTAGATCCAAAGTGTTTAAATGATCTTCATATGAATATATACTTTACAATTTTTAGAATTTTTTTACTATTTTTTTATAGGTAGAAAATCACTGTTTTTCTATGATCCACAATTTTCATATCAAGTAGTTTTGTACCTATCTAATAAATAGTTAACAAATTCTAAAATATATAAAATTCGGTTTGCATGGACATAATCATATAGAGCTCATATTAAATAGTTCGGTTCGAATCTACCGTTAGCAGTTTCAAAACGAAGATATGAATTCATAGTGCAAAATGCGCTACCATAAGCCTCACTCTTTAGTCTATATGTCATTTACATCCTCGTTTTAATATTATAAAGGAGTACGCCCTGAGCTAATTAACCATGTATTTTGTTTATATTCAGTGGATACATATAGGCATTAACTTCTCCCAGTTCCGCGCCTCCAGCCCAATTTGAGCAGTTAACACATTTCTCTTGCACTCTAAGAGTACATTAAAGAAGTGTTCTCTATGAACAATATAATGGTTAGTGGAAGGTTCTAAATAAATTTTATTTGTGTTTCTAAAGTGTACAATTATACTGCGCATTCAGGAGTGTATCTAATCTACTTGATTCAATTACAAGTTAGGAGGTAAAATATCATCACACAGATTTAAGTGCCCACTAAAGTAGGAAAATGCATGGGTTCAAACAACACCTTAATTACCTATTAACAACAAACTTCTCCTTATCCATAACGGCAACAAACCTCAATAGATTAATTGATCGATTATACAAATCCTTGAGTGTAGGAAGTGATTGTAACCTTGAAGTAATTAGCATTGTGGTAACTGGTAGGTATGGTTGCAAAAAAAAAAAAAACACACATGGGGCTGTTAGGACAGCTTTCTTTCCAACTGTCAGCATGAATAACGGGTAATTTTTATAACAAAGTAGTTGTGGCTTCATGCAACCCACAAAGCATATGCAGTGCTGTTTTAAATCTATATAATCTATGCAGCATAGCGCTGCAAGAAGTGAAGTTGCTCTGTTAAAATCTGTAGCAGAATAACTTAATTATACATAATTATTACTCAAAGTTGTTGTTTTGCTAAATTAAGTAATATCCTAGAACAGTTGGAAATAATCAATGGTAACAATAAAAACCAGCAACGTCACCGGCATCTAAAAGTTTTCTGATGACACCCAATAAGATAAAATAGCACACGCTTAATTAGTTGAAGAGGACAGTTCGCTGGCCTATATATAAATCACATTCGGATTGTTGCAAGTAAAACCATCTTTCTTTCATTTGCTACTTTTTTTCTCATGTATAATAGATTGAACACAATGACTTTCAGGTTCTCCATTACTCTTATTGCTATTGTGTCCCTGTTAGTTGTTTTTGTTGCTGCGCAGGAATGGCAGGATGACCCCAATGATGACAATGGCCCAGATGATGGCAAATATGAATGGCATGTTGGCAACGCCACATTTTATGGGCAGCGCAATTCTTCTGGGCCTCCTGACAATGGTAACATATAATGCTTTCCTTTGTTTTCCCACACACTATAAAAGTAAAAACAGGATGTGTTTTCTGAATGATCTTGTTATTCAAATGATACAATATGCAAAATGATTTAAGTGGTTGTTCATTATTCTATCGTATTTACGCATACAGGTGGTAAATGCGGGTTCAAAAATATAAATCTTCCCCCATATAATTCCTTTCTGCCAGCGGCAGCAAAGCCATTTGGCGAGATGGCAAGGGTTGCGGTGCTTGCTACTGGATTAGTTAATTGACTCTAGACAATTTGGAATGAGATTGTACTACATGGTTTATACTTTATAATTCTATTTTCTAGTTCTATTTTATTCCAATTCAACAAGGGAAAGTGATTTTTAAAGATATATAACATTTTTTAAGAATTTTAAAAGAAAACACCACAGAAATTCATTGTATACTTCCACAAACTTCAATTTAGTTGCAAGTGACATTCTGATATTTCCGTATGACAATGATGCATTACACTTTTATTTTCCCTTTCAAAATTCTAATCCATAAAATTCACGGTAGCTAGCTTTTGATTGATTAATTAGGTGGTGTGCAACAAAGACAAGAACTATCCAACCAATGGCAATCGGCTTTGTAACAGTAAAATAAAACCCATTACAATCACTGATGAGTGCTTGCATGGTCGCTGTACTGAATCAACTTATCACATCGACATGTCTGGCATTTCATTTGGCTCACTGGCAGATACAGGTAATGAACATGAGGTCTACAAGGCTGGAAAACTTCCTGTTATGGTTAGTAGGTAAGCGCTTTGCTTCATTTCAGATATGATTTTACAGCTCCAACTTGACATGTTTTTTAATTATTCTTCTTGATAGTAACATTCACTTTCATGGTTTTGGTTCAATTATTATAGGGTTCCTTGCGAATATAAAGGTCGTAACATTCACTTTCATGTCTCAAAAGGCTCAAACCCATACTAGCTGGCTTTGTTGACTGAGTACCAAAATGGTGATGGCGATCTCTCTAAGCTGGAAATTAAGGAAGCAGGTTCTTCTACATGGACCCCATTGAAGCACTCATGGGGTAAAATATGGGCAATTAACTCTCCTCATCCTCTTAAGGGACCCATCTCTATTAGGCTTACAACCCTTTCAGGGAAATGGTCCCTAGTGGCAAAGAATGTTATACCAGCAAACTGGAAGCCCGACACCAAGTATGACTCTAAAGTAAACTTCCCAATTGATATTTCGCCTTGGCTGACGTGATTAATTCGGCTCATAAACCACTATGAACTGAAGGAAGGGCAGGTTAATTAAGGCAATGATTCTAAAGTAAACTTCCTGGTTCAGCTTTCATTTTTTGTATGATCATGTAACTATGCGTCGCTTACATACGGTGAACTATTCGAAACCCTAATATCTGTGGTTTTCGTGTTTAATATATGATTCTTTAATTATTCTTTTTATTGAAGCAATGTTGTAATTTGTTCCAGATGACCATCTTCTCTAATATACATAATTTTAGTGGAATTAAATTAAAGATCGTTTGAAATATTCAGAAAGGAACTTCATTTTTTTTTGTATGTGTCCGTCGTCTACACTTTCGGTCTTTCTACTATTCTCTGTGTTGTGGAATATTTAAAGTGCGAAAATAAGATAACAACTCTTGTAGTCACTCTATTGAAAATAATAGTTATTTACTTTGGCATGTTTAATTTTTTTAGAAATATTGTATTGCTTGATGAGTAATTAATTGAACATAAATTCTTTTTTCCTTAAGAGAAAGCAATACCCTATTTATAGATTTAACAGTAAATCCTTACAATCTAACTAATTACCCCAACATGTCAAAAATCATTAACTTTTGTAAAAACCCAGGGATGCCCATATTGCCTCAACCACACACACCCCATAATCCTTAATTACCTATTGAACATATATAGTTCATGCAGTTGTTAGGCAGTAACAAAGTTTCAACATAGAAGGTACGTTATAGGCATAGGCATCCCTAAACCCAAAATCATACCCAAAAAAGAAAAAATCAAGGCATGATTTTTGTAATTAGAAGCTAACATCATATGGATCAAGTAAATTAACTAAGTAACAAATTAATGAACAAATATGAAAACGTGCTCCTTTCTAATGAGTTCAGCATATTGAAGATAAAAAGATATATGAAGGTGTTTAGGTCTTCCATACTATAACATATATTTTACTCTTTATTCTTAATCCTATTTTCAAATGAACAAGTGCTCCTTTCTAAGATGCCCTGGTCGATCGAACTCAACAAACACGTAGTTTCGAGTTTCGACAAGAAAAAACGTTTTGTAACTCATTCTAAGATGTCCTATTACTTGTTTACTTGACATTGACTACACAACAACGACAATGTTGAACAAGTAAAAAGCAGAGCACACACATATATAAGTACGTTATCAGCTAACAGGAGGCCTGATCTGGTATATTAATTATTCAGACTTCGTTATATATATGCATGCCTGATGTTGGTATCTTGTTTATTTACCAAGGACATTTAATTTTATTTGGATTCACAGTTCCTACCAAACAGGTCCTTAGGGTTTTCCAATAAAAAAATAGTAGATAAAAAAGATTTGATGGGATATCAAACAGGTTAGTTTTCTTCTATTGCTAAAACAATAATGAAATAGGAAACAAAGGATAACTAATGTTGCAAAAAGTTGATATATATATATTAATTAATAACAATATATATTGCATTGTTAATGGAATTGGAGGCTGTCCGATGCGCATCGGACCATCAAGATTCACACCACAACTTTGAAATTCGTGTGAATCAAGTGTGCACAAATTTTAATGCAGATCGGACCGCTTACCACTAACTACACAGTATTAGGTGATACCAAGTTGCGTCTTAATTATTTCATCTTCAAATTAAGTACGTAAGTAGAATATGACAAATTCAATGGAAGTCAGCACATTAATTGCGGTAGTAGGAATACATATATAATTATATATATACGATATACAGAGCATTTTTTTTTTAGTTAGACGAGGAAGGCACATTAATTTATTGTAACCGTATGTACAGAGCGTCATGACACTACTGGAGACTTCTCAAATTATGAAATACCATGTCTTACTAATATTCTTACATGGTCATATATATAGAAATTAATAATTAATTAATTTGTTCATTCTAATTCCATGTACTAATCAACTTAGACCATTATTTTTTGTCCCTTTTTTCGGTCAGGAAAAAAATAATTGCTGACGTCATCAGAGTCATTATGATATATGGTCATGCATGCAATATTTACAATTTTGTTTGAAGAGAATGCAATATACACACAAACACATGTTATACGTACTGTGATACATACACACACACACACATATATATAGTAAGAGTATTAATCATTATGAATTTCATGAAATATATGGCCTATTAAATAACTAGGCTAATACAGTTGCTATACAGCAATACTAGAAATACTGCAACCGTCACTCTGACCGAGACAACGGATAACATTGATTTGGCCTTGTCAACTTACAAAGCCTCCATACAATTCAACTATAGGCAGTATTAATTGTGGGAGCACTTTATATGACTTGGTGGAATTATATATCAGAAATAATCAAGAAAGGTATTCTGGAGTGGACCACAAATAACCCACAACTACCACCTGTCCTGCGTATATAAATAGAAGAATAGTTTTAAACACTGAACAACAACTCTCCATACAAGTATCATAGTTTGTGAACACACCAAATTAGTGCAATAATGGCTCCTTCTCTCATTGAACAAGCCTTCGCTTCCTCCACACTATTCTTCATCTCTCTTTTCTCCTTCACCATCTTGATCTTGCTAATTACCAGGAAGTCCTCTAAGAACCTCCGCAACCCTCCTCCTTCTCCTCCAAAGCTCCCTATATTAGGCAACCTCCACCAACTTGGCACCTTAGCGCACTGCTCTCTCCAAGAGCTCTCAAAGAGATATGGTCCTATCATGCTCATTCACCTTGGAGAGATACCGACTCTTGTCATTTCAAATGCTCGCATGGCCCGTGAGGTTTTAAAGACCCATGATGCTGTCTTTGCGAGCCGACCTCTTTTAAAGGTGGCCACTATATTAGCATACAACCACCATGATCTTGCATTTGCACCATATGGTGAGCAATGGAGGTCTTTGAGAAAGATAACCAATATGCACGTGTTGAGTTCGAAGAGAGTGGTGCACACATTCAAGCACTTGAGAGAGGAAGAGGTATTGTTCATGGTTAACAAAATCAAGAAAGATGCTGCTGCATCACCTGAGAGAATTGTGAACATGCGAAATACCTTTTACAAGTTCACCAACGACATAATTTGCCATATGATGACGGGGAAGTCGTTTAGGAAAGAGGGAAGAGAGGAGAAGTTGATGCATATAGTGGTTGATAGCATCCCTCTCCTTGGCAAATTCAATCCTGAGGACTTCTTCCCTTCTCTCAAATGGGTAGGTCGTATTCTTGGTGCGAAGGTAAGAAATGAGGCAAAGAAAACATTTATGGTCGGTGATGCGATGATGACGGAGGTGCTCAATGATCGTGTTGAAGGGAGGACCGAGGGTGACAATGACTTCCTCGACACCTTGCTCAAACTTCAAAAGGATGAGAAACAAAAGAAAGAATTTGAGATAAAGGATGAGCATGTCAAAGCACTTTGTTACGTAAGTTTTTTTTTTTTTAAATAAATCTATAAACATTTATTCACACATAGAAAAGGTCTAAAATTTGCAAATAAGTTTTTAATGCATAGTGAATATATATAGTCATCATGTTCACCAACATTTCTCTTCCAAGAGGACTAGTTATAAGAACTATATATTTGTATAAGAAAATTATATCTTCACTAGCTAATTAATTACCTTCACTAGAGAAAAAAAAATATTCATTAACTTTGCAATTACATATATGCAGCAATCACTGGCTGCAGGCTCAGAACCGTTAGCCTTGAGTTTAGAGTGGACCATGATAGAGCTCTTGAGACACCCCAGAGTATTGAAGAAGCTACAAGAAGAGGTGCGCAGCATTCCCGCGCAAAACGATCTGCTCACATCCGAAGATGTCGGAAAGCTGACTTACCTGAAGGCCGCCATGACAGAAAGCTTCCGGCTACACCCACCGACTCCGCTTCTAATCCCGAGAGAATCCATGGACTACTGCAACATAGAAGGCTATGATATCCCGAAAGGATCGAGAGTTTTCGTCAATACCTATGCCATGGGAAGGGACCCTGAGGTCTGGGACAACCCGTTGGAGTACAGACCCGAACGATTTGTCGATAATCCGTTTAACTACAACAGTAACACTTGTGAATTTGTTCCCTTTGGAGGGGGCCGGAGGATTTGTCCCGGAATGCAGCTTTCGCTCCTGACAATGGAGCTAGCCCTGGCGAATCTCTTATGGAGGTTCGATTGGGAGCTCCCGAAAGGGATGAAGCCGGAGGATGTCGACATGACCGAGATGCCGAGCTTGTCATTGAAGAGGAAAGAGGAGCTAGAGTTGGTTCCTAAACCTAGGCAGATTACATCTTAAAAGAGAAAGATTTTAAGTGGTTTATTTTCTAATACATTTGGAATAATAAGATTGAGAAGTATATATGTGTGTGCTTTTTGGTCTAACCGTTTTTTTCATTTTAAGTGCTAAGTTCACGAGGTAAGATATATTAATGTATGAACTTTTTAGTTTGTAGTAAAGAAAATTGCGACATTGCAAAGTATTATGTTTGGTATATGTATATGTGACATGTGTTAATTAGACTAGACACTGTTTTCTCCTTTCTATATTAATTTCATATGAAAGTTAACATGTCGCCAACATTACGTTTTCTTTCCTTTTCCTCTCTTTTGTTTTCGGTTATAATCTAGACATTTGGTTAAGATGTCATTTTAGGGGAAATAAACAGCTTGACAATTCTAAGAATTTTTTTTTTAAATATAATCAAATTTAATATTTTTGACAAAACAAGCATCATTGATTTGAATTTTAGAAAAAAATAACTTCAGATAAAAACACATTTGCTCCACCGACCCGCTAAATCAGTTAAACCATTTTATAACCCTTCTATACAATTTTACCCCATAAATAAAATCAATAGCTAGCTCCACCGTATCTGAGTCTAAATCAGTTAAAAACACATTACAGTTGTTTTAAACTACAATGCATGCTTGTTTTTAATATCATTCAATTTCAAGTTGTTATGTTATAGTTATTTATTTCATTGGGTAACATATCAGATTAATGGGTTGGTACCGGGATGGTACCGGGTTGGTAACGGGATAATTTTATAAACAGTGCTACTGATATGCTGGAATTTGTGGTAATTATTGGCGTCGGAATATCCAGACAAATGTAATTGAATTATAGAGCATGCAAATAATCGGGTGGGATCCACAACACATATCCTTGCAACATAATGGATGGGTCCAACTTTCCTACCCTTGCTAATATTAAGTGGGACCCACACTGGTTTCCCTTGCAAGTAATAAGGTGGGGTCCACCACAGCTAACCTTGCTAAAAATACTCTGGGACCCACGCAGGCTATCCTTGCTAATAATCAGTGGGGTCCAATAATGCTATCCTTGCTAATAACCCAATGGGACCCACGCGGGATAACCTTGCAACTAATAAGTGGGGCCCACAAAGAAAAACCTTGCTAATACTCAGTGGGGCCTACAGTACATATCCCTGCTATTACTTTGTGGGGCCTATGTTGCATAACCTTGCTAATACTTAGTTGGGCGGCAAAATCCAAAGGAATTGCAAGCGCTGCTCTTGCGAATAGTCAAGCGAAATTTAGTTGCAAGCGCAAGCTCTTGCAACAAGTCTGAAACCGAGTATTTGCATTGGGGGTTCCTACAACGGTCGTTATTGCAAGCGTAGCGCTTGCAATTGGGGTTTTCCGGGCTTATAGCAAGGGCAAGCCGTTGCAACAACCCAATTTCTACCGTTGCCCTTACTGAGAATTCTAGTAGTGTAATTAACACATGTCACATATAAATATACCAAAAGACGCTTCCAAATTTCCAAAAAGTAAACGATATATTGCTAGACTTTAATTAGATGATGCCTCTCTATAACAAATATTGTACTTTTATTGCAAAAATGTTGCCCCTTCCCATGCACTGTGTTAATTGCAAGTGTTTATACTTAATGCACAAGTTATTCATATTTTATTCACAAATTAATATCTATATCTAATTTATATGCAAAGTGTCTGACATTTTCTTTATTGAACGGTTTAGATTAATCATTTGATGTCTATTCAATAAATTAAGTTTGAAATTTGTGTTATATGATATCGATGTCATACTAGCCGGAATCTAGCTAGTATAATATATCCAAGAAATCATCTTTATGTCCCCTGCATACACAACTCATTGAATATATATAGGTCAACGTG
Source organism: Carex arenaria (assembly GCA_964058825.1). Lineage (NCBI taxonomy): Eukaryota > Viridiplantae > Streptophyta > Magnoliopsida > Poales > Cyperaceae > Carex > Carex arenaria. Next base: position 328,319 of record CAXKVW010000002.1, on the reverse strand, counting down.
TCCCATGCACAAATCACCTTTGTTTCATTTATTAGAGAATTAATGCATGAGAGGACTGCATTTATGCTAATTATTGATTTTTTTTCAAAATCAATATAAAATCAGGATTTTCAAATATTAAGATGGTAACTAATTAAAATATTTGACATGCATCAGCAGTATATATACATTCATTTACTGAACTGCCTAGAATTCAGTTGACCACTTATTCAAAACACAGTTTTAATTATTTGAATCGCCCTATAGCTACATATATGTCCTCTCTCCGCACAATTTCTTTCAACTATTCTGGAACGGTATAATAAATGTGTAGCAGACCTATAGCTTGCTAGTCAACTTAATTCGTTCGCCACCGCAAATGCTTTGCCATGAATATATATATATATATATATATATATATATATATATATATATATATGAGATGGGCTACGGTACTTCGCGAAGTAAAGCGAGTGTTTTACTTCGCGCTCGTATCTCCATTTTCAAAGTTCAAAACGTCGATCCAAACCGTTCAAGTTGATCTCCATATTGAAATGTGCTTGGAGACCAAATTTTACAATTTTTAGAATTTTTTTACTATTTATTAAGCCACTTTGAAAATCGCTGATCCAACGGTTTCACTGTTCAAACAGTGAAACCGTTGGATTAGCAATTTCATGAATCCAATACAAATTCAAAGAGGTTTTATCGTTTCGAATTTGAACGAGACACAAGTTTGAGATGGATCTCAGTTCCTATTTGTTTTAATTAATAATTATTCTGAGACATATATTTCAAAGCTAATAAAACTCCAAAGACAGGGAACAAAAGCGAATTCAAAAAATAGGATATAATAATTATCTAATTATTTTTAATATATGTATGTTTATATATATTTTCTGAAAACTATTATTAAAATATATATATATTTTTTTTAAAATTGAGTCCAAAATAAGCGTCTTTGTTTGATCCTCCCTCCTTGCCGAAATTTTTATTTATACCCATATTGAAAAAAATAATAAACCAAAAAATTACTTTTTCTATGAATTTCGAAAAGTGTCATGTCCGTATTTTGATGGACGGACACAGAAGGACAATTTCGTCCATCAAAATTGCGGACACAGTCTGTGGGTCCGCCATCTTAAATGACGGACCTTCTCTTTTTATTGACTCATTTTACGCCAACTTTTAATATAAAAATTATATTTAATATGAAAGTCATCATGACTTTTTATTTTCATTCTTTTAAATATTACATAAAAATAAAAATTTCGGATAAGGAGTTATTAAATAAATTATAAATGATCCTATCAGTCATCATGACTTCTTGAATTTCGGGTATGGGGTTCATAAGAAGAAAAAAAAATGTCCGCAATTTTAATTAGTGAATCCAGTCTGGAGTCCACCAAATTAAATGACGGACTTTCATTTTTTGTCCGCTATTTAATTTGATGGACGTGACAGATTTCAAAATTCTCATAAAAAAAATGGTTTTTTTAGTTTATTATTTTTTGAATGTGGCAGAAATAAAAATTTCGGCCGTCCTTCTAACAGAGATCTCTCACGGAGGAGAATTTTTTTATTAATATATATATTATAAAATAATACAGCAAAACATAAAGAGTAGTTTCGATTTTCGATGCATAGGTAGAAAATTTTCCAATTCAAAGTTTGAATCGGTTAAATTTTTCTGATCCAAAAGTTTTTTTTGTTTTTTTTCCGGTTGCTTTGGGATCTTTATGGATCGGACAAACTTTGATCTTCAAAAAAAAGATCCCACGGTTTTATTAAAAAAAATTGAATTGGTATAATTTTTACCGATCCAAACTTATTTTGTTAATTTAAAATTTTGGATCGATTAAAATTTATCAATCTTTCTACGAGTGTGTATCATATTAGAGGGGTACAATGAAAAAAGGGTAGCCCAGATTAATTCCCGAAATTTTTATAAATATACAAAATCAGATATTAATTTAACAATCTATACATTTTTTGAACGGAATTCGAAAACTGTCCATACCGATGACCAAATAATCGGTTACAGAGCCCAAAACCGATGACCTGCTCATCAGTTTCAGAAAGCTTGAACTTTAGTCTAGCACGGTTTTTGATGCTTTCTGCACACTTTTTGAAACAACGAACGACTCAGATTAAAATACTGTTTGTAATCATTACAAAATTTTCTTGAACCGATTACCATTCCATCGGTTTCAATTTAAAATAATTTTTCATTTATTTTTTTATTTAATTAGGAAGTGTTATAATTTATTTATTTATTTTATTAAAATATTAGAAATTTTTTTATATTTTTTTTAAATTAGATAGAATACCATATAATTTGATTTATTAGAAAGACTTAAACAAATAACCCGAATCAATATTTTTCAGATCGGATTTTTCATGGCTGTAAGAAAAATTAAAATATTTCTTTGTGTGTTATTAGAAAAAAAATAAAAATACTTTGAATCTGAATTATTGATCCCGGTTCAAAAGTCACTTCTAGGTAAATACAGAAAATATTATTGTCTTTCTATTTTTGAAAAAATCAAAATTTGAGAAAAGTTTGCCGCAATGTAATGATTACATTTTTTTCTCAAATTTTAATTTTTTCAAAAAATAGAAAGACAATAATATTTTATGTATTTACCTAGAAGAGACTTTTGAACCGGGATCAACAATTCAGATCAAAGTATTTTTATTTTTTTCTAATAACACACAAAGAAATATTTTAATTTTTCTTACAGCCATGAAAAATCCGATCTGAAAAATATTGATCCGGGTTATTTGTTTAAGTCTTTCTAATAAATTAAATTATATGGTATTATATCTAATTTTAAAAAATATATAAAAAAATTTCTAATATTTTAATAAAAAAATAAATAAATTAAAACATTTTCTAATTAAATAAAAAAATGAAAAATTATTTTAAATTGAAACAGATGGAATGGTAATCGGTTCAAGAAAATTTTGTAATGATTACAAACAGTATTTTAATCTGAGTCGTTCGTTGTTTCAAAAAGTGTGCAGAAAGAATCAAAAACTGTGCTAGAAAGCATCAAAAACTGTGCTGGACTAAAACCGATGACACTATCCTCGGTTCAAGCTTTCTGAAACCGATGAGCAGGTCATCTGTTTTGGGCTCTGTAACCGATTATTTTGTGATCGGTACAGACAGTTTTCGAATTTCGTTTAAAAAATGTATAGATTGTTAAATTAATTTATGATTTTGTATATTTATAAAAATTTCGGGATTAATTCTATTCAGACCAAACTCAATCTGGTGCCTATGAAAGATATAGGGGCCGTTGGATCGATGGAAAATTTACTTATCCTTCTACGAGTGTGTTCCCCCTCTCATATTAATTAGAGGGTTGAAACGAAAAAGGGTGGCCCAGATTAATCCCAGCCGGATCAAATTCAATCTAATGCCTATGAAAAATATAGCTAGAGACAATTTTGAGATTTGTGTCAGATTAAAGAACGACCCGGATTTACTTGTTGCACCTCAGGCTACAGGATACGAATTCTCCTTCCATTGTATGAAAAACGAAGGTATTCTAAGAGTAGAACAAGGTGTTTTTAAACTCACCAAGCTCCTTTATGAGCTTAATTCAAAAATTTATCGGATTATCTTTAAACGGCACATCCAAATCATTAAAACTGATATATCTACTTCATGAGTAATGCATTTACTTGTCAAAATTTTAAACTATTGAACTAATTTAGTATGAAGTCAAATGGTAAAAAAAAAAAAAATTTATAAATTACTTTTAATGAATTAAGTTTGCCTATATTATTTGATAATATTTTCTATGAATATAAAATATATTATTCCCAAGTAGATCAGGATTTGAATGTCATACCGATTATATTTTAGTGAATCTCTTTGAATTTCTAGATTTCTACCATTGCACTGTACATTTATATAATTTACCTGTCTCAATCTACAATTTCAACGAACTTAGATGTCAAATGATCAACAGCGTACGTACGCACAAAACCCTTACAGTCAACAAAATACGTACGAACGTAATACATGGATTAAAAAATGATGCACATGAGACTTGTGAGACATGAAACGGTTTTGGTCTATTTCTTGAAGAAAGGAATATATTTGTAATATATATATATATATAGTTTGTAACTACTCGCAAGTAGTCTTTGTCAATTGTCATGACGATATATGACGAGGAATAGAGCGTCGACACGACGATATTCGCCTAGCAAGTACATTTGTTCAGACCGAATGCAGAGATATACAGAGTCAACAAATTTTCTTTTGTTTCAAATTTTAATCGGTTCTGATATATATAGAGAGAGAGTGTGTCCGGCTAATGTTATAATTTCAGCCTAAGTTATAACGAGTCAGTTTTTGCAATTTCAAAGTCTGAACAGTTGATCCAAACTGCTCAACATGATCTCCATATTAAAATGTGCATGGAGACCAAATTTTATATTTTTTGGAATTTTTTTACTATTTTTTTATATAGGTACAAAATCATTGTTTTCAGATAATTCTGGACCATCCAAAACAGTGATTTTGAAACAATCTAAAAAAATAGTAAAAAAATTCCAAAAAATATATAATTTGGTCTCCAAGCACATTTTAATATGGAGATCATATTGAACGGTTCGGATCGAATGTTCAGACTTTGAAATCATGAAAACTGACTCGTTATAACTTAGGCTGAAATTATAACGTTATGACATTAGCCGGACTATATATATATAGGTTGGCTAATATCAAATCAGTTGTTCATGAGGTCCTATGCAACTAAGTCATTTTTTAATATTCGAAGTCCAAAAAGTCGATCAAAACCGTTAGATGTGATCTTTATAATAAAATGTGCTTGAAGACCAAATTTTACATTTTTGGGAATTTTTTTACTATTTAATAAGCCACTTTGAAAATCACTAATCCAACAGTAGCTTCTAGTTTTACTATTTGGTTAAGCCACCGTTGGATCAATAATTTTGAAAGTGGCAAAAAAATTCCAAAAAAATATATAATTTAGTCTCCAAGCATATTTTAATATAGAAATCATATCTAATGGTTTGGATCAATTTTTTGGACTTCAAAAATTGAAAAACAACTTGGTTGCACAGGATCTCAAGAACAACTGATTTGATATTAGCCAACCTCTATCTATCTATCTATCTATCTATATCTATATATATATATATATAGATATATATATATAGAGTAAAGCTAATATAGGCTTAAGTGTACGTGCACTTAACCCTAGGACCGTACGATTAGCTTTGAGATTCGTGCTACACGATTTTTAAAGAAATCCGACGGTCCTAGGGTTAAGTGCACGGTACACTTAAGCCTATATTAGCTTTACTATATATATATATATATATATATATATATATATATATATATGGACTTGGCTACGGTGCTACGCGTAGCATAGAGGACCTCCATGCAACGGCTCAAAATTCTAACGACCGATCCAAACCGTTCAACATGTAATATGTACTAAAATGTACTTGCAAACCAAATTTTAAATTTTTTAGAATTTTTTTACTATTTATTAAGTATTTTACTAAACTGTTGTTTTTGAATCATTCTGGATCACTGAAAAACAGCAGTTTTGTAAAATACTTAATAAATAGTAAAAACAATTCTAAAAAATATAAAATTTGGTTTGAAAGTACATTTTAGTACAGATTACATGTTGAATGGTTCGGATCGACCGTTAGGATTTTGAAAACTCAAATTTTGAGCCGTTGCACGGAGGTCCTCTATGCTATGCGTAGCATATTAGCAATTATATATATATATATATATATATATATATATATATATATATATATATATATATATATATATATATATATATATATATATATATATATATATATATATATTTCTCTTGTATAAAATATTTATTTTTAGATTACTCAAATTGACCACAGGCCAGTCACCGTTTATTAGAGAAACTAAAAAGACAAATTAAGTTTAGTCTTGCTTATATATATAATTACTTGTGTTCTTATTGTTTAAAAGACCTCAATTTGAAATTTTGAATCATGAAACTAAAAATTGTAAGAATTTTCTTCAATTTTTTTTTGTGTAAATATGCAGTTATAATTTATATGATTTTCTTAGGAAAAAAAAGTAAACATATATACTTTATAATTTTTTTGTTTTCAATTTTTATAAAAAAAACAAAATTATGATAATTTATGTATTGATGCTTAAAAACATAACATTTGACGAAAAATTTTAAATAAGTAAAAATTAAAACTTAAAAGAAAAATAAAATCTCCAAATAGTGTTTTTTTAAGGATTAATTTCATACGCAACTATCGCAATTAATATGATTAGAGGATTCCCAATAAGTCAAATCATGATCAGGTTTAATTGACCGTTCGTTTGAATCTAGTAAATAAATTGTCCTCTACGAAATTCCAAAAAATCAACCTTCATGCATCAGCAATTTTATCATATATGCATCGATCCCAACAAGCTAGCTGTAATTGTGGAACAACTAGAAGCCTACTTAATGTTTGGCTGCAATCCCGTGTGTGTGTTACTGTTCACGCGGGAAAAAAAAAATTCAGTTCAACTGAATTTTTTTTCCCACGTGAACAGTAACCCGCTATTTACTATTCATCCGTTCCTGTGCCCATTTCCGTTCCCGAGCTGCAGCCGAACAGGCCCTAAATATCAAGAAAAAAAATTCCAACTTGTTTTTAAGAGTAAAACTAGGGTGCTTTTAGGAGGACCTAGTCTCTTTGTACTCTTAACTCTAAAATCTATCGGATTAACTTCGAACAACGAATCCAAACTGTTAAAATCCTTCTACCTTACGAGTGATGCGTTTACATATGAGAATTTTAAAGTTTCGAATTAATTTAGTATAAAGTTAAGTGGTCAAAATTAAAATGTTTTTAAATTAATTTTAATGCATTTATTTTTTAGAAGTCTTTTGACTACTTGACTTTATACTAAATTAATCCGAAACTTTTAAATTTTCACATGTAGTCGCATTATTCATAAGGTAGAAGGGATTTTAACTGTTTAGATTCGCCGTTCGAAGTTAATCCGATAAGTTAGATAATGTAGATGAATTGTTGTTAGATGAGTTAGATGTTGATGTGTTGATGTTAGAGTGGATGTGAAACGATGGATGTCATTTTATTTTATTCAATAAAAATTATACTTGGTAGCCGCTGTTTCAAAAAAATAAAACTAGGTTGGTTTCTTAGAAGAGTTTCTGTGACAATAGGTTTGTAGGCACATCATAAATTTGAAACTTAAGAATAATTTGATAATATTTGACATAATTTTTTCATTTTTTTTTTCTATAATACAAATAGTATACCAAAAAAATACTAACATTTTAGGAAAGCATATAAAAAATTGAAATTCATTAAGTTTATTGATAATACAGATATAAATATATATAACATATTGTTTATAAATACATAATTAAGAAATCATATTGGAGATCATGAGTTGGTACTTCCCTGAATGGACAAAATTGATTGTCTCCATACTCTTCCAACTGTCTGATTTTTCTTTCTTGATATGTAACTGTCAGATTAAAAGATGACATTAAATTCTCAAAATAGGTAGAAGCAAATTTCTGAGCTAGCATTAATTGATTGGTTTTGAATTTTAATCACTTGCAGCAATTATTGATCTATTAATCTTTGCTTTTGTTTTTTTTTCCAATATTAATCTATTCAGTGACGTAAAGGAGGTCGAAAGGAAACGATCACTATCCTCTGTGTTATTATAGAATGAGATGATTTGGACTGTTCTCTTAATCTAGCACGAATCTTTAAGGAGACCCCTACAGTTTAAACAGACACCGGATTGAATTTGGTCTAGTTGAAAGTAAATATGAGCTGTAAAGTTGTAGTAAATCTAAGCATGTCTTATAAATTGAATTTTTTTTATTTTGTCCTTTAAATTTTTTTATTTTTATAAAAAATATTAATAATAATTAATTTCTTCATAAATAAACCTCTCTTTTTATGAAGATATTAATTGTACCTACCTCCCTCAGTTGTAGAGAAAGAATTAAATTTGTCACGGTGTGACTAGTCACAACACATCACGTTGAGTGTGTCGATTACATAATGTGACTCACGTGTCGTGTGACGTGATCGCATTCGAGTTAAAATTACACGTCACGTCACGTCATCTCACGCAAATCAGTCACGTCAAGTCACACCACGGTATTAAAAAATAGAGTATCCGACTTTTATATGTGTATAGAGTATTCATGTTTTTCTTTTATTTCTTTTAGTGTAGGCTCAATGATACTGATACTCATGTAATACTGATTTTTATTTTCTCTAGTTTAGTCTAATAAATGTTTGTAATTTGAATTTTTAAAGTAATGTCAGATGCCAAACTGTCTTTTCTCAAAAAAAAAAATTTTGCAACATTATTTACTTATTTTAGATTTTTTTATTTTTTTTATATATTTTTTCCAAATTTTCAACAATTTAAATTAAAATATAAAAAAAAAAATTGACGTGACTAATTTACGTCACAACACATGACGTCACGTGTGATCACGTCACATATAGTCACAACGTGATTACACGTGACGTGACTATCCGTCACCATTCTGGTCACGTCACGGCGTATCACGTATTTTCTTCTCTAGTTGTAGATAACTAAGTGTCGTAATAATACTTTTTAATTTTCCTTTTTAACGAAACTTACTGATCATAGTTTCTTCTTGTGAATTTGCTTCACGAAAGAGAAAACAAAAGAAAAGGACCAATGATGCATTAAATATATGTCAATGTCTCGTTCAAAAGAAAAATGGATATTAAATGTTAGAATAACTTTTCACAAATAACCAAATCGTGGATTGTATGCTGATCATATATAATTTGTATTGACATGATCATGACAAGCATATGAACTACATATTATTGGTAGTTATGGTTTATTAGATCTTAATTTGTAGTGTTACGTGAAAAGTGCAAAGATCCCTTGAATAAACACAACCAGGACTGCAAACGAACCGAACCAAATCGAATTTACCCAAGTTCGAATTCGAGTTCGTAAATTTTCGAATCGAATTGGTTCGAAATTGAAACTCTGTTTCGAACTAAAGTGTTGAGTTCGAATTTGATTCGGTGAAATTCGAACTAATTCGATTTGGTTCGTTAATGATTCGAACTGAGAACAGAGAAGACAGAGCGGAGGAGTGGAGGAGCGGAGGATAGAGACGGCCGGAGATAGATCGTCGAAGGAGTGGAGGAAGGAATCTGAAGAAAAAGGAGAAAAATGAGACTGAAGAGACGGAGAGAAAGAAGAGAAAGAAGAGATGGAGGGAGGAGAGAAAGGAGAGAAAGGAAGAGAAAGAAGAGACAGATAGGAGAGAAAGAAGAGACAGAGATAGGAGCGAAAGGAGAGAAAGAAGAGAAAGAAGAGACGGAGAAGAAAGCGAGAAAGAGAGAGAGCGAAAAGACAAAAAGAAAAAAAAAATTTCTGAAGTCCTCTCCTTTGGGTTAAAAAAGGTTATCGAGATAGATTTATAATTACAAGAGTTAGGATCTTTTGTGACGTTCGATATTATTACTTATATGCGTGTCAAAGAATAAGTTGTTTTTTTACTCCTCTCCTTTGTTTTTTTATCAGCCCTAATATCTTGTGTCCCAGTAGGAGCGTCATAGAAGAACTAAATCGTATTTGCACGTATATGATTAGAGTGAAGGACCTCAGTGGCCTAGTTTCGAACCTATTTCGAACATTTCGAATCGAACCAGCCTAAGTTCGAATTTGATTCGTTCTAATTCGAATCGAACTGGTTTGAATTAATTTCGAATCAAATCTAATTTCGAATCGAATTTTTTTCGAATTTTTCCGAATCAAACTCGAATCGAATTACGAACCACGAATATTTTGTGCAGCCCTAAACACAACATATTATTTTTTAAAAGAATAAGACATTTTTGTCTCTAGTCCAACCACCTATCAAAATCAAAATGGTTTTTAAATGTAAACATAATTTGTCATAAAATATGATTAAATGGAAGTGTGTTTTTTTTTTCAGAAAATTTAGATATTCTCAAAATTGTTATCTATAATGGATTAATGGTTAAAGTGTGCTTCAGGTTAAATGGTGGTTTTCGTTTTGTAATGAAAATTGGTTCATTAAAAAAAATTTGTCAAAGTGTACATTATATATAATTAAGAGTGGTATGATATAATTTGTAATTTATGGTAAGTTTTAAAATTGAAAACCTACATTTAATTTTGTGATAAAAAAAAACAATGTTTTCTGCGTGATATATTACATATAATCAGTGTGAGATATTAGATATAATTAATTGGGTAGTTTTGACTCCTCTCATCTTCTAAAAATAAATTACAATGCTAAAAGTTTACAATTTGAGTGCTTGATATGTTATTCTGTTGTCCATTCAAATATTGAAATAATATATTCATAAAAAGAAAACTAACATGTGTCACCCTTTAAACGGTTAGCAAATACTTTTAATAATAAAAAAACATTTCCTATATTATTTATATAATCACAATATCCTATAATTTAGGATGCTGCAATGAAACCAATGAACTATGATGAACCAAATTTCCTATAATATATTCATAAAAAGAAAACTAACATGTGTCACCCTTTAAACGGTTAGCAAGTACTTTTAATAATAAAAAAAAAAACATCTCCTATATTATTTATATAATCTTAGATACCTGGCCCTAATCAGTTAAACTTAAAAGGGTTGGATTGTAAAATTCTTATCCTTGGATTGGTTGGAGTTTTAAAAATCTTTATCATTCAAGGATTGGAGTTAAAAAATCATACCGTTCATGGACTAGATTTTTATATTTTTATTCCTAATTTTTTTTGGGCTGGGTCACACTCCACCAAAACTAGGCCCAAAGTCATATCAGCCCAGGTCATAAAAACTGACAAGCTTCAATTTTATTTAAGTTTGAAGTTAACAATACTTCCCAATCTACATACAAAAATGAACATTAAGACAAACTTTCATAGGCCATTGCTTACTATATAAAAAAACAAAAACTTTTACTTTTAGTCAAAAGCTGGTAGATAATCTGACCATGAATTTACCAAATAATACATAAACAGCATATTTAACTCCTAAATCATAACAGGTACTTTCCAAAATATACATAACACAACAACCTTATCATATCATACACTAGATAGAACTCACAACTTAATCACCTACTTGCATGCGCACAGATCTAACAAACGACCTACGCCACCATACCTGAAATGCCGTGCTAAGATTGGGGCATTCCGTTCCCTTTACCGAAAAAAAATTAAACCACTCTTCAAATAGCCTTTGCTGTTGCACAAGTGGAAGAGTTAGTAAAGCCTTCCCTAGGGTTTCTTCAAACATTCTAAAATCTAACCCTTTTGGGCATCTTTTCAGCCACCCAAAATCTAACAAAATCGGTCTAAACCAAGTGTTGAAAACTTGTAAACGCACGTTACCTTTGCATTGTAACTTCCCTTTCCCTAAAGCAATGATAACACAAACCGAGACACGGCTAAGTTCATATCTCACCATAGGAGAATACCTCTCGTGCGATTTCACCAACTCCTCTTGGTTCCCCCATAAATCTACAAATTCTTCGGCCATGTTATTTTTTAGGAGTATTTCGAAAAGCCATGTTAGGTTCTCGACTTGGGTAGAGACCCGTTCAATCAATGGCTTACTACTCACTGATTTCTCTTCTTTAAAAAGATCTTTTAAGGTGCTCAAACATGAATTGCAAAGTTGGTACAAGCTGTCTCGGTTAATCCTTGTATGGTCTTTTTGATAAACTGAACTCTCACATAAGATGCTGTTTACCAAAGATTGCATGTCTTTCCTTGCATTGGTATTGGACGAGTTTGCTATTTGCCGAATGAGGTGCACAGCTAGATCACCTTCTGCTGAGCTGGCAAAATCGGCCTTCTGATTTAATCGCAGGACTATATCATCAGCAATCGGTTGTTCCAATTTTATTTTTGAAAAGAGGATTTTTAATTTCTCCTCTTCGTTTTCAGTCCATGGTGCCGCTTCAATGTATTTTAAGCATGAAGTGATGCCTCTTTCATATTTTATTGTACACATTACCTAGGATGAAAAGATTATTGATCAGTAAACATATTATAAAGAGAAGAATTATTTCATTCACATATTATTTGAAGGAATTGTCTACGGTGCTACGTGTAGCATAGAGGTCCTCCGTGCAATGGCTCAATATTTGAGTTTTCAAAATCCTAACGGTTGATCTGAACCGTTCAACATGATCTCCATATGAATAAGTACTTGCAAACCAAATTTTTTTAGAATCTTTTTTACTATTTTTTTAGATAGGTAAAAATATCACTTGGTGAATTTTCAGATTAAGTGATTTTCTACCTATCTAAAAAAATAGTAAAAAAATCCTAAAAAATGTAAAATTTGGTTTGCAAGTACATATTCATATGGAGATCATGTGGAACGGTTCAGATCGACTATTAGGATTTTGAAAACTCAAATATTGAGCCATTGCACGGAGGCCCTCTATGCTACGCGTAGCATATTAGCATTTTCCTTATTTGAAACAAGAATTGGCATTCTATCCTTTATGGTAATGTTTTGGGAGAATTTCATGTATACCCCTCAAAAATTTCAAAAATTACATATTTCCCGCTCTAAACTTCCAAAACTCACAAATTTACCCATTTTATTATCTTTCATATTAAAACTCATTTTAAATTTATAAAATACCCATTTTACCCTTTATCAAGAGCATAAACAATTTGTAGCTTGTTTTAGAAAAATGTCAGTCCTATATTTCATTGGTTTTCGAGGGCAAAATGGGTATTTTATAAAGGGTAAAAAGGTATAATGGGTATCCGTGCAAATTACAGGAGAGTTCGTGGAGTACCAATGGAGTTCATTGCAAATTAGAAGAGGTAATTAACAAACACTTGATAAATAAATGTATTAAAGAGAACTTTTCACCTCAAGTAAATCAATTGCATGCGAAACTCCATTTTTCACAATTGACCTCATCAAATCTTTCTCGTTAAATTCAATCAACTCAATAGCATCCTTGTACAAATCCACATTGTCCACCTCTATAGCCGTAGTATCATTTTCAATTAAACCCCTGAAAAACGCACTATTCTCGCTCAACACTCCCCGATCCATCAACTCCACCAAAACCCCCCTGCCATCCTTCCCTTTCACCTCAAACTTGAAATCCGCACACACTTCCTCCTCACTGACAAGAAGAGAACTTTCCTCTATACACGCCGGAGCTGGTGTCGAATCGACAACAACTGCAACCAAATCTGTAGCCATTTGGTCAGAATCGATCGGAGATACTCGGCCTGGAGACAGAATACGACGACTGAGGAAGGGTCGTGGGTTAGGGTTAGGGTTAGGGTTTGGGCTTGGGCTAGGGTTGAGGTTGGTGGAATGAGCGGGAGATTTGACGGGGATTTTGCGATCGGGGCTCGCAGGAGGAGGAGAGAAGGAACAACACCAGGTTGAAGCGCGTCGGCGGTGGTGCGCCGCCATTGGAGCTCAGGTTAGGTCTGAAGGAGAGTATTACAGGGAAGATGCAGGAGGGATCTTTTTCATTTTTGCCCCTTCTCTTTCTCTCTTTTCTTTTGCTTGAGAATATAAATTCTCTGATTCTGAGGCTTTGCTTTGGTAGAGTTGGAGTGTAGCTTAGAAGATTGGGAAATTCATTTTCCCTAAAGTAACGTAAATTTTAAGATTAGATTCTTACCGTCAGATATTTCATGACACGAAATTTAAAGATATCAGATTCTAATCGGACGGTCCTCATTAAAAAAACAAAATTGATTACTTTAGGGAATCGCACACTGGTTGAGTTGGAGTTTAGTTCATGGGATTGACGAGGGATTAAGATTTTTCTCCAGTTTACAAGTTGACTTCATCTCCATTAGTTGATTGTGTTGGGATGCAATGTAATAATACTTGCAATTAGTAGTCTTTTTGGTGGGTAATATTTTTTTAAGAAAAAATTATTGAAAAATATAATTATTTATACATTATTGCTTTTATTAGAGGGTTCAATTATGTACATTAATACTAACATATTTTCAAAAGATATGATAGCAATTTAGCATATTATATGCCGTGATTTTTATTAATATTCAAAATTAAATATAAATTATCAAACATGACCAAGAAAGCTGGCTATTTATAAAAGTGCCCAAATCGACCAATTATTGGCCAGTTCTTGGTTTTTTTTTTAGGTAGTTATATTAATTGTCGAGTTTATATTATTTGTTGTATATGCATTGACTAATTAGTAAATATCAAGTTTCGAGAATGTCCGATAGTTAATAAATGACTTCATTTAAGTTTCGAGAATATCTGATACTATATAATTTGATTTATTAGAAAGACTTCTGATTTTTTTATTTGATTATTTGAAATTAATATTATATTAGAAAGACTACCGAGAAAATATACTCTTCACAATTTTCTTTTATTTTTAAGTCATTTTGTGTCATATTTCATAAATCATAAAAAATAGTAAAACAATTCCTACATAGTAAAAATTGGTATTATACAAGTTTATTATATAACTAATTTACTGAGCTACTTAGATAAAAAAAAAATAGGAATGAAAATCTTAATCGAAAACTTCAACTCAAGTTTTAAAAGTTTTTCCTTCATTTTTTGGTAATTCTGAATTTTAAACAGCGGCAAAGCCGTCACTGACGCATGTGTATTTTTGCAAGCTTTTCAAAAAGTCATCATTTGCTGAAATCGGACACGCGAGTGCCGTTTTATGGTCGTTTGAAGTTTCGTTATCATTTTACTCCTTCTCAGTGAAAATATCGTCTATTTTGCTTTATTCCTTGTCCTAGCCTCGCCTGTTTATGATAGATGTATTAGATAAATACATGTACAACATACAAGTGCTTTAGAAATGAGAGAAATGACTTAAAAAAAAAATACATATGCATTATAATAGAAAGACACATATTAAATTTGTTATAGCACTAATAAATATCCATCTGAAAGAAATACAATATTAATTTCAAATAAATAAAATATAAAAATCAATAGTCTTTTTAATAAATCAAATTATGTAGTATCGGACATTCTCAAAGCTTAAATGAAGTCATTTATTAACTATCGGACATTCTGAAAGTTTGATATTTACTAATTAGTCAATGTAGTACAATAAAATGAGGGTTCAAATGCACCATGGTATTGTACTCCAATTATGCTCCACATCTTTATCTTCTTTTTCAAAATCCAAATAGTCAATCCGAACCACTCAAAATAATTATTACAATACAATATGTTTGGAGACCAAATTTTACATTTTTTATAATTTGTTTACTATTTTTTTAGGTACAATATCGCTTTTTTTTTTTATTGTCCAGGATTTCCTGAAAACTGAGATTTTGTACCTACCAAAAAAATAGTAAACAAATTCTAAAAAATGTAAAATTTGGTCTCCAAGCATATTTTATTGTAATAATTATTTTGAGCAGTTCGGATCGACTATTCGGATTTTAAAAACGGAGATAAAGACGTGGAGCATAATTGGAGCACAAAACCATAGTGGATTTGAACTCTCCTCGTACAACAAATAATATAAAAAAAATAGTCTTAATATAAAATCCACAATTAATATAACTATCTCAAAAAAAAAATCAACAACCAGTCAATAATTAGCCAGTTTCTAAAAAAAAATAAAGACCGCCCAATAATTAACTGATTTGGGCACTTTTATAAATAGCCAGCTTTTCTGGACAAATTTGACAATTTATATTTAATTTTGGGTATTAAAAAAATCACGGAATTATATGGGGCACATTACAATAATAAATCTTAACTGAAGTGTCCATTAGTAAGTGAATGGAGAGATTCAGCAACGAGTGTTGGTTTGGTAGGGGAGAAAACATTGGATTCCTGAAGTATGGAGATATAATTGAAAGCACCGGAGTCGGATCCCAACAAAAGATGGCGAAAAAGAGAAGGTTGTTACAGTACGAAAAATCCGCTACATTATGTATACAACCAAAAAGTTTACTACCTAGCTATCCTGACGACACAACGAGCAACAGAGTTTACTTAGTAGATATAGTGGACACGTGTCTCTCAAACAATGGACCATAAGGATCGCCAACCATCCACCTTTTGTAGCAAGTATGGAACAATGTGTACAGCGAACGTAAGCCTCTAACAGCCTGGAGAATTCGCATCCTCTGAGATATCTCAAACTTTGCGTGACTTTTTGGAATATCTCAATGGTTCAAATACGTTCTGCACGAATCTCAAATCTCAAATAATACTGGCCCCCTACGCTGCCACGAATAGGCACCGGACACGTCGGTCACGCAAAAATTGAGATATCTCAGAGGATACGCACTCAACAGGCTGGAGGGATCGGATCTGCGTGCTTCCGTCAAATGGTAGGCCACCGCTCTGAGTTGGGCCCCACTTTCCAGAAAATCTATCAAAATAAACAAAAATTGAGTGTGCCCACATGCAGGATCGAACTACAGACCTTCAGTTTACAAGACTGACGCTCTACCACTGAGCTATACGGGCACTTTCTGTTCTAAATTTTCACATTATATACAAAACAGCATAACATTTCCACCGAAGCAACACCTTGAGTGGAAAAAATGGCACGGAACGGCACGGCATGTAGTCACGCGAGTCACGTGTAATTAGGACCGTTAAGTCTTGATCAAATGATGAATCTTAAATAAACTAACATAAATCATAAAAGAATAGTTAAATGTGAGAAACATGACTAGTTACGTTTGGACACGGCACTGGAGTTACGGCGTGACTCGCATGCCATGACCGTTTGCGTGCCGTGATTACCCCTCCACATTTTAGTCACGGCACGTGTGATTGTTCACTTGGTCGCGACACGGTACGAGACCAAAGTCATAGCGTGTTAGTCACAGTATAGCACGGCACGGCACGGCACGGCACGTTTTGTCCACTCTAGTCACCTTAGAAATAAGAATATTAGTCAATGGGATAAGTATCTGATAACAGATACTGGACAATAGATTTCATTACTTTACGGTTTCATATTATTTCAAAAACATTGCTTATTTGGGATGGTGCAGCGGCCAGTATTATTTGTGCTTTGAGATTCGTGCAAATTAAAAGAAAAATAGTCTGAATCTACTAATTGTAAAAGATTCTCTTCTACAGTATCAGCGATGAGCAATGGAGATTAATATGGAAATAAATCTATTGTTGTTCAAAAGGAATAACAAAAATCTGATTCCAATTCCACCTTCAAATTTTTCATGTGTAAATTTAAAAAAAGAAATTTTTTCATACACAAATCACAAATCTAAACAAATATCAACTATTGGAAATGGAATAACAGGTTACTGTTATTTCTATGGAATAACAGCAGATTTATTTCCAGATTAATTTGTACACTGACACAGTGACACCTCATAATAAGTCATACCATGTCGGTGTTGTTTCACTTTAATTTTGTGACTTTAGTTACGTTCGATAAAGTGAACTTTGGTACGAATGGGGGTCCGCTTTATCAATGAAAAACTAACGGAGTATGGAGGGGGTAAAAGTAAAGATTGTGATGTTACTCCGAGATGTGACAAATCTTTACAGTTTGATAATTATTTGGAGGTACGAATCTTAGATATCTAGAATATGACAAGACATTCGGAAGACATTGCTCATGTTGGACAACAAATAATATGTTTATTTCTGGCTTAAGCTGACAAATAAATGCTCCTTATTCCTCTACTTAAACTATCAAATAAAAATAACTTGCGATGAAGTAAGTTATAATTTGATAATTTGGAGGTACGAATCTTGGATTCACATCTGCTGCGATTCTAAAAAGGTTAACAGTAACTCTAAAATTCCTGCTTTTTCAAATTTGACCGTCCAATAATTTTGTGCACGTATCTCAAAGTAGCTGATTTTTTCTTGCACGAATCTCGAAACAATTCAACCGTTGGATTTGAAAAAGTCAGAAATCACAGGTCACTGTTCATGTGCGAAGAATCGCAGCAGATGCAGATCCACGAATCTTAGCTATCTAAAATATGACAATTGTATGAGTTGGTCCTGAAGAATTTGAATCTGGAGTTGAGAAAAATTTGAGTTCTTTAAACATACAACCTTTTTTATTGATATACTAACAGATGATACCTATTAATAAAAAATTGAGTTATTTATATACACAAAGTTTGAACTCAAATATTTTATTTGTTTTTAATATATACAAACTAAAATTTTTTTTTGGGCTCTCAGGATCTTGGGGCCCAAGGCCATCGGCCTGGATGCCCTGCACCATGGCCGGGCCTAGTCACAACACATTTGGGATACATTGGTCATATTTGATTACAACTTGTGTGGAGGAATAAGAAGCTTAATTCTTATTAAAAACAAATAAGAATTCAAATTTTTCTCCGCGCACACCACACGAATCTGCCCGGGAGGTGACAGTGAAAATCCTCTTCACTGTGCTTTGCCACACCGTCGACTCATATGGCCTTTCTCTCGCACACTAACTCCGCATCACTTCTTTCTTGCACCGCGCGACTCAAGATCAGGTTATCACTTCTTACTGGTACAAGACCTGACTGGAACAATTTCACAGGTTCTGTTCTTTAAAAACCGAAGGGGATAATAATGCATATAAATATACAATCTTTACAAATTTACAAGTCCATTTTTAAGAGGCAAAAAAAAAAAATCAACTCTGCAAACTGTTTTAATGGTTTTATGAAGGGTGCCATTTGATGCTGCATCCAACACTGGAGATGAATTGAAATAATTAAGATTAGCTGTAACTAAAAAGATTGATTAATGTAAAAGATTAGTAAAACAAATCTTTACCTAGGTTTTTGCTCCATAGGCAATTTCTGACCACTAAGAACACAATCTATTGCAAGACTCAAATCCCTACAATTGAAAAATATGCATATTATTTTGAGAAATAATTAGCACTCAAACCTTTTGCAATATGCACCCTGTATTTTGTCAATATTTGCTGAGAATCATCAATTTGTTTCATCTTTTTGCAAAAGAAGCCAACTGTTTTGAAGCATTTGCAAACTAGTCCCAGTATTTAGACTAAAGTAATTGGAAAGACATTTAGTGTCTAATTTTGAAAATTTCAGCCCGACATATATTACACCACTTTTCTCAAAATCCAAATTGGTGTAAAATTTACAGGAAAGGTATACTCTTTTGGTTGAGTCAGATGAACAAGGTCAACGAGGATTAGTCTTTTTGACTGAAATTTAGTGAAGGATTCGGGTGCTATTTGCAAATGATGCAGAAAATGTGGCATCCTATTATTGTTATACAGAACAAAGTTGGATACAATTTGCCAAAATAACCCAATTTTAATCACTACAAAATAGATCAAAATGCTCATATTCAGGTAATTACCGTCCAGTAACTGGCAAACTATTACTCGGCCTAGAATCATCAAATTGACCATGGTATACTAGTTCGAAAGGTCTCCTCCCATCCTGTTCCAATACATAATTTACACTGGTAAATTAAACCAGCTTTTGAATTTGAAAAAATATTTCATGTGTATTAAGTAATATGATAAAATTGGTGAATAGTAATGCAATTAAGTACCTTTTTGAAGAGGAAAAATTCAGGCGTGCATACTGCACCAAAAGCACGTGCTACTTCCTGAGACTACATGAGAAATAAATAAATTATAAAGTCAAGTTTATCAAATACTTTAAATCTACTTTTGATCTACTTCATGAGTCAAATGTTTACATTCCACAATTTAATAATGTAAGATCTAATCTCCATTATAATACAAGGAAGGTTGATATAAAAAGGTAAGTAATGATAATAAAATTACTTCATCAAATAAATAGGGGAAAGGGTAACCAAATGACTTTGCGTCTTCGGCCATAAATTCTGGTCCGTCCTGAAAAATCAACATATTTCCAATTTAGTCCTGAAAAATCAACATATTCCAATACACTGTCAAAAAATTCTGAATGCATGCATAAGAGGAATATTCAAATGACCTGAGGATGGGTAATAATGGAATTTGAAGAAATTGCCACAACTGCTAAATCCTTCTGCAAAGTACCCAACATAAGCCAGGAAACAAAAAAAAAATAAATAAGAATTTCATTTTTTAAATCAGATGCATAAATCAGAAAATAAAATTTACCGTCATATAGAATCTCGTAAGTTTAGTGATATCTTTCTTTAAGTGCTTGACAAATGGGCAGTGGTTACATATGAACATCACCTTGACAAATGAATAAAACAATTAGGCATTAAAAGAGTGAAATATTTTCATATCAGATTTCTGTTGCAGAAACTTTCCTGAAAAAACTTATAAACTTTAGGTTTTAGTCCTCATAAAATATGGGAAAATTTAGGTTTTAGTCCTCATTCTTTGTCAAAAGAATCAAATTGATCCTTCAACTTTCATTTACACCTAGTCCTTGAAGTTTCAAAAAGAAACCAAATTAGTCCCTTTTCTTTTAAAAAATGACTAGATTAGTACTTCCATCAGTTTTTCCAAGGGTTAAAGATTTTAACAGAGCAGTTTTGGTTTCATGCAGCGCACGGAATATAGAATTAAAACGCTGCAGCATATGGTTCATGCACTGCGTTAGCCAAAACGGCTCTGTTCAAATCTTTACCCTGCGAAAGTTCATGTACTAATTTGATTCTTGTAGAAAAGTTAAGAGGACTAAAATCTAAATTTTTCCCATAAGATATCTAAATACCATACCAGCAATGCAGGATTTCCCTCGAAATCATCCAATTTTACAATTTTTCCAGTCAGCGACTCGGGAAGCTGTGTAAATTTAAAATCAATTTAAAATCAAAACTTAAATATTCATAATCAGAAAATGTATATCTAGTACATCATTTTAGAAAAAAAAAAAAAAACCTCGAAGTATGGAGCTCGAAATCCGAGAGAGACGGTAGTGGATTCAGTCCGGGCCGCCCGAATTCGTAGCGAAGCGGGTCTTCGAGTTCTAACGGGTAAAATTCGGAAAGACCGACGGGAACGAGTGCTGGGGCCAGGGAAGAGAGAGCACGTGGTAGAGGCCGTACGGAGGATAGACGGAGAAGAGAGGAGCACGGCCGTAGAGGGACCGTACGCACGTGTCAGCACAGCCATATCTGATATCTCTCTCTTACCAGTTACCAGTCTCTAGTTGTTGTTGTTGCTCAGTAGAAGGAATTCATATCGGTAGAGGTAACAGAAATTTGGAGTATGATCTGGACCGTTAGATCGGATTTGGCACGAATATTAAAGAAGTCCGTGACTTCCCTCAGACCGTTCGATCTACCACAGGTGATTTGGATTCGGAAGCCTGTGGAAGCCTGGAAGACCTTCTTGATGAATTCTCATCATCTAAGGTAACAGAATATATCTGTTTGGATCTGAACCATCCAATGGTCATCCGCACGACTATTAATGTGGCCCAGTGCGTTTTACCACGTGCTGGGTTGGCCCGATTGTGATCGGACAGTCATGATCCAAAATGAAATATTTTGTTACCTCAAAGGATATATATTCTAACTTGATCAATTGACCAAAAAAAATTAACCGCTAAATTTTTAAAGGGGATAATTTTGCATTCCACAGTGTTGTTGATCTCAAAATGCGGTAGCTCTGATGATTTTGATCTAAAAAATTGAGTCAGAGGTGGCTCAAAAATATTTTATATTTTTCTGAAATAATTATAAAACTATACTTATTTTCAAAAATTATAAAATTACTTCTTACTCCAATTTTTATTCTCGAAATATGATTTTTATGTCTGTGTTTATATATATATATACTTAATATTCAAAATAATTATAAAAATGTGTTTCATCCTAAAAAAATATCCTCACTCTACTAAAAATCTTTACTCTGCCGTGTTCCTCTTTGTATTTAGTACAAATTGGAGAGCTAAAATTTTAGTAACCCACAAAAACATCTCTCCATAAAGAGAACGGAGTAGGTCCGATAGTCTCATCATATCTAAAATAGATCTTATGCGTATTGGACCTACTCTGCAGTCCTCCATGAAGGAGGTCACAAATCCAAATGTTAGGGATGTACAAATCACACAGTCCTACTCCTACATCATAAAAAGGAATTTTTTCTTCTTCTTAATTTTGAAAAAAAGAATTATAGTTCCATAACACCACCAATTTATAAATTTTTCATAAAGTGTGTATCCAAAATAAGTGGAGTATCACGCAACCAACAAATTTGTACTCCATTCCTTCTTTGAAAAATAATACATTTTACGTGGTTAGTACATCAGGGAGAGATGTCTGCGAGCCGAGCACCTTACCACCGACATCGGGAAATGTCTCGAATCCCGGCATGGGACCCACTTTGCCGATTCTCTCTACTCTAATCGGGTACTTCATCAAGTGTCCTTGCATATCCTTGTATACTTCTGGTGAACCATAAGTGATCCAGTTCTCCTCTGCCAATTCATTTACCCTTTTTACGCATTGTAGGCTTTGCGGTTCGGTAAAACATTCTTCGACTTCGCCCAAGTGCTCCGCCCATAATGACATTCGGTACCCGTAAACCTGTATAAAAATTATACAATCCTATATGAGTAAAAGGATTGCTGTTGTAAGGTGTAAATTAATATAGTAATTTCTTGAATAATTTGATTTAAAAAATACATGATAAAATATCAATCTATCTTGACTAATGTCATGTTCATTGTTCAGTTGTTATTTTTTTCACCATTATGTAGTACTGATGTTGGTAAAATCCAACTAACACTTGAGCTTAATTAAAAGTGAGGGTTTTTGAGTGAGGCTATACATGGTAATATGCATAGCACATATTGGTCTGTACTATGGATCAATATCTCCGTTTTCAAGGTCCAAAAATTCAATCTGAACCATTTATAATGATCTTCGTATGAAAATATACTGTAGATCGAATTTTACATTTTTTATAATTCTTTTACTAATTTTTTAGTCACTTGATCTAAAAATCCTAGACCATTGAAAAGTAGTGATTTTATGCCCATCTAAAAAAATAGTAAAAAAATTCTTAAAAAATGTAAAATTTAGTATGCAAGTACATTTTCGTATGAAGATCATGTTGAACGGTTCAGATCTACTATATGAACTTTGAAATCAAAGATATTAATTCATAGTTCGAACCAATCTGCGCTATGCATAGTACCATAGCCGCAATCAACTAAGGGTTCTTCTTCATTTCCCTCACAAAGGGTGTACTGTGTACATGTGTGAGTAAGAGAGAGAGAGAGAGACCTGGCCATGGGGGTGGCCGTGTTTCCAGGCCCACGTATAGTGAGGCTGATATGCACCCATAGCAATTTCGGTATCTCGAGATCCTTCCAGAGACCTCTGGTTTATATTAGCCGATCCAATTAACACGTACTCATCATCAACTACCATCCCTTTTGAGTGCACATATATCATAAATCTCCTGAATTTCTGACTCGCTTTCTGCACACACAAAAAAAAAAGTTAGCACAAGTGATTAAATAAATTACAGTATAGTTGATTTAATGTCCTGAGCCTTAAATGATTTTATTTGTTAATCTATTTGAAAAATCATTGTATGCCCGAAACTGAAAATATAATTAACAAAACATAGAAAATGTCATATATGTTCATAAAAAGCATGAAAAAAAAATCATTTTGAGTCTTCTGTTAAAAGGCATGTTATTTTATATCACGTAGAGCACACACATAAAATGAATAAAATCTGAAACTAACATCACTGCGTACTCACTGTGGAGCTTTCACCCAGAAGAGAAGATCTGTCTCTTGTACTAGATTCACGCTTTCCGAGGCAGTAAAAATTCAAATAGTCTTGTGGATGGTGTGTTTCTGATAAGCCTTCTTGGTTTAAAGCAGTTGCTATCATCTTGTACATCATTTTCATGGTTAGCCCCTAATTAACACAAAATAGAAGTGTTATCAAATAGGTGACATATATAATTGTACCGGTCGGATTGTAGTATATGCATTTTTGAGTTTTGTTTATGGTTCAACATTTTTTCTTTTCTTTTGGGAATTTCATGTACACGACTCAAAAACCTTGAAATTACATATGTGCCCCCTCTAAAATCCATAATATCTTATTTACCCTTCTAAATTTCAATAACTTAATATTTACCCAATCTAAACTCATTTTAAATTTATAAAGTACCCATTTTACCTTTATTTTAAAAAAAAATATATGTAACCTGTTTAAGTGAAAAATTTAGCTTTCTAATTGGTCCTTTTTTTTTAAATTTGAAGAGTAAATATGATATTGTTGAGTTATTTAGATATATTGCTAATTAGTTATTGTTATAAGGACCTATTTGTAATTGTTGAATTTTAGAAGGGGAATACATAATTCGATGTTTTGGTATACATGAAATTTTCCCCTTTTTTCAGCCGTGGAAGGTGCCGGGGGTTGCAGGGAGAGGTGGATCACAAAAATGGGTCACATAATGTTACAATACTTGGATACTGCATCTTACTTCAGGTAATGTTCCATTTGTTTTTCTCTCAACTCAATGATTTTTGTTATGTGCTTGGAGTTGTATGATGTAGTTGCTAGCATTTTCTTTTACCTGCCAGAAGAGGATCTCTTGCATTGGTGCAGTGGTAGGGTTTCCCTCAGGCCACATGGGAATCACAACATAAACCGAGAAGCGTTCTCTGGCCTTTATCTTGCTTACAATTTTTAATGCTAATTCAATTGGTATCAGATTATCAGCACCTATATAAGAAGCATTAAATTATAATTAAAAGGGAAACAGCAAAAGTATGTAAAATTGCATTTTGCAAAATTGTCTGGTTTAAGTTTTCACCTGTTTTTCGGTGCGAAGGCCAACTGTACGATGAACCAATAAAATATTGGTTTTCTATGTATATAAAGTGCTGTGCTGCTCTTATGGCTTTTACATATGCTGTGTGTATACTCCTGTCAATCTTTAAATTCTTTGCACATACAAGGTTCTGTCATGACAGAAAACAGATTAAAATGAATAACCATTAACTAGATATTAAATATTCATTTCATTAATGATAATTATTGCATCATTGGCTTTAGGTTTTTTTTCCACATCCAAGGTTCAGGAAAAAAAGAAGTCAACAGAAAAAAAATTACAAAGAAGTACCTCCAAAAGCCTATAAAATAATAACAGTTCCCTGATTTTGGCTTACCTGTGCTTCTGCTTCTTGTACCACTTTTGGAAATCCCTTCACTGATCCTGAATCAATCGACCGAAAAACCTAGCATCAAATAAGAAAGTTCTTAATAGAAGTGGTGGAGAATATTCAAACTTCGAATGTAATTTAATGTTTTATTTCCTACAACTTTCAGCTGGTTTCACCAAATTAAAGAAAACCAACATCAGAAAATTTGATCTCAGTGGTTGTCTAGTATAGTATTGTAAATAGTTCTTATATTCAAACAGTTGATCTGAACTGTTCAACAAATCTATATACGAAAATGTATTAACAGACCAAATTTTACATTTTTCAGAATTTCTATTATATATACTTTTAGTAGGTGTAAAATCACTACTTTTGAATGGTTTAAAGTCTTTAGATTAAGTGAATTTCTACCTATCTAAAGAAATAGTAAAAACATTCTAAAAAAATGTAAAATTTGATCTATAATTACATTTTCATAAGAAGATCATATTGAACAGTTCAGATTGACAGTTGAGACTTCAAAAAACTAAGATACAGATCCATAGTACAGACTAATCTGCGCTATGCATGGTACCATAGCCTCACTCATTAGAAAATATTTAAGAGGGTAAGATAGTAAACACATACTTGCACATGCCAACTTTCGGGATCCTCTTCGTCACAAACATATGCATTATTGGAGTTGTCATTGGAAGGAGAGAGAATCCAAGATATTCGATTGACTTTTATCAATGTATCATCGGTCCAACTCGTCACTCTTCTCAAACTAACCTTCCATTTTGTTGCCTTTCGCCATCTCTGCTCAAAATTTGTTAATATATCATATGCTGCAGGCCCCTCAATTTTACAGTGGAGGTCATGCCACGGTTGTCTCGGTCCATTTCCATTTACCTATTTAGAGAGGGAGTGTTATAATTAAGTAACAAACAGTTCATTGTATACCTGTTTCTTAACTCCATTTCTTTTTCAACTAATAATGTGAAACCATTTTCTCACTGATTCGTTAATTTTCTTTCTTGAAAAAAAAATAGGACCCCAGATTCTGTTAATTAAGAAAGCATCATTGTACTATAATAATAAATATTCCTACTATGTTAAGGCCTCCTTGCAAAATACATGAATGAATTTTGTGGTGATTTATCAGTAAAGCAGGATATTTCATTTCTATAGAAATTTCGATCAAGGGATGTGAGAAGGGTTGTACTGTTAATGTGGGGTTGTGGATGTCGCTTTTGAAAACCGTGTTGAGATCTTTAAAAAGTCTGTGCTCTGGTGTGTCGTATCGTCCATCACACATGTCGAGACCTCCAATAAAAGCGGTTACTTTACGGTTGTTTCCACCAGCAGGTGTGTCGACAATCACACACTTCTGATGGTGTGTGAATAGAGTCCCCACTACCTGAAACTCAAATAATGTTTTTTACTTCCTAAATATGAATAATAATAAACAAAATTAGCACTGAGGCTTTCTTTTCATGTTAATTTTTTGTCATTGGGGATTTCTCACAACACCATTGGTCCATTTCTTTATTTAAGGTTTTCTCTTATAGGATAATATAATGTTTCTCCTGTAGTTTATGAATTTGATATAATTTGATAATTAAATTAGCATCTCTCTCATGCAAGGATAAGATCTGGGGGCTCACCTGTTGTTTGAAAATGCTAAGTTTGGTGCTAGCATATCTTGGTGCTAACACACAATGCACACTTGAATGCTTGAAAAATTTCCTTGTTTCTTCATCGTGCGTATGCATTATTCCATTCTACATTGTTAAAAATAGTGGTAAGAAAATAAACAAAGGAAAAATGATTCACATGTACCCTTCATTTTTCAAATTATCATATATATATACCTATTACCTTACAAAGTATCACATACATATGCAGTCATGCACCAAACATATGTACATGTCCCATAACAACCCAACAAATCATGAAGCATATAGTGAATAAAATAAAGCCTTTATTTCCTAAAATGTTAGAGTAGTGAAGCCAAATGTGATATTATTCATGAAGAAAATATTAGTTAGATGTACCGTTTTGAGATAAAATTTATCATGCGAGGTTTTATCGTCCCAAATCAGCAACACCACTCTTACTCCCTCTTGCGTCTTAAATTTTAACATCTCTCCTAGAGTCAAGTCACCTCCATTTGGCAATGGGCGAGTCGGTTCACGCACTAATTTCACCGGGTGGTAAACAGACCACCCCACCACATATATCAAATGGTGTGCTTCTAGTATGGCATGGCAAATATCCTCCCAACATTTATTTTGCTCATATATTTTGCCCCCATCTAACTCAATCTTAGGCAATGTGTCATCCATCACATGAGCATCTTGGTACAATGTTACCTACAAACCAGAATCTACTAGTTTTATCAAGTATATAATTAATTAATGTAACCTTCAATCTGTGTATGGCCTTATAATTACACAAGTATATAAAGCCTAACACACCTTATTAACAAATAAATGTGTTATCAGGTTAACAGGTTTTGCCATTACCTTACCACCTTTTCTTAACGGAAAGTATGCATTGGGCACACCCGAATAGTTTGGACCCGCTCCAACGCCGTTTCCATACAAACAGTTAGTCTCTACCGATTTATATTGCAATGATATGTGCAGCTCTGGGCTGCTTTGACCAGATTTGGCTAGTTCACCTGACTGATTTACCAGGGGAAACCAACTCTTTATTACTTCTCCTGTCATGACCTGTTCAACTGGTACTGAGGCAATACCAATCAATTGCGCACCGAACAAGTCGTTATCTTTTACCTGTAATATGCAAACAGAAATATGATTAACAAAGGATTACTGCTGGATTTGGAGTTACTGTCAACTAATAAACGAAAAAAGGAAATTTTATCTCACTGGTACTATACCGCTACCAGACAAGGTACCAATATCCATACTGATACTGGTGGAGTATATATTGAATAGTGATCAGCTCTCTATTTTGCTTTCGGTGGTTACTTTATCTTTCTGTACTTGATTTTTATTTATACAGTAGAAACAAAAACCGACCGATTCTAGTTAATTTAATGCATGCAAAATTTTGTACCAGTGCTTTAATTCTCTACCTGAAATTCAACCATAGCAGTGGGATGCGCCACATTAACAACAAAATGCTCCTCCCATTTCGGGTTCTCAGAATTAGGTATAACTCGGGTCTGTGCAACAGTTGCACCCGATAAGCAAACAGATACATACGGGTCACTGGTAATAATATTGTGGACCCCACCTCGCTTCTTTCTGGGTTTCATGCAAGGGGGCTTGCATCCGGAAAAGCACCGCCTCATCCTCTCTGACATTATATCCATGTTTGGTAGGGACCGCGCTTCATGAATCCATATGTCGAGGTCACCGTGCAAGACCTTAATGTAAGTAACTGCACAAATTTTTGAGCTTGTACTGGCATCTGTAAAAGTTTCGGTACTGGGACAAGGGGTGCGCTTGTTTGGGGTCTTGTCAGATTCTTGGATTTCATTCATTAAATCGGTCGACATGGTGTCAGAACTTAGTTGTTAAATTGTACACAAGCTACTACTTATAGAGATTTTTAATTGCAGCTTTTTTATTTATTTACTAGTAATGGAGTTTGGGAGTGAAGATTGCATTAACTCTGCATAGCCAGCAATGAAGATACCTAAAAGGAAGTTCAAAATGTGTTTACTCAATAACATGGTGTAACCATTTGATCAAATATAATGACCGATCCGGTAAGAACATGATGTATTAGAGCATTTTTTTTTCAAAAAAGAAATAGTAAATGATAATCTTTTATTTCAAAAAGGCATGCTACTTTGGATCTCTTTTAATGAAAAACAATATCTTAAATTCTTAATCGAAATCAAATTTCTCCATTTGCTGAATTGGACCAAAAGTTCAGAAATGTTCAGGATGAGCCTCTTATTTTTTCCAAATTAAGCATTGGAACATTTCATCAATAAAATCAAAGGAAAAAGAAACTGTAAACTGAAATCAGAATACCAGATGTAACAATTAAACAAGAAAACTGGTTTCTTCATCGTTCATCAGTTTCCAAACGTAATATTATTAAAAAAGAAAAATCAAGAATAAAGAAAAAATTGGCACTGCCAAAAGAAAATGGGTTTAAATAAATTACCTTCAATAAAGGAGTGCTGACTAGCAGAGAAAATTGAAATATTAAGTTCGGATGATAATTTTTTATTTTTTTATTTTCTGTTCTCATTGTTATTTTCTTGAGGTTTTTTTTACCATCCCTGAATAATCTGCCAGCATGAGTCGATGAACTTTTTGTTTGCACCTGGAGTAATTAAACATTATAGACCCCAAAAATGGAATATTTTAAAAAAAATTCTAAAAAATGTA
Organism: Carex arenaria; assembly: GCA_964058825.1. Taxonomy (NCBI): domain Eukaryota; kingdom Viridiplantae; phylum Streptophyta; class Magnoliopsida; order Poales; family Cyperaceae; genus Carex; species Carex arenaria. The sequence continues at coordinate 298,815 of CAXKVW010000002.1, read as the reverse complement.
TATTTCAATCTTCTCTTTTTCTATTTTTACTTATCCAAGATATCAGGAGTCCGGCTAGCATGACATCAATGTCATATCAGCCTATATAACACCAACTCCAAAATATACCGAATCGACTTCTAACGGTGAATCCAAACCGTTCAAACCGATCTACTTCATTAGTTGTGCGTTACATGTAAAATTTATAATCTTTCGAATTTATTTAGTATCAAGTCAAGCGGTCAAATGTGTGAGTTTTTAAGTTAATTTTAATGCATTCATTTTTCAACATTTTTGACCGCTTGATTTGATACTAAAATAATTTGAAAATATAAAAAAATTGCATGTAAATACATCACTCATAAAGCAAATCAGTTTGAACGGTTTGGATTAGCCGTTTGAACTATATCCAATCAATTTTGAAGTTGGTGTCATATGACATTGATGTCATACTAGCCGGACTCAGATATCAGTTCTGAATTCTAGGAAAGTTTTATCTATACAAACAATGCAGAAAAAATCAACAGAAACACTGATCCAACATGCATTTATGTTTGTATTTATTAATGACCAGCGTAATTTAATTTGTCAGGTACATTTTTGAATTGTGTACTATATTTCTGTCTTAGTTATGAAATCACACAATAAATATTAGGGATAATTTCTATTTACTCCTGACAACTTGTACAGTTTCTTATTTATTTCTAGAGAATTTAATTTATCTTATTCACCTCTCAACTATTGCAACTATTTCTCATTTATCCTTATGCAGTAAACTTCATATTAATTCTAGTTAAATTATTACAAAACTCTTATTAACCTCTAATTAAGATTATAAACTCGAAGAATTTCTTTACTAAAATTAGAGCTTTTTTTCATCTAGGCATAGAGAGTCAAAACTACATTCTTTTGTTATTTTATTTTTTTTCCACCGAATTTAAATTGATCAAATCTACTCATCCTATCCTTCTAATTTGCTGTCTCAGCAATTTCAGGCACTCCCTCAAACTGGAATGGGAAAAAATTATCAGATTTCACACAATAATCAAAATTAAACTGAGACCGGAATGTTGAATTAAATGGCAAAAATTTAAAATTTTTATGCGGAAGGATTTAAAATTGAATGCTCCAAATTTCCGGATTTGCTCTAATATTTCTTTCTAGAAGTATAATTTAAAATTTTATATTTATTAAAATAAAAATATTCAGCAGTTAAAAAGCAATTAAAATCAATGCCGTACTTATCATTGATGGATACATAAATCTGGTGTCTTGAAAGTATATTCAACAAGTACAGAATAAAACTAAACAACAAATAAAGTAAAAGGAAAATAAAATGATAGTAGTACGTATGGAGAGGAAACACTAACACAAATAACAAGAAATTAAATTAACCTCCAAAGTAAATTAAATTAATAACTAATCGATATGTAGGGAACATGTTTGCAGATGTTGCGGATCTCATTTTCGAGCCATACTAATTGGTGGCATTGATATACACTGAGTTGTTTGAGGTTGGATAGATACTGAAGCCCCACAGGCACCCTCAGCTTTTAACAGTATACTGTCACTACCTTAAGTATGGGCATGGCACATTGGCACCTGCCTCTATCTCTCATTCTTCTAGATTGCCTAGGAACTTAAAAGACAACTCATGTAGCTGTTTGAAGCCTTAAGAAGAACAACTCATCTTTTGCTTCCATTGCTCTGTTTGCAAACAAAGTGCACAGCCTGAGATTGCATAGCTTCTCTAGCACCGGCAGTGGATCATCATTGAACTGGAGACCGAAGAGAATAAGCTCTGTGATGTGGATGAGAAACATGCCAACCTGAAGCGACAACTTGTTTAATGGGGACCACTCAGTTAGAGACAAAGATTGTAAATGTTGATAAAATGGAAATCTTTGCATGTTGACTATTTGTGGTGGCACTTCACAGTTGTCAACTGAAAGAGAGGTTAATTAGATGCTTCAGTGTGCCAAGCAACTTGGCAAATAAATCCCACAAAAATGACCTCTCCACTTTGATATCTAAATCACGCACATTTGGTAATTTAGGTAACTGTGCATTCCGTGACTCTCGGCTCTTCACACCCCTGAGTGTTTGCATACTTCATAGATCGGCATATGATGAGGGTCCTATGCAGCCTTAGCATCACATGCCTAAGTGTTTTCACATTCCATATATTATTAAGCAAATCGCCTGCACTCTCAAGTAGATGCAAATCAAGAGTCTCCACAAATTTTAGGCCGCTGATGAACAACTCAAAAGATTCTGATATTAGGCTCACAATACCTTACATGAGTTAGCCCATGAAAACACACAAAGTCAATTGGGTATGTCACTAACACCTTAAGTAGCTTTTGCTGAGAGTAATTTGGCAATGGCCTCTCAAAGCACAACAGAGAACAGAGATTTGGATTTGTATGTTTTATCAATTCATCGCAACCCGAGTAATGGACAGCCACACAGCGTGCCTTGGCGATGCACGTCAAATTGTCAAGAGGGTTTGAGCAAATTGTGAGAAAATTATCCTCCTTGGCCTTTTGGATGGCAACTTCATGAAGGAGATCATGTATTAGACAATGTGTGATGGAACTAGCGTGAGATCTCTTTGATACTTGAACCAAGCTTCTATATTTTGAAATGAAATTAGAAGATTAAACAGACTATTGAATTTTAGGTGGTGTATGAATAAATGTGCATATTGTAAATTGAAAACAAATGTTGAGAAATGAAAAGCATTCAATAATTGTTACTGTTGTAGTGGTGAGTAGAAGGTATACACCACAAATATGATAATAGTTAGCGTGTTGAATCTACGATTCAAGTTATATAAAACAAAGGATAATATGTAAAAGTACTGGGTGTCAATGGGTACAGTGCTGATCGGATTGACAAATTTTCATACTTATACCCACTTGAAATTTGTCTTACTCATACCCTTACCTATTAAATATTAGCTTACTCATAATCTATCCTTACCCATTAAGATAATTATTAACGAAAAAAAGTAACTAACGAATAAATTAATAGCATGTATAATTTAATACCAAAATATAACTCATAAATAAATAAATTAAATACATCAGATGCCAAATATAAAATATATATATATATAGCTTTTTATTCCATTTATATTTTTTGGTCTTATTATTTTAAAAGATATATATAATTAATTAAATGAAATGATAAAATATTTTAGAAATTAATTTTGTCATAAATTACTAATTACAAATTATATAAAATGTTGGATGAATTACACAATCAGAAAATTATATGAAATGTAATATAAATCAATAATTAAATTATATAGTTACATGCATAAATAAAAAATATCTTATAATTTTTTTTATAATTATTAATTACCCAATATGATAACAGTTACGATATATCTCTTTCAATAAGCTAATGAAATAAACACACTGCTGTAAGGATCTACTCATACTTTTTCATGTTTCTTTGGTTCTACTCCATTTTTTTATCTCAAAAAAAAAAAAAAAAAAACACTGCTGTAAGGATCTGGTACATGCAGATGCTTAGGAATTCACATCCCTGATGTCTCAAACTTTGAGTTGGTCTGCGGAAAATCTGGACCGTTCAAATCCCTCATGCACGAATCTCAAAGCACAATAATACTGGGCCCCTACATTCCGAATAGGGCAATAGGCACCGAAAAAAATTTGGCCCTACTTCAGATAAACCGAAGATTTGAGATATCTCAGAGGATACGGACGTTTATATATAGAATAAATTAAATAAATAAAAGAGATGGATGTATTGGTCTGAGTACTGTATTTTATCAGATACAGGGATTCTGTCATTCTGGTTATCTGAGATCTCCTTTCTGGCATTTTTTTATTTGTTTCTATTTTTTTTTCCAGTCTGATTCCTGGGACGACCTGTCAGAAGCGAAGGATGTGAGATCTCTCACTTGAGCTGTGAAAAACCTAGAAACCAAGCTGGCCTGAGAAATAGAGAGAGTTTCTCCTCAAAAAAAAAAGAAATAGAGAGAGAATACCAATAATTTTAGTTAAGAGTGTCTCCAGTCATACAAAATATATATATATATATATTTCTCTTCTTTTGGCAAGAAATACATTAACCAGTCAACAAGGTGCTCTTTCAAGAATTTCATTTTTGGACAAGCCTTTTTTTTTTTTTCTATTGTTTTATTATTATTATTTATTTTGAGGGGGTTGCCTGGTAAATTTTAGGTTGTTACTCTTTTTTTTTTTAACTTTTACCATTATAAAATATGTAATTGAGAGAATTTTGTAAGCCAAACAGTAAACCAAGTATATTTTTACTGCTTCAATTGACACGGATGTAAAAATTCTTTTCATGAACTTTTAAAGTTTTTTATCTTTTGTTAATTTTTTTAGAAAAATTTCAAGCCTTTTGTGAAAACCAAACTGTTGTCTATTTATGAAGTTACTTTTACACTACCACCACCATCATCATCAAGCCTTTAGTCCCAAATAGTTCAAAAAACATATTGACAAATGGTTTGTCAAAATAAAAAGTAAACTACATATGCGTTATCTATAAATTAGATATATTGCATATCAAATTAATGAAATTTGAAGACCGATTGATTATTTTCAAATTAATGCACATTAAATTACCAAGGTAAACTACATATATGTTATTTTATAATTTAATTAAATTATAAGAAATTTATGAGGCTAACAAAAAATTTAGAAACTCTTTTTTTTTAAAGTTTCTTCGGTTGATTCGAAAAAAAAAATTATCATCAAAATTATCTAATCAATTCATCAATGCTCGTGCTCGTTATTTTTGGAAAAGGTGCCTCATTGAATAGATAAAATTTTGGATGCCAAGAAAGAAAAAAGATTCACCAATATAATTCAAATGTTAGGTTAACCATTTGTCTACCAAGTTAATTTTCTGTTCATGTTCTAATAAAACTTATCAATACATCCACTGTTTTACTTATTTTGAAAAAGAGGACGGTTCAAATGCCTTCATTTTTTGTGCCTCCATCATACCTCCATTTTTAAAAACTACAATAACTCAAAATTTAAATCATAAATGTCAAAATAAAACCGTTAGATGTAATATATGTTATTTTCTTTATGTGCTCATAAAAAATTATCACATTTTAATTTTGTTTTTATATGATTCAATAAGTTGAAAAATCAATGTCTAGAAATTATCTAAATTAGTACATTTTTAAATAACTCTTGATGACAACCAAAACAAAATTGAAATGTCGTAATTTTTTAAATGTGTATAGATAAAATAATATAGATCACATCTAACGATTTTATTTTGAATTTTAAGTTTCAAATTTTGAGTTATTTTAGTTTTTAAAAATGAAGGCATAATAGAGGCACAAAAAATGGAGGCATTTGAATCCTCTCTCTTTGAAAAAATACAGAGGGAATTTATATATAGCAGGCAAAAACAGAATGGGTAAGGATTTTAACAGAGCAGTTTTGGCCTCATGTAGTGCACGGACTATATAATCAAAACAACATTGCCTATGGTTAGTGCGCTGCATAAAGCCAAAACTACTATGTTAAAATCTTTACCCAGAAGACGGCCTTTATAAAAGTTTGAGCTACTTATCCAACAGATGAAACCACAATAAATTAATCACTCATGCAAGTGTACCTACATGTAAGCAGGTTTACAGGGCGGTCAAGTTTTATTGCTTCTCCCTAAAAATTACCGTAACTGACAAAAAGATAATACAAATCTCTTGCGCATAACTCATGAACAAGCAATCCAGATCAAAGAGTTCAAAAAGAGTAAAATGACGGCCTTTTTACTTTCCTCAGAACATGAAAAAAAATATAACTTGGTCCCCAGAACTTGCGAAAATCCAAAATAAAGAGTTCACTTGCTTTCCTCCTGAAAGAGAATATGATGACCATTAGATCATATTCATACAAGTGAATAGAACTGTCGAACATCAACTACAAGCGCTTCTAAGAATTTATAGAAATAAACCATATAATGGCCAAAAGAGGAATCTTTTTTCATATTATCCTTTTCAACAAATGTGTTTAGCTTGCTAACTTAAAAATAAAAATAAATAAAAGTATGACAGAATAAAACACAAAAGGCTATTTGTCAGGTATAAGATTAAAAGCTTGAGCAAAATGTTGCTGAGAAAAGACATACCAGCTAGACCTGGTACATATATAACTGGTAAGCGTGACTGCTTACACCTTTCTTCCTTTTCGGATTTTTTATGTTTCAAGTATTTAACTAACCCTTGCACCTAATATAAGGGCATCAAGGCGACTTTATTTGAGTTTGTTCAAACATTTATTAGCTCCGGAATATCACTTCCAACTAGCAATATTGTTTCTAAATTTATTTTTCAGAGATACAGTTCAGACATTCTTGTGTGTGCGTAAGCGTGTGTGTGTGTGTGAGAGAGAGAGAGAGAGAGAGAGAGAGAGGAGGGCAATACCTGAGATGGAAGAGTAAGAGGTGTTGCTGACTGCGGGGGCGCAGGAGAAGAAGCAGGCGGATGAGGTGGGTCCGATGACTTAAGGGGCCACTTTGGAGGAGATCCATTCAAAAGATAGGAACACTCAGTGTATGCCGAACCAATCCCTACACCAAGCCCAAGTGTTACAGATGCCCATCTTGACGTAGGACTCCCTGTTCAGAAACAAAAGGTTTACATAACTAAAACATGAGGAAGAGGCATTATTTTAAGAGTGAGGCTATGGTACTATGCATAGCACACATTGGTCCGTACTATGGATCAATAATATTTTTGTTTACAAAGTCCAAATAGTCGATCTGAACCATTCAACATCTCCACCACATGAAAATGTACTTGAAGATCAAATTTTATATTTTTTAGAATTTTATTAGATAGGTAGAAAATCACTTGACCGTTAATAAAAAAAGAAAAAAATTCTAAAAAATGTAAAATTAAGTCCGCAGGTACATTTTTCTATGAAAACCATGTTGAAAAACTTTGAAACGAAGACATTGATCCAACATGATAAAGAAGTTTGCAATTTAAACAAAGTTACCGGTACAGTCTATGGCCATTTTGGGTATCTTCACCTTGTATCATTTGGTTATCCAGTCAAGTAATTAAATAACAACAAAGAATTAGTAAATAAATCAATCACACTTAATTACTGGCAAATAACTGAAATTGTAAGCAAATGCAAATTGTCACTGATCTGTATCTAATTTGGTAAATGCAAATGCAAATGCAAAAGTTATTTTGCTCTTGAATTTTACCCTTTTTCTGGGCAAGTTCTCAAAACTAAACATGCAAAAAAGGTTATTTTTGGAGATTTTTACTTCTGGTGAAGAATAAAAAATGGAGACCCTACATTAACATATGTGAATAATGAAAACTGTTGGGTAGAAATAAAAAAAAAGTACATAGGATTAGTAAAAAGGAGTATTTCTTCAATCAAACTTTGCATGATTGAGCAAGCACAAATTTCTAATTACCATTTGATGAATCAATAAGAGAAACCCTAATGCAAGCATCAAGTCAAAATCCAAAGATTTCACTCCCAAATAGTATATGAAACCCTAATGCACGACTCAATTAACAAACAGATGAATCTAAATCGGACAAAAAAACCATGACCAGATCTATCTAGCTAGAATTTCAGTGGGGCAAACTTGAAAAAAAAGAAAAAGAAAAAGAAAAAAGGCGGGGGCTTACGGAAAAAGATGAGGCCGGAGAAGGCGCCGGCGACGGAGGAATAGAGAACTCGGCGGATGGAGAGATCAATGCATGCATCCCACTTCTTGTCGAGGTCGGATTGTGGAAGCGCGTAGGGTTTCTTATTTGCTTGATCCGCCATTAGAAAGAGAGGAAGGTTTGTTCTCCAATTTTTTCTCTCTTTCGTTTTTGTTCCTTGTTCTGTCGGAGAGATTGTTGCGGCGTGTGAGTTCAAATCCAAATCCTCTGAGGTAAAAAAAATAGTTCTATTTAGATCATGACCGTTCAAAAAAATTTAGGCCAATCCGATCTGAGATGGATTCTGATCAGACGGTAAGAATATAAAGAATAATATTCTGTTACCTTAGGTGAAATAATTTCAAAGGTCGTGGGGGAGTCCAAGGATAAAAATTATAACAGAGCAGTTTATGTTTCATGCAGCTCAAGGACTATAATATGAAAACGGCGCTGCTAATGGTTTGTGCGCTGCATGAAATGAGAATTACTCTGTTAAAATAATTACCCGAGTCTAACCCTGTAGGTTTATGAATTCATATCACCTCAGGTAAAATAAATTTTGAGTTCAGATCTGGACCGTCTAATCTTTACCAGCACGAATATTAAAAATAATCGGTGCATTCAGATTGGCCGGATTATGATCCAACGGTCTGCATATAAACTCAAATGTTTTGTTACCTCATAGTGTATGGATCCGTAGGTTATAAGGTTCTTAAAAATGTACGTGGTGTTTTTCGGAGATCCGAAAAAATATTACGTTTCTTTCAATTTATATTATTTTATGCCTTTATTTCTTTAATTTTTAATAAAAAAAATTCAAATTTCGTTGTTAAAATAAATTTATTAAGCTTGGTCTATATTATTTGTTCTATATGTAAAAAGTAATATCTATATTGGTGTAATTTTATGAACTCTTAATAACAATCAAACAAAGTTAAAAATGTCATAATAGATTATTTTTTATATGTGCATAGAGAAAATGATATAGATTATATCTCAATGATTTTATTTTAACATTTAATATTAAAAACTTAAAATTTAATATTATTGAAGTTTAAAAATAGAGGCATAATAAAAACACAAAATGAAAGTATTTGAACTCTACTTTTTTTTTTCCTTTGTAAAATGTTTTACATAATAAAAATAATAAAAATAGTATTATTTTACATATGAAAGAACAACAAACAAAAAACAACAAGAATAACTAATTAATTTCACTTGGTTACTTATAAATTTTCGAGTTTTACATATTAAATAATAAAACTAACAAAAATAGTATTTTTTAACAATTAAAATTCTCGGCGCAAATGAAAAGTTGCAGTTAAATCTTTAAAGTCTTATCCTGATGAAAATTCTGCATCCGTTCTTAGATATAATATCATCCGTTCTTGGTGCATGACCTTCTCAATCGTTCCTACGGTCCCACAAGCAAAATTGCTATAAAAATTGAATTAGAAACATAGATAATTAGAGATAGCAAATAGGATATACCAAAAATTAGCAAAAGTTATGTCAATATATGGAAATACAAGTCATACGATATTACATAAAATTAAAGAAAGAGACATTTGAATATATACTCATCACATATGATTATGTAGAAATTTTGTAATCATAGAAACACTATGCTTGTACATGTTTTATATATACATGTTTAGGTGAACAATACAAATGATTTGATTAAATGATTATTTTGTACTATCTTATTATAAGAATGATTCTTACACATAGATCGTGCCATATGATTCAATGAATACTTTTGTTTGTTTGTGATTCTTAAGTTAAAATTGCTAGGAGGTTTCTAACTAGATTTAATATATTGGACATAAAAAATGTCTTTAATAATTAAGATATTTGAGAAAATCAAGACTGAAATGTCGCATTGACATCCTCATTTAATTTTGAAAGATATGATATTGTTATCTATTTTATGGTACTTTCATTATGCATTTCTTTAAGAGAAATTTGGATATATACCAATCACAACTAGAATTTTGGATATAATTAGCTAAAGAAGTATCCGAAGAGAGCAAAATGAGAGCAAGTAGAAAAACCATCTTCATGAAAGCTATTTTCATCTTAATTTATTTTAATAAGTACAAGAGCATCTTCATTAAAACAATTAAGATGAAGATAACTTTGAGCCTTTGACGTTCTCTTCATCTTGATTGACATATATAAAAGAACAAATTATTTATAATATTCTCGAAATTGAGTTTGTAAAAAATCCGATTTGAAATTAATTCAAACTGAACTCAAACTGTAATTTATTCGATTTGGTTATATTCGTTTGCAGGTGACCATGTATGCGCGTCTTCATACATATTAATAGGTATTAATAAATTGCCAAATCAATATATATAATTGATAGACGATCAATTACAATATCGTCAAAAAAAAAAAAAAAAAAGGCCGACTGGGCCTGAACCATTGTTATATGTACTTGGGCTTGAAGCAAATATCATTGCTAATTTGGGCCTGTAAAAGTGATTCCAATTGTGTGCATATGGTCAATTCATGCATGCATAGAATTAGTTTACTACCCATAAACAGCTGCTGAAATATAAGTAGCGCATTAATATATCCAAATGTGCCACCAACACTTCAAACAATAAAAAAGAAGAAGAAGAAGAAGAAGAAGATTTTTTCTTCAAGAATTCAAGAAACAAAATTAAACCCAAAACTCCGTTTGCTTAATTACTTGTAAAAACCCATAAACTTCTCAGTTTCCACCTCCACTCGTAGTAACCATGGAATGCTACGAGTCCTGTGAAAGCTTCTTTTGTAAGACACACACTTTCCACTATAGGAAGGCCTATCAGAGATGCATGGATGCTTTAAAGGCTTTACTGATGGCATACAAATCTCACGATGGCCTCCGTAACGAGGCCACTGTCTTGGCATTGGAAAACTACATACACCATCATGAGGTCTTCATCTCAACATGTAATAATGTTGAGATCAAGCGCCAAGAGGGGGCCTCCAACAGCAATGCAAGTGAGCTGGGGCCTTTCAGCCTGACTTCTGAGCTGAACCGGGCTCTTTCTGAATTGATTGATTACTCAGAATCTGATGCTCAATATGGTGGTGGGGGCCAAGTAGCGGAGGAGCAGAACATGATTTCAGTTGAGGAGGAAGTAGAGCACAACACGGCCGATGAGACAGTAGAAGCACCCGAAGAGACAATGGAGCACAACACCACTGACGAGACAGTAGAGGGCATCACGGATGAGCGGGGACCAGTTTTGCCAGACTATTGTCCTTTTTGCGGTCTTTTGTATGACATGTATGATCATTGCCCACTTTGCGAAACATGAGCACAGTCTGTTGGTGTAAATGGTTCTCTGTTTACTTCTGTTGATACCTTGTTTCTTGGTTTCTTGCGAAACAAGAACACAGTCTGTTGGTGTAAATGGTTCTGAGTTTACTTCTGTTTATACCTTTTTTCTTGTTTCTTGGTTTCTTGGGTGTAAGTAATTCAAAGTGTTATACTGAGATGAATCTACAGTAATGAGCTTTATATCGAGTATTTACTAATTTCTAATTGTTAAAATCGCTTGAATCTTGTTTTCTTGTTTCTTTCGTAATCTCGGGTTGACCTTAATTAGCTTAGTTTCTGTGATCATGCTACTTGCAATTAAGAAATAAATTGCAATTTAGTGGGTACCTTTTTTCTTTCACATATTTTTTGTTGTAGTGTTTTTACATTAACAATCGTGCATGTATATCTTATGGGATTGGGTTTTGTCCAAAGTGCTTTGGACAAATATTATTCAAAGCCGGATCGACTTAGAGACTGTATGATCTTCGTTAGGATTCGTGCAAACATATTTAAAAACTAATAAATTTGTTCGTGCATTAACAACTCAAGTTAGTTTAGAGTTATATTTTATAGCCTGAGGAGCTTAGTGAAAGTTCAAAATACCTAAATTAATTGCTCCTGAATTATTATTATTATTATTATTATTATTTGACAAATTACTGAAAATTATAGCTGTTAGGGTTTCTAGAAGAGCAAGAGAGCTAGATACACGAGAGAGACAACTAAATTGATTTAGAAGTTTTTGTTATTTTTTTCCCATGATTTTGTATGGATGGAAAGAAAAGATGGGAAATAAATCAAATCCATTTCAAACAAAAAAAAATCTTCGAACGGATTAAGAAAATTATCTCAACTTGTTTAAAATTTCTAAGATCTCACAATTAAATTTGTGTTAGCCGAATGGATCATAAATGTTTACCCGCTACACTTTTGGCATTGAGTTAAAACCACTGAAATTCCAATATAGTAGAAATTATATTTGTCAATTATATAAATACTACATATTCAAATGAAATTGATGAAAGTATACCATACTAATATTTATTAACAAAACAATATTTCTCATATTACTGACCTAAACAAGTTTTGCATAATTATATTATATAATATTAAATGCCTAAACATTTTTTATTCCAAAAAATAGTATAATATTATTTAGAGAAAGATCACTGCATCAATACATTCATATACATTAATAATATATAAAGGGGGAATTTTACGTATACTTCAAAATTACATATTTTCCCCTCTAAATTTTGAAATTATGTATTTCCCCCTCTAAATTTTAAAAACTCACACATTTACCCATTTGATTTTATTTTATATTAAAAGTTAAAACACATTTTAAATTCATAAAATACCCATTTTACCCTTTTATTAAAAAGCATAAAACATCCATCTCACTCAAATTTGAATATGAAAGGTACCTCTACTGTCCGAATTGCTTTAAGATCCGTGTGACCTAGATCAGCACGAATCTTGAAGTGAACACACACGAATATTGAAGTAATGTGCACAGATCTTAATGCGATGCAAGCGGATAAAATTGCTTTAAAATCCGTGCACACTAGATTAGCACTAATCTTGAAGCGAATACGCACATATCTTATTGTGATGCGTGCGGATTGGACGGTAGAGGAACCCTTCAGATTCAAATTTGAATTCGATAGGGTGTTTTATACTTTTAATAAAGAGTAAAATGGGTATTTTATAAATTTAGAATGAGTTTTATTACAAAAGACAATAAAATGGATAAATATGTGAGTTATTGAAGTTAAAGGGGGAAATATGTAATTTCAAAATTTAGAGGGAGAAATACGTAATTTTGAAGTTTTTGAGGGATATACGTGAAATTCCCCCTCCCTATAAGTACAGTGCAATAAATCTATAACTACAATGTTTCGTAAACAGTATGAGTTAGTAATTTAATATGCTTATTTTTCCCCTCATTTTACCTAGGAGTAATCTATGACATTATTATTTGATTCATCTTTCTTTGGAAATTAGTTATATATTTTGGGGGATAATATTTGAGTGATTAATTCCCGGAGGACAATCGAAACTAAAGAAAATGTCAGACGATATTAAAGAAACATACACTCCTACTGATTTACAAACAAAATTACTGATAATTTATTTTTATTATTTCAAACATGCAAATACACAACACACATTTCACTAGTCCTGCTTATCAAGAGCTATTGCACTCTATTTAATTCACAACTTGAGTAATAGTAACATCGGGATTTCCCTGAAATTCTGGATCATACTTGCTCTCCTCCTCGGAAGCACTCCTCTGAGACCTAGGAGCAAATAAAGACATCTCCTCCCTCCTGCTGTTCTTAAGCCTCCTCGCCTGTTCTATCGTAAGGCGGTAAGAAGCCCGAAGAACATCCAATGGCAAGGCTCGGAAAGTAGATGCCTTCCCGTTTATTTTGCTCACCATAGCATTAGGGTTCGTCTTGAACGAAACATATTCAAATTGATCGGGGTATGCTTTTTTAAGCACAGCATAGTTCTGAGGGATTAACAAAATTTGTCTTTGGCGGAGCTGGCCATCAAAAACAGTTCTTCCTTGGTGGTTGACAACCTGGACCCTTCCGCTTCCACCGGTCACATAAACCAAGCTATGAGCATTGATGTTCCAATGTAGGCCAAGAATGGCATTCTACAAATACAAGAAATTTGTCACTTGGGTTAAACAAACATAGTTGCTCATTGCTTAAAACAAAAAAAAAGGTTTCTTGGAGTACTTACCCTTCTCAAAACAACTCGGTTGGCGCTCATTTGAATGTTGTTAAGGATGGGCAACTTCTGGTTGTTGAGTATCGTTTTTCTTCCGCTACGAGGGTTGTAGATATCAGCACGGGATGGATCGTTAATGTTCTGTCTTATTCTCATAGTGCAGAAGTTCTCATCCAAACCATTGGTATAGTTGCCCCTCCGCTCTCCTTGATATCTTTCCCCGTAAAACTCTTCCTGTTGTTGTTGTGTTTGCTCATCTTGGATCCTAGATGGTCTGAGCAATTGAAGCCCTTGTGGGACATGAACTATTTCGCCTCGCTCATCATTATGACTCTGGAGCCTTCTCACGAGCTCCTGATTTACTCCGAGAGCCTCAGTCAAAAATTGAGTGTCAAATCCAGTTAGGATATTTCCTGATTGTTGCTCAGTTTCATAAGATTGTCCTCCCCTCTGGTGCCTTCCGGCCAGCAAGAACTCCTTACTCAATTCAAAGATGTATATAAATTAAAGGTTTATTCTACAATATGAAGATGCAATAAATTTTTCTAAATTAAACTTATGTTAAATTTCATACCCTGCGTCTCGGCTCAAGCTGATTGGCGCTATTGCTTATGTCAGACACAGTGATTGCAACTGCAGGGACATCACCGTCATTGTAGAACCAGTGAGTAACACCTGCCGGTAAAGCAACAACATCTCCCTCACGGACACGCTGAACTTTCTGGTGTTCATCCCATGGCCTCTGACCCTGAGCCTCCCCTTCCTGCCTAGACTGCTCAAATTGTTGCTGGAAAGATTGGTAACTTTCTGGACACCCAGGATATACAATTCCCATTAGGCACCTTCCTGTAAAATATGTTAAACAATTTTTTTTTTCAGATATAGTATATATTATCTCAGAATGGTACACAAATAAATGCTTTCATTTGAAATATTATGTCTATGCAATCTCTGAGAACCCAACTTTACCTTGTTTTATGTAGACAAGAGAAGGCGCATTAGAGTAGGCAGGTAAACGAAGGCCTCTAGGATTGATTATTCGGCGTCTAGCAGATAGGCCGGCGCATCGAAGCTGTTCATTGTTCTCATCATAGTATTCAGTGATGCCCGCCTCATGTTGCACCCGCCTTGATGGTTCTAGCGCTTCGAGCCTTTCAAATCGACATGCCCTCTGGCCAATACCAAACCCTCGTGAGGTATGCCATGGGCCCTGACCACCAATGCCAAATTGAGCTGCGCATCCATGAAGCAAGACCGAAAGGTAAAGTGAAAAATAAAGAAAGATGGTGGAAGTAGCCATATCTAAGCTCTCACTAGAAGATTAGTGGCTAACTTGATTACTGGGTGAAGAGAATATATAGCAGGTCTCCTTGGTACTTATAAGTGAAAAAAGTGCTTTGTTTTGGTTATATTCAGAGAGGTTGGTAAGGTGAGGACAAATGACTTTAACAGAATTATATTGTGGGTGTGGTGATTATTATAAAAAACAACAATTTTCCGCGTAATTATGTTATGAAGAAATAAAGAAACATTGATCATTTCAGATATAAGCTTTCTAAATAATGCGGAGAATTCCACATGTTGTTCTTTATCACGGAAATTACGAAAACCTTTTCTGAAAGTTTCAATCTTTCTAAATAACTTATGGGAAAGGCTAATCTCTTTTGGATTCTAATAAAAAGGTTGGTGAAGTATAAATGGTTCAAATGAAGTGGTACCCGTCCCATGTTATATCTAAATCTGTGTGTTCAATAGGTCTTACTTGGTGAAAGAGGCCCAGTATAAGCCCGTTATAAGAAGCCCAAATTAAAAAGGTTCAGTATAAGCCCGAGTTAGTCCCTCTCCCCATCAATCAAATGAAATCGATTGATTAATGAACAAACTGTTCCCTCTGTTTCCTTCGGTCTCACAAATTGTATCCCACCTCTCTACTCATCCTCTTCCTTTTTATACTTACAAGTCCAAAACCCTGTGCTTCATTAACTAATTTATTAATTATTGGCAGAGAGAGAGAGAGAAGAGAGAGAGGCAAGATGGGAAGAAAAAAGATAGATATAAAGAAGATAGAAGATGAAAGAGGCCGCGCGATCACCTTCTTGAAGCGCTTCCGTGGCCTCACCAAGAAGGCTTATGAGCTTTCTGTTCTTAGCAACTCGGACGTGGTGCTCATCACTCGCCACCCTTTTAAAAACAATCTCTGCTACTTCTCACACCCAAAAAGGTACTCATTTATGATCAGTTTAAGTAGTTCCATTGATCTTGCACTTCTTCACTTAGTTCTTGAAAATCTTGATTTTGTCTCTAAACATCTTCAACATTATTGTTCTCTCCAACAGAATGTGAAGGTTTTATTATAACATACAGTCAGTCAATAAGAAGTTGTATTTGTTTCAACAAGTACTTTGAGAAATTACATATTTACTCATATAAGATCTTAATTGTATCCTTTTTATTATCCCCCTCCATGTGTTTTACATTTATTAATTACATTTTCTAGGGCCGAGGATGTCTTGATAAGATTTCTTAACATGCCAGATGATGTTCGGAAAGTCAATGGTCAAGGATTTTGGTATTATCTTTTAAATATTACTTCTATCATTGCTGATATTATTATGCAAGGACTATAAATAATAATTCAGGACATTTATATTGTGTGTTTTTTTGTTATTGTTATTTTATTGTTGTAGAATTACCCTACTGGACAAACCACATCCCAATTTAATTTGAGTAGAATTTTTCTAATTTTCCCATTGCTCTATCTAACCTGTTATGTTTAAAAAACATTATAAAAAAAATATTTGGAGAACACCATAGCATAGCAAGACTCATTTAATCAATGTGGTGAAAGCAACTCTCTTTATTTTTATTTTTTTCATGTCTATGACATATCTCTGTTTTTTTTTTTTTCTTTGAATTCTTCTTTTTGTGAACAGCGAAAGATTGGAGATCCCCAATAAAGATGTTAGTTCTCTTTATTTGTACCCAATTTAGTTTCATAAAACCAATATATGAATAATAGTAGTAACTGTTTCAGATATTTAGCATATTTAGACATCTTTATAATTGCATCTTTATGATAATTGCTATGCTGCACAAAGTTGCTATTAGTAAAATAATGCTCCCTTTTAAAATAATATAGCACATTGATATAAGAGCTTAGATTTTAGTTCATCAAAATAGTTTACAAGTTGTCCTCCTTAAGATTCATATTGATATTGGTCATATTTTTTAAAAATGCTTCCAAACAGCGAACTTGTAGAAGTATATATAAATAATTTCCCTCTTATAATAAAATGTTTGTTTCATTGAATGCAGAGACTAATTGAAAAGCTTGAAAATTGCAAAATACAAGATGACACGGCAGCAGCAGAAGAAATCAGGTATGTTCTTATATATATTTTGAATAGGAGATGGCATTATTATAACATATCTCGTAATAGATATTTGAAGTTGAGAAATTTGATCACCATCTTTAATTTAATTATCTATATCAATATATATATATAGAGTAAAGCTAATATGCACTTAAGTGCACGTGCACTTAACCCTCGGACCGTCCGATTAGCTTTGAGATCCGTGCTACACGACTTTTAAAGAAATCAGACGGTCCTAGGGTTAAGTGCACGGTGCACTTAAGTGCATATTAGCTTTACTCTATATATATATATATATATATAAAATATATGTTGCACTGTGCAATATCTATTTTTCTATTGTGAAAATCTAGGCCAATATAAAGCTAATGAACTGTTCTTGAAAATCGATTAATTCAGTAGTTCTAGTCTCAAGCTAATGCACTGCCAATAGTAACAGTGTTTATACCTTTTGTTTTTAGTATCAAGCAAGGAAATTCCATGGACATAACATCAGATGATGACAGCATGTCAATCCAGGTACAGTTTTAAGTTTAAACATGTTGTACTTGTACTGTTTACAGTACAAACAACAGTTAATACTTAATACTATTGGCCTACAAACTGCACCTCATTTTCTTTTCCTTTTCCCAAAATGAACATAATATTACTGATAAGGCAAATGAGATCCACATTGTAAGCCTATATGCCACCAGAATTAAAAGTTTATATTACATAGGATTCAGCATTTACAAAATAACATAAATGCAACCAGGATTACCAGCATTATATTACAAAAGTTTATTTTATATAATGTCCAGCATCCTGAGGTGATTAATCCTCAAGAGTTTCCTCAACAGATACTTGACTTCCAGAGGTCAGTTTTTTCTCTTATGAATCCGGGTATTTGTTAATTTCATAATTGGCCTGAAAATATCAAAATAATTATGTTGGCCAGAAGAAAGGAATCAGCATTTATTATGAGAAATATCTGATAGCTTACTAACAATATTTGCATCACGTGGGCCTTTCTTAAGATAAGATATGTACTCGGTTTTCCAATTATGAATGAACAACTTGTTAAATTGTCTCAATTTGGTTTCTATAATTAGGTTCTATCTAACAGCTACGCCAATGACACCTGAACAGTTGTTTGATGAATATGGGGAAAAGCTCAGGGTCATACTTTCTCATATTCAGCAAAGAAAAGTAAGTTATTTATAAGTATCTGCTAGTTTATGAAAAATTAACGGTACACTATCAAAAAAATTATGAAATATCCATGACGCATAAACCCGATCATAAAAAGTTGTTGAATTAATATTTCATTAATTGTGCAGATGTTGTTGGAACAGCAAGAACTGATGCAAACCAATGCCTTCTTTGCCAACCTGAAACTGCAGCAACAAGCAACCATTAATAGTATGCAATTCTATCAGAACAATGGCCATACTGACCCTACAGGCGGGCAATATTCCAAGTATCTCTCATTACCTTCACATTATTATATATTTAATATATAGTTGATTAATTTCTAGGTTTCATTTATTGATGCTATTATTAATACCTAGATTTAATTGTGTAATCTTTTTCTTTTTGGTGGGGGGAGTTATACGTAAAGATTGGCTTTCTTTGCATATAACCAAAATAATAATTGGGTTAAAATATGAAAAAGTAATTTTCTCTAAATTGCCCAATGCTTCAATTAAATAAGATAAATTTATTTTTAAAGAAGAGCAATTACAACTTACCAATTTACAGTTTTTAAAAGCCCCTCAAATGAAACAAGTTTTTCTACTTCAAATGAACTCACCTTGATCCCTTGGCTTTAATTTGTTGATTTTCAGTAAAAATGAATTATCTACTGGTCAAGCAATGCCCCCAAACAACAGCTGGGGTTCCAATTACTTTCGTCAGGTATTAAATAATTAATTGTTTATATAGAATTATCTCCAATCAAAAGTGTAGAAAATTGTTACTGTTCAAATCTTATTATCTAAAATGGAACTATCAAAATCTTTCGCACATAAGTCTCTCTATGGCATCACCCCGAAAAAAAAAAAATAGGATGAAAGAGTAATTAACCTTTTTAATATGGTTTTATGACAAAATACATATAAGAAATCATATTTTGTGAACAAAAGGAAGACAACAGGTGTGAATATAATTTAATTAGAAGTAAATAAGTGAGAGACATTATAGTGATAATTTTAATCATAAAATAAATGAAGAGAATATAAACTGGTTTTAGGACACCTCCGTGTCTAACTCTCAATTTGACGGAATTTTTATTCATGTACTCCATTAAAAAAAATTACACTGTTACCCTCTATTTTTTAAAAATTACTCAATCATAAAATAAATGAAGAGACTATAATTTCTTTTTTAATAGAGGGTATGAAAAAAAAATTAAGGGTAATTGTGTAATTTTTCATTTAATTGAGGGTAGGAATAAAAATTTCGGAGATTTTGGAAATTTTATTTATATTCTCCATTAATATTATTTGTATGCATGTAGGGTACGCAGCAGGAGACTAAGGAGCCCAAGTTCAGTTTGGAGGAGCTGGGAGCATATGAGTCGAGCTATTCGGCGATGTATCTATCATCGGTTCCTCATCAGTTTCCCCTCAGGCCCCATGACCATGAGGCCAGCGGGGCGCATACCATTTCTCGTCAGTTTCCCCCTAGGCTCCACGACCATGAGGCTAGCGGGTCGCAAAGCCATGACTTTGTGACCCAAGCAACAAAGGCTTTCTTCACGATACCGCCGCCAGTCACACACTCCGACATCAAGCAGGAGGATGCCGACGATAGCTGGATGCCTCCCAAGAACTGCCATCCAACCCGTCGATTTACGCAATCAGATTACCCATAATTTTTTTTTGTTGGGGATGTCGTTTCATTTTGATTGGATTGTTGTATTTTTGTTTTTTGGATCGTAGTATTTTATGTTTGAATTGTTTTGTACTGTTTATCTTATAAATAAGTTTATTTGGATGTCTCTTGAGTAAATTAAATTTTGTTTTAATTTTGTATTATTGTACCTCTGCATAATTTATTCTTAAATTTACTTCAAACATCGGTCATGATTTTAATGCATTTACAATATTTTTTTATTGCATGATATTATATTAAATTAGTTAAATAGCATAATTTTCTGTACAATATAGAGACATTAAACCACCTTAAAATAATTTCATATGCATAGCAGACATATTATAATGCATTCACATTATGTTTTGACAGCATATATATTTTTGATGGTTAGTGGTTAAAATTACCACTAACAAATATATTGATAAGAAAAAGTTACAAAATTCTAAATTCTATCATCTCATATAACATAAAAATAAATATTTACATCCATACTCAATTTTAGAATTTATTTTCAATCTCGCTTCACGACCGGATCCGCTTCTTTGATTGCCGCCGCGCTCCGACAACAATTGGATCTAGTCACCGTCGCGTTCCAAGCGAGATGAAAACTCTATACTCTGAGCTCCGACATTACCGCATTCTTGGCTCCAATCGGCTCCGCTCAGCACTAATTACTTCCCTCTCGATCCACGATCGGATCCGCTTCTTCGATCGCCACCGCGCTCCGACGACAACCGGATCTACTTACTACTGCGCTCTTACCGAGAAGGTACCGAGAGAGATGGAAGGTGTTGTGTCGAGAATGAGATCTACAAGAAGTAAAAATGGAGGTTTGAATGGAAAGCAGTGGAGGGATGGGTTGGGGAGGGGAGGGGGTGATGGGGGGGGGCGGGGGCGGCTAACCTAATCGTTCAAGTCCTTTTTTATTTTATTTTTGCTCTTTTTCTTGACAGCATATATAACTGTATATTAAATTAATGAATGCATTGGAGCCATAATAACACTTAGCTGTGGATAAATTAGTTTTTTATATGAAATATTAATACTAGATGTCCCTCGGTAATTAACACTAGACCAACCAAAAAAACGAATTGTAGCTGAAGTTTTTCAGTAGTAATTAACTCTGTACAAACATTCAAGAACATATCACTTTTTAAATAAAATAAAATTAAAACACTGTTTTTATAAGATTTAAGAGGCAATTTCGGCGAGTTGTTCAATGGTCCAAGACCCGTTGTTGCCACCATCTCCAAAGGATTGCTATCGAAAAAAAGTAAAAATATTTTTAATAAGTACTAACTATGAAGATCATATAGTACAAACAATTTATCCCTTTAGGTCAACGCTTGACATAATGTTGGCTGTGAGAATGATTTACAAATTTTACAATATATGTCTTGTCGTTGAACATATATATAGAGGAGGGATCCAATTACACCCTTTTTTTTTTTTTACACATCTTGACACTGTTTTTTTTATAGGTCAATTTTGCAATTTCAAAATCGCTGTTTATTAAGATGGTTACAAAATCGCTGTTTTTCAATGGTCCGAAAACAACGATTTTGTAACCATCTTAATAAACAGTAAAAAAATTCAAAAAAATATAAAATTTCATCTCCAAGCACATTTTAATATATTAATCATGTTGAACGGTTTGGATCGACTATTTGGACTTTGAAAATGGTAGGTGTCAAAATGTGTCAACAAAAAGGGTGTAATCCGATCCCTCCTCATATATATATATATATATAGTTGGATCAATTGGTTTTAATATAGAAATATTTAGTTAATAATTTTCAGTATAATATGAAAATAGAATAAATTGATAAGTCGAGTTGTTTGAAAGGTATGCAATTATACAATTTCTCAAATACACCACTTTCTTACAAAAATATTAAAAAAATTAATATAAACGTCCTATGCCTCTTTTATTACAGATCAAAGATCTAATAGATTGAATTGTGCCAAATTGAGCAAAAAAAATTTATTCATATATATCCTCCATGAGATAATGAATTACACAATAACCCTCAATTTTTTAAAAATAAATACCTCAAAAAGCCTAGATTCTGAACAGTGCACTATAGTAGAAAACCGTCCAGATTTGAACGGTTCTCTTGCATAGTGAAATGCCCATAATCTGGATGGTTCTTGTTATTTAAAAAAAAAAACATTTTTAGGATATTTTGTTATTTGATTTTACATAAATTATTGTTGTGTTATAATATTTTTTTTGCTGTATGGTTTTATTGTTGTGTTATATTTTTTACTTGTTTATATGGTTTTTTTTTACATATTGACGATAATGTTTGACGATGTTTTTTTTGTAATGTTTTGACGATGTTCTTTGATTAGTGTAATGTTTCATGATGTTAGACGATGTTCCTTGTAATGTTTATTTTACTAAAGAGACATCCAAATAAACAAATACATAAGATAAACACTACAAAACAATCCATACATAGAATACTACAATCCACTACAATCCAGTACAATTAATACTACAATCCAACCTAAATAAAGCTACATTCCCAGCATAAAAAAAAAAAAAAAAAAACTATGGGTATATCCGAGTGCGTAAATCGGGGTAGTGGATGGTTGTTCTTGGGAGGCAACATGCTATTACCGGCATCCTCCTGCATGGTGTCGGTGTACGTGCCCGGTGACAGTGTCGTGAAGAAGGCCTCCGTTGCATAGCTTTGTGACCCGCTAGCCTCATGGTCATGGGGCCTGGGAGAAAACTGATGAGGAACCGATGGTGGATACATCGCCGAATAAATTGGCTCATCTGCTCCCAGCTCCTCCGAACTGAATCTGGTCTCCTGAGTCTCCTGTTGCATCCCCTACATAAAAATAATATTAATGGAGGATATGAATAAAAATGACTATAATTAATGTCTCCACCTTATTAGCTTCTAATTAAATCTTACACACCTGTTGTCTTCCTTTTCTTCACAAAATATAGAATTTATTATATGTATTTGTCATCAAACCATATTGACTTGTTAAGCTCAAATACTCTCTTTCATTCTATTTTTTTTCTTTTTTTTAAGGGTGATGACTACAGAGACTTATGTGCAAAAGATTTAGGTACATAATTGACTTAATTCCTTTTTAGTTAATAAGATTTGAACAGTAAAATTTTCCAGCACTTTTGATTGGAGATTATTCAATTAAGTTATGCTGATGTTTTGTACCTTACGAAAATAATTGGATTGTCTGGCGGTGTTGTAAGTAAAACCCCAGCTGTTGTTTGGAGCCGACGGTATGGCATGGCTGCTCATTGCTTGAGGTTGTATTAAACCAGTAGATAATTCCATTTGACTGAAAATGAACAAAGCCAAGGGATCATGGTGTGTTCAATTTGAAACACAAAACTATGTTTGACTTGAGGGGTTTTAAAGAAACGTACATTGCTATTCTTTATAAATAGATTTATCTGATTTAATCTAAGCATTAGGAAAATTTAGAGAAAATTACTTTCTCATATTTTGACCATATTATTAATTTATTTATATGCAAAGAAAGATTATAAGATTGATTTCAGGGATTAATAATAACATCAAGAAAAGAAACCTAGCTAGAGATTAATAAAATTATAAATAAAATATATAATAATGTGAAGGTAATGAGACGTACTTGAAATGCTGATATTGTTCAGAAAGGCCCACGTAATGCAAATATTGTTAGTAAGCTATAAGATTTTTCTCATTATAAATGCTGATTCCTTTCTTCTTGCCAATATATTTATTTTGATATTTTCCGACCAATTAAGAAAGTTAAACCTCAATAGAAAGACCATAATATTTTCTGTATTTACCTTGAAGTGACTTTTGAACCGGGATTAATAATTCAGATTCAAAGCATTTTTATTGTTTTCCAATAACACACAAAAAAATATTTTAATTTTTTTACAGCCGCGAAAAATCTGATCTGAAAAATATTGATCCGAATTATTTGTTTAAGTCTTTCTAATAAATCAAATTATACGGTATTCTATCTAATTTCAAAAAATTATAAAAATATTTCTAATATTTTAATACAAAAAATAAATAAATTATAATATTTTCTAATTAAATAAAATAATTAAATGAAAAATTGTTTTAAATTCAAATTGTATAAATTGGAAGGCTAAAATCGATGACATTGTCATCGGTTCTAGCTTCTGAAATCGATGACTTTGTCATCAGTTCTAGCTGCTAAAACCGATGACAATGTCATTGGTTTCGGTAGATTTTGAATTTCATCATAATATTGTATAGATTGTTAAATTTATTATTTCTTTTGTATATTAATTAAAATTTCGGATGTAGACCTATCTTGATAATAGAAGTAAATTTTCTGTCATAAGGGGTTCTCTCTTTCACTAATAAATATATTAAGTTTACCTCTAATATTAAAATCGATCCTATCAAGATAAAACCTATGATGAATACAGGAAAACACACAATGGAATGGTACAAATTTACTTTACAAATCATCAATAAGGCATTTTACTAGTCCTACAAGATAACTTCCCCACGAGTTAGAGATTTAGAGCTTGCAATTTCTATAAGAAAAAAAATAAAATTATAGAACAATCATTTTGTTAGCAATAATAATTAAAAAGATAAACAATCATTTTTCTTCAAAACTTAAAAAATAAAAGATAAATAATTATGAAATTAAGCCTTTACATTGCAGCTCTCACTTGAGCCGGTTCGAATAGAGGGACAAATAGCCTTTTTTTCATGGTGATGTTTCATCGACAAATTAAATTGGATAATTGAGTATTAGGAAAACAAAATTACAGGTTTCTGTGTTATCATAAAGTGTAGATAATTAATTTCAACCATTTATATTTCACCAACCTTTTTATTTTAAGCGTCCAAAAAAGAATAGCATTTCCCGTAAGACTTTTAGAAAAGATTAAAACTTTCAGAAAAGCTTTTCGTAATATCCGTGATAAAGAAGGACACGTGGAATTCTCCGCGTTATTTAGGAAGCTTATATCTGAAATGATCAATGTTTATTTACTTTTTCAATAACAAAACTACGCGGAGAATCGTTGTTTTTTATAATAATCACCACCAACAATATAATTCTGTTAAAGTTATTTGTCCATACCTTACCAACCTCTCTGAATATATTCAAAACAAAGCACTTTTTTTCACTTATATATACCAAGGAGCCCTGCTTTTCTCTTCACCAAGTAATCAATATAGCCACTAAACTTCTGGTGAGAGCTTAGATATGGCTACTTCCACCTTCTTTCTTTCTTTTTCACTTTGCCTTTCAGTCTTGCTTCATGGATGCGCAGCTCAATTTGGCGTTGGTGGTCAGAGTCCTTGGCATACCTCACGAGGGTTTGGTATTGGCCAGAGGGCATGTCGATTCGAAAGGCTCGAAGCGCTAGAACCATCAAGGCGGGTGCAACATGAGGCGGGCATCACTGAATACTATGATGAGAATAATGAACAGCTTCAATGCGCTGGCCTATCTGCTAGACGCCGCATAATCAATCCTAGAGGTCTTCGTTTACCTGCCTACTCTAATGCGCCTTCTCTTGTCTACATAAAACAAGGTAAAGTTGGGTTCTCAGAGATTGCATAGACGTAATATTTCAAATCAAAGCACTGATTTGCGTACCATTCTGAGATAATATATACTATATCTGAAAAAAATTTGTTTAACAAATTTTCAGGAAGGTGCCTAATGGGAATTGTATATCCTGGGTGCCCAGAAAGTTACCAATCATTCCAGCAACAATTTGAGCAGTCTAGGCAGGAAGAGGAGGCTCAGGGTCAGAGGCCTCGGGATGAACACCAGAAAGTTCAGCGTGTCCGTGAGGGAGATGTTATTGCTTTACCGGCAGGTGTTACTCACTGGTTCTACAATGATGGTGATGTCCCTGCAGTTGCAGTCACTGTGTCTGACTTAAGCAATAGCGCCAATCAGCTTGAGCCGAGACGTAGGGTATGAGATGTAACATAAGTTTAATTTATCACATAACATATTTGTTGGGAAAAATTGATTGCATCTTCATGTTGTTGAATAAAGCTCTAATTTATATACATCTTTGAATTGAATAAGGAGTTCTTGCTGGCCGGAAGGCACCAGAGGGGAGGACAATCCTATGAAACTGAGCAACAATCAGGAAATATCCTAACTGGATTTGACACTCGATTTTTGAGTGAGGCTCTTGGAGTAAACCAGGAGCTCGTGAGAAGGCTCCAGAGTCAAAATGATGTGCGAGGTGAGATAGTTCATGTACCGCAAGGGCTTCAATTGCTCAGACCATCTAGGATCCAAGAAGAGCAAAAACAACAACAAGAGGAAGAGTTTTACGGGGAAAAATATCAAGGAGAGTGGAGGGGAAATTATACCAACGGTTTGGATGAGAACTTCTGCACAATGAGAATAAGAGAGAACATTAATGATCCATCCCGTGCTGATATCTACAACCCTCGTAGCGGAAGAATCACAATACTCAACAGCCAAAAGTTGCCCATCCTTAACATCGTCCAAATGAGTGCCAACAGGGTTGTTTTGAGAAGGGTAATTCTACAAAACCATTTTGTGTATTAAGCAATAAGCAACCAATTTTTTTCAAACTAACTGAAATATATTTTCTTTATTTGTAGAATTCTGTTCTTGCTCCACACTGGAACATCAACGCTCATAGCTTGATTTATGTGACCGGTGGAAGCGGAAGGGTCCAGATTGTCAACCACCAAGGAAGAACTGTTTTTGATGGCCAGCTCCGCCAAAGACAAATTCTGCTAATCCCTCAGAACTATGCAGTGCTTAAAAGGTCGTACCAAGATCGATTTGAGTATGTTTCATTTAAGACGAACCCCAATGCAATGGTGAGCAAAATAACTGGGAAGGAATCTACTATCCGAGCCTTGCCATTGGATGTTCTTAGGGCTTCTTACCGCCTAACGATCGAACAAGCGAGGAGGCTTAAGAACAGCAGGAGGGAGGAGATGGCTTTGTTTTCTCCTAGGTTTCAGAGGAGCGCTTCCGAGGAGGAGAGCAAGTATGATCCAGAATTTCAGGGAAATCCCGATATTACTATTACTCAAGTGGTGAATTAAATAGAGTGCAATAGCTCTTGGAACTAGTGAAATGCGTGTGGTGTACTTGCTTGTTTGAAATAATAAAAATAAAATTATCAATATTTTTGTTTGTCAATCAGGAGTAGCGTATGTTTCTCTAATATTGTTTGACAATCCCTTTGGTTTTGATTGTCCTCCGAGAATCACTCAAATAATATTTCCCCCCAAATATAATGTTCAAAAATTGATGAATCTAATAATGTCATAGATTATTCCTAGGTAAATGAGGGGACCATGAAGTTAATTAAATTACTAAATAATTCTCTCGAGTGAACATAATTTAATCCTAAAATAAGAATCGCAAGATTATTAAAAATAATAAATTACGTCAATACACTTTTTTTTGAGAAAAACGTCAGTACACTTTGGGAACGTTTTATTATGGAAGAAAATTGTGGACAAAATGACATTTCAAAATAGTTTTATAATATAACTTGTATATGAACAATATATATATAAGTCATTGCATGTTACCAATTTGATATAGTTTTGAGCTTTTATCTAATATTATGATTAATCATGTACTGTAATTTATTTTTATCATGTTGCTTTTCCAAGAGATGAACGTGACATACTGGTACATGGTACACATTGAGATTTGTATCAGGACATCCCACGGCCATCATTGTTTTAACCAATTAACTAAGAGTTGGATAATTTAATATTGCTTATTTGGGTTAGCCACTTAGCCTTCCATATGTTTGGAAGGTTCTATATCAGCTGATTTCGAATTGACTCCACCAAGTTGGACCAGAATCGACCGAGGGTGATTTTAGTTATGTCCCAGTTGTGCAGTGGGTGAGTTTTATGATTTAAATTGATATCGGACTGATTTAACCGAGTTTATGTTTGAATCAGGCCGATTATCATGATTTCGGGTGATTATTCAGAAGAAGAGAAGGAATTTGAATGTGAAATCCACGAAAGGGGAGACTTTGAAGTAGCAGGAGAAGACAGATATGCGAACCGTAATCCGAGCCGGTGAGGTTCGAATGGAGGTGCAAGAAAGAGTACGGTGTTGAGCATCTTTGGGAGATTCCTACGTACCATTCACACTTTGGTAGATTCATACCATTAATCTAAATAATCACCAACTATTTGTCTACTAAAACTTAAAATTAATGTTATTATTTGCAAACAAATTTGATATTTTTTTTCATCTACAATCATATAAAGAAGGTGATAATTAAACAGATTTCTATGCACATATATATACCCATCCACCACTTAGCCCTTAATGCTAATTCATGGGATCTAGATCCAAGATAGCAAAATTCCCTAATCTTTACTCTTATTATACTAGGAAATATTATTTTATGAAATATTTTTTGTGTTTGAAGCCATCACATGATGATAAATTATCGTAATACTTTTGACAATACAAAAATAATAATAAACTTAAAATTGAGAGCATTATAACTATAATTTATATCATAAATGTATTCTACCTACGAAAAAATAAGAATAATTTCATATTTGTATTGTTCACTAAGTAATTTAAAAGTTGATTCAAATTAAAATCTAAAATTCATGATTATTGTTATATTACCATCTATACCCGATTCTCCAATTGTTTGATAATTTAACTAGCAAGACCATATTATGACGGTTGGTGTATATGTTTCATCAGACATCAAGTAATTTGAATTTTTAACGGTATGATATTAATAGTCGTTGATTCATCATCAAATAACACTTAAATTATATGACATACGATCGTTAGCCTATTTGTAAGTCCAATAACATACCGAATAAATTAATTTGTTAAGATTTCTTTTATTTATTTTGTATCTTTCAATTGTCAAATGAAACTATTGAATTTAATCATTGTTATATAAGGATCTGTCCTCTTCATTCAATTATATTAATAGATAATGAAAACAATAGTAATTCATGTGTCTGCCATAAACATTTTCATTAGAGAAGGTGTCACTGGAGTGATGATCGAGCAGTGGTTTTCTTTTTTCGGTTGGAGACTTGCAGGAGATGATTAGAGAGAAAAGAGAGGAAAAATTTTTCAAAAAAGAGAGATAGAGAGAGGAAGAAAAACAAAGTCTCGTATAACGCATTAATTTGTACTTTTTTTCAGTAAAAAAAATTAATACATAATTCATCTCTTTTATTTACAATCCAGCTAATTTCCCAACATTTGTCACTGGTTGTGTAACAACCTAATTTTTGAACAATTGAAAAATTATCTAACTCTAAGTGAAGTGACACAGCTCAGATTGCACCGTTCTTATACTCATCAAGCATATAAGCCTTATCGTTTAGTGACATGTCATATGGGACACTTCAACAGGCCTAGAGAATATCCAGGTGCTTAGAGAAAAGAGAATTTAATCCATCAGTGACTGTTTTTTTGGTCCATACCCGCCACTGAGTGATAGATCAGCAATTGTTTGACACACTTCAGTATTTTGGTCATTTATGGCTCATACAAACTCAGATTAAGGTGATTCAAAGTTCTGTGAAAAACTTACAAAATATTATACAACTTTGATGTTTTGATATTTTCCAAAATAATAACGCATCATGGTCAAAAGGGTGTGTTAAGATAAGTGGTCAGTTTTGGACTGTGTGATATTAATTAATTAGGTGTGAGTTTTGAATATGTTTTAAATATGGTCAAAGAGTATTTATTTCCAGATGTATCTAGCTGTGTTTTGGGGTTACTAGGAGAGTTCTTTTAGAGTTCCTAGGAAGATAATTAAGAGTATTTTGGGAGAATAAAAAGTAGTTAAAATTATATTAATGTTTGATGACTTTTGGGGATCATTGTAAAGCTATAAAAGAAGACATACTTATTTTGTAGAGGAGCTTATGAAATATTACGAATTTTATTCTATTTGAGTTGAGTTTTATCTCCTCTTATTCTTTTTTGGGTTGAGCTTTGCTCCTCTTGAATGATGTTTAGTTGAACTAGCTAGTATCCTTGCGAATCTCCGTGGCCGGACCATGTCATGAAGTGTTTATTTTAATTTTTATTTCTTTAGATAAAAATTTCAGTTTGGATTTTCATATCTATTTGTAAATCATTGTATTTCAGTAATCTGAAACTTATACACTACAAAAATATAGGAAATTTTAATTAGAAATTAAATAGATAATTTTAAAGTCCTTAACAAATTTGTATTTTGTTATAATCAAGAATACTAAAATAACATAAGATATTAAGATTTACATTAGCATACGGTAAATAAATTATATGTTAATTAATTTTATTGTACTTGTAAAATATTTAGTCAAACATGGGCTATTTTAAAATTTGGTAATATCATGTCAATTGAAAACATAGTATATAAAGACCAAGTTATTTCTAATAATATAATGGGTTTAGTACAAAATAACTAATTATTAGAATAAGGAGAAAATAAGTGAATTTCTTTTAATAAGACCATTTTGCATAGATGGAAAAATCAGAATCAGAATCAGAATCGGGTGAATTGAATCGGAAACTCGGACATTTTTTCCAAAAGATTGTTTTATACTAAAAAAATTATTTGTTAACAATTATTGTTTAAACAAATGATTACAATCAAATAATCCAATAATACAATATTATACAAGCATTACTATTCAATAGATGTTTAAACAATTATATTTACGTGTAGTTATGACTTCTAGCAACAAAAGTTAGTATGGTGTGGTAGTAGTTGGCTTAGTTGACATGATTCGAGTTACACATGAAGCCAAAAATTTTGGAGAGTGGTATTTGCGTGTTTCGGCTAAAATTGACTGGAATTAGACCGTTTCGGCCGAAATTTGACTGGAAGCAGATCATATTGTCCAAAATTTGATTGGATTAGACCATTTTGTCCGAAATTAGACGAAAAATCACCTAATGTATAACTTGGTCAGAAATCAGATCCGTACAGCCCTATTCCAATCAAGATCGGCCGATTCTGGTCTGTAATAGTCGATTTTGCCTTCTATGGCTGCAAGTCATATTGGGCCTAATTTAGTGTTGAGAATTAAACTTGAAATTGGTAGAAGTTTGTAGAATTTGATAGAAGTTTGTAGAAGATGATAGAATTTGATAGAAGTTGATAGAAGATGATAGGATTGAAAAGAAGTTAATAGAATATACTTACAAAGTAAAGTCTAAACCAACTTCGCTTCTAAGTTGATAGAAGAAGACACTAGAAATATGTAGATAATAATGAAGCTTGACGAAGAATGATGACAAGTGGCATCTTGTGGAGGAAGATTGAGTATTAATTTCTCCTTTCTCTCTTTCTCTTTCTCTCATTTATTGAAAAACCACCACTCTTGCTAACTATAGCTTCCAACATTTAGTGTTTCGCTTTAAATCTCCTTGGAACATACATAATAGACTAAAGCCCATCTTTTCACTGATATACTAAATTTGAGATAAATGATGATTGGTTGAAATATAGGTGTATTATCGAAATGGATTGATTAATCTGATAATTTGAAATAAATTAATGTTCACGATGTTAATAATATATTCAGCTTCTAATTAACCTTTGCTCCTATCATAAGAAAAAGAATAAATAATTAAAATAAAAATGGCATTCTTTTTAAAGAGAGCATAAGACAATAAAACAATGAACTCAAATAATATTTCAATTTAATCGATTTTATTACCATTCAGCATTAACAAATATGTACAAGGTCCAAAAAAGCCTCATATAGTACACAACTTCCAGCCCAACCTGAACCATCTGAATATTGTAGCTAGTTGGCCTCAAGTGCCTCAATCTCCTCGTACAATATTTTCTTGAAGCATTGCATGCTATCTGGCTCCAGTCCGACTACCACCGATATCCCGCCATCCATCGCTGGAACTCTAGATAGATAGACATACCCACTTCCATACAGTTCTGCACGTGCCATTAGCATTGGTTGGCCCCAGCCGAAATCAGCATCATACATGGGAAAGCTGAGCCAACTTATTGCCATCAAGCTTGTGTTACTCATTGCACCTCTCATCTTGCACAAAGCTTCTAAGTCTGTCGACTCTAGGTGGTCGATAAGTGACCGTCCAAACTCGTCAGTAATACTGTCGACCGTCTTTTGTATTAAATTTGCGCCAAATTCAAGTGTGTTGGACACAAGGTCCTCCACTTTAGTTACAGCCACTGCACGGAGCGTCGGGTTACCAAAGTAATTCGCAGGGAGTGGTGGCTTGAAGCGGTCTCGTAGATCAACGGGCAAAATAAGTTGTGTTTCTACATTAGATGCCAGTCCACGTGCAATGCACGTGCATTTCCACAATAGTGAAACCACTGCACGGAAAGTAGACACCCTCTCTCCACCGGCGACGATTTTCAAGGAGTAGATTTGTTCTTTGGTGAGTTTGAAATTGGAACATATGCCCTGAGAGGAGGTGTTTGACAGACCTTTGGATTGGTAAACATTTGGGGAGTAGTCAGAGTGGTCAAAGGAGACACAAGGAGGGGAGCGGGCCCGGAGGATGGAGTGGTCGAAGAAGGGAGCAGGTATAGTGCCTGAATCACCGCGGGTTAAGGAAGATAATGTCTTGATGAAAAGGGAGGCGCTGCGCCCATCTACGGTGTAATGGTGGATTGCAAAGCCGAGAACTATGCCGCCGCACCTGAGGTGAGTCATCTGCTTGTCAAAAGAAGAAAAAAATAGATTGGTTCATTACATTTATATATTACCTAACAAATATTGTATGTCTTCCTAAATTTTTCGATATTCATTAAATTCTTATCTTTTTCTTAACAAAATGAAGTAGGGGATTCCTTTATGATTCTTCCAAAAGAATGGCAACAAAATTTGAAATTATCATGGAGTTTTTCTACAATTTGTTAGTTAGTTTTGTTTAATGGAACATTTTTTATGTTTTATTTATAAAACCGGCTTATCCTAATTTATTGGAGAAACATCTCTTAGCATTTGTTAATTTCTTTCGCAAAACAATTTAAAGGAACACTTTCAGTTCTTGTTTATCAGTTTTGCCATGGTGCTAAAAGAGACAAACCATCTTGGGTACCGAAGCATGCAACTTTTGATGATTGAACACTAAAATGTTGATGCTCAACTTATTCAACAACCCTTTCAATACCTAAATCAAGCCAGAATTGAGATACTTTAATGGATTGACAAAGTGAAAGAAGGACTTTGAATCTTTTTTGACCAATTTTGAAAGAGGTTTCCTGCTCCAGGGAGGCTCTGATCATCTGATGACAAGCTGTGATGGCAGCTTACTGACAATTTATATCAACTTGGGGTTGGGATTGGTAATTATATTCGGAAGTTGCATGCATCAAACCTAGCTAGCTAGTATATATCTGTAATGTTTTGTTAATCTATGATGTGATGTGGTAGTATGTTAAATTTCTCTTATTTTAGGTCTTGGATGCATACATCATTTACTCTTGCTAAATCTGCTTTTTTGAGTCAGTATTATTTGCACGGTGTGCTTTATTTTCTTATTCTGCTTTCTTGTGCTGGTGCTTGAATGGCTGTGTCTTTCATGGCATGATGTTTACTTTCTAGAGGCATATTAGTTTTAGGTTGCATAACTTTCTTTTAGAACATTCATATAAACATGCTTCTGATTAATTAATGTCTCAGTCAAATTGCTGTGATATATATTGAGGGGGAGGTATTAACGGTGAGCTTTCACTTCAAAATATTTTTAGTACTTGAGTGACTATTATCTGTACTTGAGTAGATTTAAACAGCTAAACGTCAGCTAGATTGAAATTTTATTTATTGCGGGAATAGACTAGCAACCATTTTGTTGAAGTTGTTCTAGAATCAATTTACTGCTTTTCTGGAATTTTGAAGGTGGGCCCTTGGGAACTCTCTACAAGTACCCGTTTTATTGAAGAAAACATGTATTGTGAAAACTTGCAATATCTATTCTGTTAGAGAACACAGTCCCTTGACCTTGAGCATGATCACATCATGTTCATCCTTTTAGTTTAGCCATAACCTCTCTATATATTCTGATAAGAAAAACTTGCATGTGACATCAGCTTTACTAAAAAAAAAAAAAAAACTAGTATGTGAATCGTTCATTATCTTTAGTTACATATTTGTATCAGTTATTAAGAGATTTACTTTGATTGATTGCAGGCCATAAGTTTTGAGATGGACAATCAATCTTATATTGTCATGATTGTTAAGTTGTAAATACACAAAGGCACAACCCAGCGTAGCTAGCCCAAATTTTGTTACCAACTTTGGTTTTCTTTGCTCTTATTTATTCCGCTGCTATCCTTGAGAAGGAACCAACTGATTGTTTTGGCAGTGAAATTCCATTGATATTCATTATTGTTAATTACTCGTGCACATGATTACTTATGGCAGTGTTGTTAAAAAACAAAAAAGACAACGAAAAGGATGAAGAGTATTAAGAACAAACCTGGACCGCCATTAAGACACATGGGGGCTCAGCAGACTCGATCACCGGCACAAGCTTCTTCCTCATATCTGTTGACGGTGTGAAATCCTTGAAATCATCAAGTGTTGCATCCAAATCTGCAGTTACAAAATTCACACCTTCTCCCGTGCAATCGATCTCTATTCTGCTGGTCTCCGGATCCCGGCTTAGCCGACCGGCCAATGGGTAGAAAACCACCAGTGCCTTGGCCAGACCGGCTTTCAGTGCCTCGACGGGAAAGAAATCTTGCATGCCAGTCGAAGGGTACACATAGATTGTCGGAGTATATTTGCGTGATGGGGCTAGGTCGAGGTTGGAAAGGTAGATTTTATGCTTTGGGGTTTCATCTGATGGGGTTACTATAGTGGATTGTGTTATCTCCACCATTTTTGGCTTATAATATTGTTGTTTTACTTGGTACGAATGGATGCTAATTAAATAATGAAGGTACGTGGTCTCTATTATCAAGTCTTCTTCTTGACAATATATTATTAAGGGGATACATGGTCTTTATTTATAGGAAAATTGTACCTTTACACTGGGTTGATCAAAATGTATGAACTAATATATATGTCACAGGAGAAGTATAGACAAAGAGTAGTAGTAGAGATAAAGAGTTTAAGCTGGAGAAGTTGCAAAATAAAAAGACATGCCTAGTAAATAGGACGATGATAACTATCCCCGCACTTCTGTTTCCGCACTGTCTCCACACATAACTTCAAGAACTAATCTGGAGGATCGTCCTCGCACAATTTTCTTATATAATTTGTATCATCCCCGCACAATTTCTGAAGTATTAATATCTATAAACGAAAGTATTTATACCTATGCATAGAAGAATTCTAACCTATGCACGAAAGTATTTTAACGTAAATAATTGTTTTTCCAACCAAATTTCCTATATTGTCTCCGCACTATTAATACCCATGGAAGGGCACTCAAACTAAATACAAGAATGATAGAGTATCCGTGAATGTAAATAATGACTATCTATGAGGGTATACTGACAGAAAGATGTTTTTTCTACCGACAGAATTCATAGCATATAGTGTATGGCCTGGGGCCCATACACTTTTCTAAAAATATCAATATTGTCATAACTATATGGAAACAACAATACTAAATATTTTTTACATATGACGCTAGATGATGTTTGAAAGTATTAATATCAAGCATTGAAATTAATTATACCTATGCACTGAAGCATTTATAAGAATATACATTGTACAAAGTTTAATCAGAAAGCGTTTGATCATATCAAGTTACATATGAAAGTATTAATATCTTATTTTACAGTCCTCACAACTTCATTAGAGCGAGAAAGATTGATGTGGGGATTATCGGGGACAAAAAAGACATCATCATATCAAGTTATGCATGCAAATATTAGTATCTTTCTATTAATTTTTTTTCCTTTTATATTCGAAAATTGTCCTTATATGTAGTTCCTCCATCTAATCATATATAGTAATAAATTCAAAGAAAAAAAGTTGTGATTTGAACATTACTGGAATCTGCTTTTATTTGGGGTTTAAAATTAGAGTAAAGATTTTGTCCCCCTCCATTTAGTCCCCTAAATGTCCCCCTAACTAACTTATCCATAAAGCATAATGGGGACCACTAACTAATTGAGGAAAACAATAATTACTTGAAACCACTTAAATTTGAAAAAAATTACAACTGGTGTGCACATGTATGAACACTTATGCGTGTAAGTATTCCTATATAATATATCAAGTATTCATACGTAAGATATTAAGTATTTAAACAACAAACTGGACATAAACTTTCTTTTTTTCCATAGTCACACACCCATCTTTTACATGTTTTTAGAAGTGGGTTTTTTTTTCTCCGTTTAATCTAATCAATAATTCTAACGATCCGCGAGGAATTTTGCAATTCTAAAACCACGAATATTTTCTACGTAATTTTCTCTTTCAAATGAGATCCATGATGAAGTACTTTCGGGTTCTTCGTCGTTCAAGTACTCATCCCTCGACATGTAAGTATTCATACCTCGTCGAGCAAGTATTCATACTTTGTAGTGTGAATACTTTCAATCTTATAGTGTGAATACTTACATTATATTTGCACATATATTAAAGATCTCGTGCATTACCTGAGTGGTCCGGATTATGATCGGACGGTCTGTATCTAAACACAAACGGTGCGTTCATGTAGAGAATGCTGAATTGATTCATACGAATCTCAAGAAAATTTTGATCTGTATAATTGCTGGACTATAATATTTTCAATTCATACTTCAAGCACCAAATACATTCATACTTTAGTTATAGGTATGAATACTTTCTCCAGTACCTATCAATACATTCAAGCACCAAATAGATTAACTGATTTATCACCATAACAATTCACACTTCAATGTGTAAGTATGAATACTTAAAATTTTAGATATTAATATTTTTACTAAAACTTCAATGTTTAGGTATGAATACTTGATGTTAATATTTTTATTAGAAATACTTGATATCTTAGGTATGAATACTTGATATATTATATATTAATACTTGCATTTATATGCATTCGTATTTGTGCATCGTATAAGTATGAATACTTTCCTCAGTATATATCAATACGTTCAAGCATCAAACAAATTAACTAATTAAAGTTATTTTACAACATAACAATTTACACTTCAATGCGTAAGTATGAATACTTGATGTTAATATTTTTATTAAAAATACTTGATATCTTAGTTATAAATACTTGATATCTTATATATTAATAATTGCGTGCATAGGCATTCGTACTTGTGCACAGTTTTTTTAGAAATATTTGGTATTTTAGGTATGAATACTTGCATTACGAGATGTAAATACTTGCTCGACGAGGTATAAATCATTTAGGAATTTCTCAGGAATATTTTACAACATAAAAATTCACACTTAAATGCGTAAGTATGAATATTTTAATGTTCTAGTATGAATATTTTATATGTTTTAGTATGAATACTTTATAGTTTGAATATTTTATAGTAACTTTGTAGTTTGAATATGTTATATGTTGAATATTTGCTGATATGTATGTGTATACATGTAATGTTTTAGTGTGAATATTTACATGTTTTAATATGAATACGTTGTAGTTTGTATATTTACTAATAATGATACTTTCAAAGTTATAGAATGAGTACTTTATATGTTTTAGTATGAATACTTTCTAAATTTAGTATGAATACTTGTACGTCGAGGTATGAGTACTTGAACAATAAAGAACCCGAAAGTACTTCATCATGGATCTCATTTGAAAGAGAAAATTACGTAGAAAATATTCGTGATTTTAGATTTACAAAATTCCTCATAGATTGTTAGAAATATTGACGAGATTAAATGGAGAAAAAAAAACCCACCTCTAAAAATGTGTAAAGGATGGGTGTGTGGCTAGAGAGAAAAGAAAGTTGATGTCCAGTTTTTTGTTTAAATACTTGATGTCTTAGGTATGAATACTTGATATATTATCTAATAATACTTGCGTGCATAAATGTTCATACATATTCACGCTAGTTGTAATTTTTTTTCAAATTTAAGTGGCATCCAAAGTAGTTATTGTTTATCCAAGTTAGTTAGTGGTCTCCATCGTACTTTATTGATAAGTTAGTTAGATTTATGGATAAGTTAGTTAGGGGGACATTTAGGAGATAGAATGGGGGGACTATTAGTCACTCCCTTAAAATTAAATTCCTTATCCCGTCATTATGCAGACGGAAAGGATATCTCCGTGGGTTTTCTGTCTGAAAATACATCCTGGGAATAATGAAAAAATATAGTAATATTCATTATCAAGGACGTACGTGCATCTCTGCACCCTTCCTACATTAAATAACTATCTTAATTCACCATTCCCACACCCTCTCTATATTAATTAACTATCTTAATTCACCATTCCTGCACCCCGCCAAAATTAACTAACTACCTTAATTAGCATCATCTCCACATTAATTAACTTTAATTTAATTAATCTGGTTCTAGCAATATTCTTTTTTTCGCGCAATCTCTAAAAATGTTTAACATAAATATTTAACTGTCCAAAAATAAATAGTCCAATTTAAAGAATAAATACCCAAATATCAAAAGATAAATACTTCAAACTCTTAAGAATAAATTTAAATTGCTGCAATGTCCAATGGAGAATTCCTTCAATATTAAAATATAAATACTTCAATGTTTAAAGATAAATAATTCAAGTTTTAAGAATTAATACTTATTAAGTCTAAGCGAAATACTTAATTGACTAAGGTAAATACTCCAACCCAATGGATAAATAATGTAATATGTAACGATAAATACTTCAATAGCAAAAAATAAATACTTCAATATCAAAAGATAAATACTCCAGTTTGTAAGGATAAATTATTACTATGTCTAATATAAATACTTAATTATCTAAGGATAAATACTAAAATCTTTAAAAATTAATACTATATAAATCATGGATAAATACTGCTATGTCAAATAGATAAATAATAGATTGATATTTGAACTGAAGGATAAATACTACATAGATTAAGTTGGCCCCGATTAGTGGTGCCCAATAGCGCAGGAACGAAATAGAGAAATTAAGAAATTACTGTGGAGATACAATTTGGACATTTTTTTGTATGTAAATACAGTTATCTTCATAGTGATTAATACTTATGTTATTCAAGATAAATACATCAATGCTACATATTAAATATTATTGTTCTGTTAATATTTTAGTAGTCGCTCATAGTAAGTTTTAGATCTAGTGCAGGGGCAATACATATATAATGTGTCAATTTGTGCGGGGACACAATTTTTTATCGCTATTGGAAGCAGAGATTAATACTCATGTTCACAGATATTAATACTTATTCGAAGCATGGTAAATACAGTAATGAGTCATGTTTAATACTACCCTACATTTAAATATTCCAATGATGGAAATCTAAATTTTTTTGAATTTTAGTGCGGAGATGATGCAAAGATGATACTGCGGAGATATTTATCAGGATCCTAAAAGAATTTACATTCCAGCAACTGAAATATGCTTCTAAATAACTATTAATCATTTTTTTTTGTCAGTTCAAAGTTGCGAAAAACCTTTGTCCGTCCAAATACCATAAGGATGGCCACACGTCTCTTGCCTTATAGAAGGTTATACAAGCAAGAAAAAACGATGAAAAGATAAAATCTATGAAAGCTTGTAGGGTTATTTGTGACAAAAATACCCATCGAGGCGAGAAGAAGAAGAAACATTGCACTAAGGTACTTGAAATGCTAGGTTTTTGTGTCACATTATTTGGTTTTATGAATTCAGGCTAGGTTTTTGTGTCACATTATTGCAGTAACCCGATGTACTTGAAATGCTATCGTGATTGTTTTATTTCATTTACAATATATCTTTTATAGTTGCTTTATTTGAAATAAATTTAGTTCTATATGACCTCTCAATGTATACGTACTACAAAAATCATCATTGCTTACCAACTCTACTCTTCAGTCAGTGATTAGATGATTATATAGGAATGGGAGACCACTCACATGCATGTCCCATAAATGATTCACCAAACGTTTCCTTACGGAAAGTTTCTTTGCCAAAAGTTTCCGGACATGCACTGAAATAGATCTGAGCCTTTTTTATCACAAAAAAAAAAATGAAAAGGGAGTTACTAATATAAGTTTAGAGTGAAATTTTTCAGATTTAATTTATAATTTCGATATGACATTTTTTAGATTTGAAAATTTTAGAGTGGCAAATAACCAATTTTTCCTAAAAACAAATCATCTGTCTCAAAATAAAAATCAAGATATAAACATGTATGATGTCATAAAACAACCTTACAACCTGAACCAAAATGGCTTGATTTTGACACTAAACTGCTGCATCTACGAGCGTTAATGGGGGTTATAATTTCCATAACTCTGATTCATGTTCCTTCGGCCATGTTCAGTTGTTACGGGAAATTTTTTTGATTCGTGTATGTTATGTGCTCACAATCCTAAAACCTGTTCAATTTATCGACACTTTCACACATTATGTGCTCATATATAGTTAATCAATCGGGTATGTAGTGGGATAATTTTTCCATTATTAAAAGACCACCAAACACGATTTTGGATAATTAAGAATTCAATCCCACCGAAATTGTCACCAATTCTCATGAAAAAGAAAAGAATTGGAACATACCCTAAGTTTATCTACTATGACATTGTACAAAGTCTGGTTGGATTGAAATTACGGTGGATCGGGTCCTACATGCATGATCTCTCAAAGCATACTCCAAAAATCATCATTGCTTTCCAATCATACTCTTCATTCATTCAGTGATTAGATGATTAGATATGAATGGAGCGAGGACCACTCACATGCCCCTTCAATAATTGATCGATTTCACCAATAAATTCCATTAGATGATTAGATAGGGAGAAGTCAACTAAAATAATGAAAATAATGTTAATTAAATAAAATTAAGAAATCAACTAAAATGCACTTATAATGAAAATATAAAAGCAATGTTGAGAAGTTACAAAGGGAGAACGAGCTGGAAGAGATGGCATGTGGAGAAAAAAAAAAATTAAGGTCAACTCGTATTTTATTCTCATGAATTTTTGTACAAATTTGATTTCCATATTTTTCCTGTGGATAATTTTTCATTACCAAAAGACCACCGAACACGCTTTGAGATATACATCCCATCCCAACGAAATTCTCACAAATTCTTACAAAAAAATAGGCCATCCGATCTCTATGTAGGAGGTCATGGGTTCGAAACTCAGATGGAGAAAATCATTTGTTATAACAACAATGGTATTAAATAATTGAGTGGCTTGATTTCCAACTTTTATAAAAAAAAAAAAAAAAAAACAATAGGCCATCCGAAAGTATACCCTAACTTTGTCTATTATCACATTGTACAAATTTTTGATGGATTTATAGTTGATATATCCTACTTGATCTCTCAAAGTCAAAGCAAAATTCTGATTACATCATCCCCTCACTTTAGGTAGCATAAAATTGAGGCATGATGATTATTATAAAGTTGAAATGTCATATAGTGGGATGGTTCTATTAGAGCCATGCTAATTAATATTTGTTGTATTACTGATAAGCACTAGACACTAGTTAATTAAAGAAAGGATGGTTCCATTTGAACCCTCGTAATTAATTATTGGCCCATATCTTATAACTAGGCACTAGTTAATTAAAGCAAGGATCAGAAGCAATTTTGTTAGCCATTAGTGGAATGTCATATATAAAGCAATTTTATCACGCACGTGATGATTAGTTGAAATGTCATACAGTGGGATGGTTTGTTTAGTTAAAATGTCAGACAATGTGAGTGGTCTCCATAATTAGTTGAAATGTCATACAGTCTTTTTTTTTTCTTTTTTTTTTTTAGAGTGACTGGCAGAGGCTGCCAGTTGTCTCGCGTTCTATTGTTCCTTTTTTAATAATGTTGTCGGTGATAATAGCCTCGTACCAGACAATGAACATTATTTTTTGTAAACGAAATGATCTAGAATTTGACAGTAGACTTTATATTTGACAAGTAGAGTAGAACTAGAGTGTTCCTTAAGTTTACAAAGTTTTGTTATGAACTCAATTTTAAAACTTATTTAATTGACTTTATATGATGAATCCGAACCCTAAAACTATACCCTACGAGTGATGCTACTACATTCACAAATTTTAAACTTTTAAATTAATTAAGTATAAAATCATTCAAATTATAAGATTTATAAATTAATTTTAATGCATTCATTTTTTGAACATTTTTTTATCACTTAACTCTATACAAAATTAATTTGTAAATTTTAATTTTCTGTATGTAGATGCATCACTTGTAAGATAGACTAGTTTCAATGGCTCGGATTCGTCATTTGAAGTCAATCTAATAGATTTTAAAGTTGAGTTCACAAAGAGACTTAGATGAACTTAGTAAATAATCCCCTTATTTGGAGAACTAAATATGTACCTATAATTACAATGTTTATTCAGAAAACTTCATATTATTTCTTGTCAGAAGGGCTTAGACACAAAGTAAATAACCTATTGGGCTTTCGAGTTATTGATTATAATTGTTTAAAACAATCAATGGTTGCACCAGTTCATCCACCGATCCAGCCGACAAGTAATTCGTTGACCCTATACAACTTTTACCGGATCGATATCTGGTCGACTTCTGATCATGTTGGTTACTATTTAATCATATTAAAATCA
Source organism: Carex arenaria (assembly GCA_964058825.1). Taxonomy (NCBI): domain Eukaryota; kingdom Viridiplantae; phylum Streptophyta; class Magnoliopsida; order Poales; family Cyperaceae; genus Carex; species Carex arenaria. The sequence goes on along the minus strand of CAXKVW010000002.1, from coordinate 256,157 downwards.
TTAATTTGCCCCCTCAGAACTGCACAAGGCCATGCGTTACATTAGAACTTTACAACACAATTAATTTCAGACCTATATAGAGTGACTTCTTTATTTTACAATGGCAAATTAAATCCCCCCATTTAGTGACCAATTATTTAGTGCTTGGCCAAAGACATTAAACATAATTTAAAAGTAAAGAGAGGTTGAACTCTGTACATTTTGATATATTATTTTCAATGTAGAAAAGACTGAATTGAACTCTGGATATAAGTGTATTCACCATTTTTAATTTACATTTAATTCATTAAACATGTTTTGAAAGAAAATATTTCTTGGCTTCCCTTAGCTCACCTAAAGTACCTTTACCTTCTGGTCCCGAGCATATATAGGAGAGCTTTACAATTTGTAAGAAAGGCCACATGGGACTCAGAATGGGCAGCGGGGTTGTGGGTCATATGACCAGATTGAAACACAATCATTTTCAGATAATAAAGAAAAGGCGGTGGAGTAGTAGCACAGCGGGGATATGGGGGACCATGCATGGTTATTCACCACCTGGATTAGTGCTCTGTTTAGTGAATAAAGGATATTTTCCATGACATGATCTGAAATAGGATCATAACTAGCTAGGATTTATTTAAATGTACAAGGTCAATGGGTGATTGAACTCATCAGTTCTAAATAATATTATTTTATCAATGAAATCGTAAGATTAGCTTGCCACCTTACCCTAAATACTTGATTAGATAGTCGACCATCATGTGCGAAAATATATAAATTATTAACTACAATGTCAATCATAGAGGTCTTATTATGGGAAGCTGATAGTATCCGGACTACAGTATCGGCATTGTACTCTCACCATAACTATATATCATAACTATTGGAGGGACCGCAAACATTCTAGCACTGATTTTTTTTTTTCAAAAGTATTAATACCTATGCAAGAAAGTATTTATACCTATAGGAGAATAATTTTTACATAAATAATTATCTCCTTAACCAAATTTTCCAAATGTACCCGCACTATAAATATATGTGGAAGACCACTTAAACTATATGGGAGTACCATAAACGTATTTAGAGATGAGTTATTTTTTCTCAGTTCAATCTCGTCCATATTACTAACGATATATGAGGAATTTTGTGAATCTAAAACTAGGAACTTGTTCTAAGCAATTTTCTATTTCAAATTAGATACACGTTGACGTACTTTCGAGCTCGTCATCACACAAGTATTTATAACTCGTCGTGCAATTATTTATACCTATATTTGAAAATATTTTTTACATATGACACTGGTTGAAATCTGAAAGTATTAATATCAAGTATTGCAATTAATGCAAGTATTTCTAATAAACAAAGGTTGATGTGGAAACGATTGAGGAATGTTGATGAGGTGATACGGAGTCCGTACTACTTCATAAGAGCAAGATTTACGCGGGAACGATTGGGAGATTGGAAAATGTATGATCATTACAAGTTACATCAAAATATTAATATTTTATTTTTAAGTGTTAATATTTAATTTTCCAAGTGTTTATATCTATGAAGGTTGACGCGGTGACATGTGCATGGATTGAGAAAGGAGGGACCGTATAATTAGTGGGACCATAGAGGAAGAGTGGTGCAGGAATTTTAGAATAATAATTAGTGGGGACCTTATAATTATTGGAATGTTAATTGGACTTGGGAACCATATAACTAGAGAGGACCATAGTACATAATATCTGTAAATGAGATGTGGAACAAACATTGGCGGACCATAAATGTTTTCAGAGCTGCATTTGTTTATCCATTCAATCTCATCCATATTTCTGACGATCCGTAAGATATTTTGCTAATTTAAAACCGCGAACATGTTCTATGAAATTTTCTCTTTCAAATTAGATTCATGATGAAGTACTTTCGGACTTGTCATCATACAAATATTTATACCTTGTCGTGCAAATATTAATACCTCTACTTGTAAGTATTTTTTACACATGACATTCGATGATGTCTCAAAGTATTAATATCAAATATTTCAAGTATTGCATATATTTTTATTAGATGAAGGTTGACACGCGAACAATTGAAGAAGGTTGGTGCGGTGATATGGGGTCCCTACTAATTCATTACAGGAAGGTTGTCGTGGGGATGATTAGGAGACTAGAAAAGAAATGATCATAACAAGTTACACATCAAAGTACTAAAACCTTATTTTATAATTTTTAATATCTTATCTTTCAATTATTTATATCTATGAAGGTTGATGCGGAGATGAGTACAAATACTAAGAAAGAGAGAACCATAGAAGAAGAATATGCAGAGGTTTTAGAATAACAAATGAGGGTCATATAATTAGTGAGGACCATATAATATCTTTTTACAATTGTAATTAGTGGAGACTATATAATTAGTGAAGACCATTGTACATAATTTCTTTAATTGACGTGTAGAAACTTTGAGAATACTGAAATTATTCCTTATTATATATATTTCACCACATTTTCTTATTATAAATTAACCCCTCATTTTTTTGGATAAATTTAATACTTGATTAGATGCGGAACATCAACTGTGATAATATATAAATTGACGAGAATATTAATAATAACGTCTCTGCTTCTTTTATTTTAATAATTGCCCCTCCAAAGTTTCTTGATATATATAATACTTGATCTTTACTTGATGCCAAACAACACGTGGGGGGCAATAGATAAGTTAATTAGAATGTGAATCATAAAGTCTTATTTTATTGTACCTCCTTTTCTTATTATATTGCCCTCCAAAGTTCCACGTTTTCCCTGATAAAAAATTAATGTGATCATACATCACAATACTTGAATCCGTCTGGACATATCACGTTCAGACACAAAAAACATCACGTCACATCACAGTTAACTATGCATTGTTATATTCCAAATTAATTTAAATAAAATGACCAAATTGGGATGCGTCACTGGAGGAAAAGAGACTGCGCCTCGTGGTGGTTGTGAAAAAGAAAACCATTCCCTTTCTTTACATTTTCTTATCTTTTGTGCAGATTATTCTGTGTGACGAGTTTGTTTGGTTCATGATTTCTTATTCGCTATACACATGTATGTCAAGTATGAAAACATAGAATCATTAGTAAATATACCGTTCTTATCTATTCAAAATTTGTAATATATATACAATTAGACCTCTCTTGTAATATTTGAAAACAAATATATTTTCAAAAAATAGTTTCACCATTTTTTCCAGGAAGAATCCGGGTAAGAAAATATTATTTTCTGTATTGAATCAAATAAGAGTAAAAATAATTCTACCAACATTTTTACGGAAGTATGGAAAATAAATTTTCCAACACTTATATTCACTTGAAAAAAAAAATCCATTTCGTTGTACATTTTTACAACTTTTTTTCTGTAATCAAACAAAAATTGGAACAATAAACTTTTCATATATTTATTATTTATTTGTTCCATAAACTAACTTACAATCGGAAAAAAATTAGTTAAAATGTGTCTATGGTCCTAAAAAATAATTGTCACCTGACACGTAACGTAATCAAATTATAATACAATACACATTACTTTTTTACATCACTAGATATGATCACAAAATACATTAGCCATGTCACATCACCATTTTACATCACTAGATCAGGTTAAACTAACTACAATTCCTTTGAATTCGCATCCTCTGAGATATCTCAAACTTTGCGTGACTTTTTGGAATATCTCAATCATTCAAATACGCTCTACGAATCTCAAAGCTCATATAATACTGGCCCCCTACGCTTCCTCGAATAGGCACCGGACACGTAGGTCACACAAAAATTGAGATATCTCAGAGGATACGGACTCAATTCCTTCTAGTGGCAACTATAAATTATTCAATCCCCAGATACAAAGGTCTCATGAGGCTCATCAGCTTTAACAGCATGGCACCACCAACAAATGAAAGTATCCCCATACCAACCAACACTACTCCAAAAGATTTTGAGGAGAGGAAAACAGGTGTGAAAGGCCTCATAGACTCCGGCATAAGCAAGATTCCCGAATTCTTTGTTCATCGTCGAGACGTCTCCTTGGAGGCACCTGTTGCCGACCTCCAAATCCCCATCATAGACCTTGGATCAATCAACAAAGATGAAGCTTCCTATCAACGGGTTGCTCAAGAGGTATGAACAACACTATCATAGTAATGAATGATCCTATATATATCACTTGTGTGTACGGTTGTGTCAGCTGCTATATATTTGGTACTGACAATATATTGTGCATACATAAACATTGCTCTAACAGGTATTTGAAGCGTCAGTTTCATGGGGAGCTTTCCAGGTGGTGAATCATGGAATGTCGAAAGATGAGTTAGACTATGTCATCGAAAAAGTAAAAGAATTTCATGAGGGAAATCAGGAGGAGAAAGAGAAGCTCTACGGCCGCGATAAATCCAGCAAAGTGAGGCTTCTTTCCAATATCAGTCAAGTAAAGTCAGAAGCCGCCATTTGGCGCGACACACTTGTTTGTTTTTTTGATGGATCGCCGGATCCTAATGAAATACCACTGGTGTGCAGGTAAGAAATTTTTTTGCAATTCTAAAAGACATTTATATTAAGTCTAATCGGACATATATATGCTACTTTTCTTGTTGTTGTTTCTAGTCCTAGGTATGTTTCTGGTAAGTACTTAATTGGTAAGATAAATTTTCTTAAATCAACTAATTATTACATTTCCAATTCAATGACCATAGTTCATAACATGAGAATGGGAATGGGAAGCGGAACCGGTTTGTTGATCATGGAATCATAATTAGATAAATCGGTAGGAAAAATTCACCAAAAACTTATTTATTATTAAAAAAAAGGAAAAATTCAAACATAAAATTAATCTAAAAGTACTGCTAATGTCATTTGTTCTTTTTAGTAAAGGTTGAAGGTCAAGCTTTCAAGGCCCTCTAAAAAAAAGAAAGCAATGGAAATAGTAAAGAAAATAAAAATAAACAGTTAGAAACTATATATCAGAAAAAAAAAAAATTAATTACTGGAGGTGGCCATTAACACATGAAATGGAGAGGATGAAAGAAAACCTATGACTCTCTAACAGAATTACACATTATCTTTCTCAAAGGGAAGAATATGTGGTTTGCAACGGGTTTACATATTCCCGATTTTTTGTTTGTAGAATGGGATTAAGTACTAGGGCTCTAGGGCTTACTACGAATAGTTAATCATTTTGTAACCCCATGATGTTAATTTCAAAGCCTACGGGCGTTCCTTTGCACACAAAAAAATAAGAAAAACACCACAGACATTTTACATGGCATCATTTTGACGGAAATAAATACGATGCTACACCGAAGGAATCAAAACATGATCTGAACCGTTGATCTTCGTTGCGGTTCGCACATGAAAAACTTTCTTTCTTGAGATTCACATGGAAAAGTTTGAACAGTTGAGATTGGAATAACAGGTTATTCTTATTCCTGTGGAATAACAGCAGATTTATTTCCTATTCTGACTCATGACATACATAACTGTAGTAATATCCATAGAAGGAACCATTCGAATTGGAATCGGAATCGGTCTTTTGACTTTGGGATTCAAATCGGGTGAATCAGTCGAAATCAGCAAAATCGGATTGGAAACTCGGATTTTTTTTTGCTAGAAACTCGTTTTATACTAAAAAACTAGAAATTTTTTGATAAAAACATAATTTGTCAGCAATTTCTATTTAGGCCAATGATAATAATTAAATAATCCACTAATACAATATAGGGTCCACCTAGCTGTCCCCCATGAAACGTCCCCTATCTGTCCCCCGCATAAAAACAAAAAAAAATGCGGAAAACCACCCAGAAACGCGTTAATCCGGCAAAAAATAATCGGACGCAACAAGTATTCAACCATCAATATAAATGTATTCATTCTGTTGCTAAGAAGTATTCAACCATAGTCTGCACATTAAGAACGGCAAAATTCATTCCAACGGCAACCTGGGGAGAACGCAAACGTCCACATCAATACCGTACTTAACTGTGGGGACCATTAACGTCCTTTGAAAGCGACATGGAAGGTAATGCACACTTTAAAGAAATATTCCAAACTGACATATTCAACAACAACAAAAAAGTATTCAACAGAAAACACTTCTGATATGATCACAGTAAATTATTCACATAAGCTATTTATCTTTAACCTTAAAGTATTCAACTGTAATGGACAAAGTATTCATCTTTTAACTGTCAGAAAACACTTCTCAGAAAAGTATTCATCTGTTTTTGCCAAAGTATTCAACATAAAACATACATTATTCACTTGATAAGTATTTACCAGAAAATACTCATTCACCAAAAAAATCACACTTTACAAATATTTTTCATGTGTGAATTAAAACTAACTGCACATGAAAATACTTTACAACTGATATATTCAACCACAATAAAGAAATATTCAACACAAAACACTTAAATATTCAACTGTAATGTACACAGTAAATTATTCACATAAACTATTCATCTTTAACCTTACAGTATTCAACTATAATGAACAAAGTATTCACCTTTTTTAGCACAACATGTTACTCAGTAAAAATTACCCTTAAAAAAGTAAATACAAGCATAACATGTTAATCAAGTACAATCAGAAACTACAATTCAAATAACAAGTTAAGACTCAAACAATTCCAAATAACAAACTACAATTAAAATAAGCAAATACAAATCCAGTTTTCGACAATGCTAACTTCAAACAACTTCAAACTTCAGATCATTACTTTCATCTATAAGCATCCTAAATGCTAACAGGATACGTTCGACGCTGATCATTCGCTAAAAAATTTCACAAATAAAAAAGAGTCAGTTTCATATACTGTCAAATTTTAAAATAAAGAAATCATTCTTAACATACAAGTATTCATCTCATTCTGTCAACATAATGACAGAATAATACATGATACACAGTTAATGTATTCAACCAATACAATGAAGTATTCAACAACAATGTAGCATGTATTCATTAGAACAAAATATTGATACCAGAACTTGAATGACACACTGTAAGGTATTCATACTTATAGGGACATGTATTTATCAAACACCATATATTCACTGTTTATGCATCACATGAAATTTAAAAAAAATTGAAATAAGGATAACCTGGTTGAACAAAGTATTCATTCAGAGCACAAAAAATAATAGTGACCAAAGTATTTATCCAGAACTTCAAAATATTCAACTCTAATATGTAAGTATTTATCCAGTAATATATGTCAAGATACATTACTTTTCTTCTCTTGAGCAGATACATTACTTTCCTTCTCCCTTCTTCCAAGCTTTGTTGGTAACTTATGTAATATATGCCAAGAACAGTACCTTTGAGTGGTTTCAGATCCAAATACATTAATTATTCATCCATAAATTATTTATTACATAAGTATTCATCCATAAAGTGGCAACTAATCCATACAGTAACAACTAGTAAGTATTCATTACTAGTCAATAAATCATTCAACATCATACATAAAGTATTTATTCATACTTAACAGAAGACTAACTGCAACAGTAATAATTCATACCTAAAGTATCCAACACAATATAATCATACATAAAATATTCATTCATACAAATCATAAGACAATACCACAAATGATCCCAATCAATTAAACAGTGTGTGTATCATATCAGGTATTCATCTCAAAAGACTAAAGTATTCACTCGCAATAGTAAAATATAAAGTACTCACTCACCAAGTTAAATGTATCAGCACCTCTGACTTCATTCTCAATAGTAAGATCTGATTTCACAAATGCAATTAAGTGGTTTTATTTGTTATTTATACATTTGAAAAATGAAAACCAAAATATACTTTCCAACATAAAGGTTAAAATAATTGAATCCATACTGTAATGTTTCTTTGGGGCATTTTATCAAGCAGCTGATGTGCGCACCCAAAGAAACCCAAATTGTTCATTTGCAGTACTGAATATAGGACAAATGACAAATTGAAATTGATAGATAATTATATTAAGAATGAGATGATAATCTAAAATATAATTTGTATCCAACCCAAAACTAATCTATGCATAAATTAGTAAAGCAGAGAGAGGGGCTGGAAAGAACCTAACTAAGTGCACAATGAAAAACAAGAGTATTTTTGCCTCTGACAGCATGGATCAAGTAGGGAGGCTTCTAAGAGAAGGTTTCATTGACGAAGCAATGATCCATTTAGCTTTTCTCTTAATCCCTTTATTAGAAAAAATAGTAAGAGGAGGTCGAAAGAAGAGATCGGCAACTAGGGTTTTAAGATCTTGTACCTGATATCGATGAACGCCATTCGAGGATCGCGTGCGAAGGAGGAGCTGCGTTGAGGTGACGTACGAGAGGCCTCTCGCCATTGTTGCACTTTTTCTTTGCTTCTTTTATCTGGCAGAACAGAGCAAATATGGCCAACACGGTCAATCTCGCCGTATCATGTCATAGTGGCTTCTTGACTGGTTCGCACAAGGAGGAATAATGGCGACAAATTTATTTTCATTTCAGATCAAAAAAATTGAGAGATGATGACATCGTGCTAATGGAGAAGGAAGGTTTATTTAAGGTAGTGTTGGAGATGGAGACTGTGAACCGTTAAAATTCGTTAGAAGGTGGAGCCAGTCGTTATGTGTTGATTAGTTTGAAGGGGGACGAAATGGGGGACGAAACACTGGGGGATGTTATAATTACCCTACAATATATACATGTTTTGAATGGATTGGATATAGTAAAAATTACAACATATATATATATATCCATGCATGTAGTTATATTTTCTAGTAACAAAATGTTGTATGGTGTAGTGGTAGTTGTGTTGGATGTTATATAACCCTTCCTAGGTTTGAGTCGCGCTCCACACAAAAAAAAATTGATTGGTGGGTATAGCGTGTTTCGGCCAAATTTTATTGAAATTGAACTGTTTCGGCAGAAATTTGACTGGAATCAACACATACTGAGTAACTCGGACCGAAATCGGATCGGTATTATCCGATTCCAGTCCGGAACGGCCAATTCCATGCCGGAATTGCCGGTTTTTCCTTCTATGGTATCGACAATCTGACAAAGATGATTATATATCAGGGAGGCAATAATGAACTTCAAAGAAGGGTCATTTCGAGTTGCAGAAATATTGTACGAGTTGCTATCAGTGGCACTAGGATTGCCTCCAGATTACATAAAAGGGATGGACTACGCAAACCCACAGTGGATGTATATGCATTATTATCCCCCTTGTCCCGAGCCAGAGCTGACACTAGGTGTCCACATGCACACCGATTTAAGCTTTATCACGGTGCTCCTCCAGGACGATCTCGGTGGCCTTCAAGTGCTTCATGACGGCCATTTGGTTGATGTCACACCCGTTCCCGGGGCTTTGATTGTGAATGTTGGTGATCTTTTACAGGTACATATATATATATCATAATTATCTTCTCTCAAAATAGTACATAAGTATGCATATTTGAAATATCTTGTAGCTTTACAAATGGGAAAAAGGATAGGTCCGATGTCCATGGACCCAAATTTGGATGTGATGGGCAACACTTCCATTTGATCTTCTTCAAGATGTGTGCGGCCTTTATCAGCACGAATATTGAACGGATCGCACAGATATTGTAACTTTAAATGGATCGGACAGAAGCTCTTCCCATCCAGCTCAAATTGGGTCCAATGGGCATCGGACCTACTCCGCTTCCTTACAAATGAAGTGGGCTTCTTATTTGTTCAACATCTGACTTCATTTTTTAATATAATAATTATAATATATTAATTAATTTGAACTCTCAGAAATCAAAATAAATTAGATCTTTTTTAATTAATATATGATTTTTTTGTGTTTGTTTTAAATAGTGTTTTAGCAATGACAAGTTCAAGAGCCCTGAGCACCGTGTTTTAGCAAACAAAAGAGGACCCAGGATCTCGGTTGCAGCTTTTGTTGCTCCAGCTTTGGATTCTCAGAAACCTTTTGGCCCTCTGAAATTGCTATTATCTGATGAGAATCCTGCACACTACAAGGAGTTCCTTATTCCTGATTATATCAAGACCCACATGTCCAAGGAGCCAAATACTACTGCTTTAAGCCATTATAAAATTTGACTTTAATTGTACTATATAATGTGCTCATTTAAATATATATTGTCCATGTTGAGGTACATAAATTAGTGCAACTGATCTCCATCATTTTGTAGTTGCATTAAAATATATGGTCAATATGTAATTTATTTATTACGGTCATTGTAGTCATAATAATCAAATATATATTACCAATAAATTAATGCCTTTGCTTATTTAAATAATGGTCGAAGTGGTTGAGTCCTACCAATTTTCATTTAACAGAAAACCCATACAATGTTTAGCAATCGGTACCAACACTCAGGTATCAATTCAAAAAGCAAAGAACTAAACAACTAGGCATAAGCTATACGTATTACAAAACATGGCAAGTCTACTACAATTACAAATAGACAATATTCAAAAAACAGAACCACATATACTAACAAGTTCACTGCTTATGCAAATCAGTCTCTGACAAACAGCAAAATGCAAAAACTGCTAACTAAAAACCTAACTTGCTTCAATCTTCAGCTGCATCAATATAAATGATCTCTAGACCAAGCATAGGGGTTGTAACTTGTAACCTGTGCATCCTCCATAGGATTGGTAAGTGATTCTGGACAAAACCCTTAAATTCTCTAATAAGATATAAACCCTTAAGTGATCATCCTCCATAGGGGTTGTAACTTGTAACCTGTGCATCCTTCTATGGACAAAACCCTTAAATTCTCTAATAAGATATAAAACCTTGATGGCAAATTGGCAACCCTTATTATTAATACTATAACGTTTTTTGTTAGCTTCAAAATGTTAACTGTATTTTACGATTTTCAGGTCATCTATTTTAACAAATTTAAACTTAATTTATCTTGTATAATCATAACTAGATCTACAAAACATATGTATGCATACTTTTTATTTTCCTCACATTTTCATAAACAAGAAACATGCACCACCTCAGACTTGTAGGAAAGCCACAGCAAATCATGCTAATAGAAACAACTAATTAGTGTCCTGTGGCAATTAATAACAACACGTCGGATATCATGTCTTCCTCCATAAGTTAAATCAATCCGTGGTCATTAATTATATGAAGTCTCAACTCTCAAGGGTAATTTCATCTGCCATATAAACTCTCTTCTTCTCTCACTGTTTTTCCTTCTCTATCTTCCTAACACACAAACACACTCTTTGCTCTCCGCATCTGCACCGCACTATTCCAACAGAGAAGATATGGCTTTTTGGAGGAACATCACAGTGATGCCACTATTGGCAGGGCAGTAGCTGGCAGATATCACACAGAGAAAATGCTCATATGTGAAGGCAAACAGATTTGCAGCATACCAGAGTCGTCGTGGCTCCAAAAAATAGAAAGCGTTGTTCCAATAAAATGTCAGTCGCCAACGATGAAGTAAATGTAAATGTCAAGGTATGATATTACTACATGCTTAGTTTCGAAGTTAACAATAAATAAAAAAATTAGTTCCAAATTTCCTTAAATAAATTGTTTCTAATTATCAAGAAATTATTCCTGTTTGTTGAAATAAAATTGGATCAAGATTAACATGATAGTGGCTATTGGTAAACCATTTAGGTTTCTCTCATGGAAGAAACCTCCGGCCATTGTTTTCCTTTGTTTTTTTTCTTGATGATATTTCCAACTTTTTTCTGTTACTACTGCTTTATGTGTTGATGGTTTCTAGTTATCATGACGTTTGCGCTATATTTTATTTACTTTCCAAATGAAAAAGGTGAATTTTTATAGAAATAAACAAAAATGAAGGACGAGTTTGAACCGGAGTGCGTTAAATAGGAGTGCTTTCGTTATAAAAGGTGCTTTGGGATGTTTCAGTTAGATAGTGTGTGTGAACTTTGTAAGGTGCAATTGATACTCACATATTAAGCTTCATATAAGCCTTTGTTTATTCGTGCAATCGATGCAGGACACAGTAATGTTTGGTGCTGATTTATACGAAACAGATGATGAGAGAGCAAAATTGTAGTGGGAAGGAAAGGTTGTTGGAATTAATTTTTAGTTAATTACAATATATATGGGCTTATATGTGATATAAATATATATTGAATAATAGACTGTCTGTTGAGGAATAAAATAGATTAGAAGGGTAGAATTGTAATTTTTGAATATTTAGAAATGTACCGTTAGACTCTAACGGTAGAATGAGAAAGGGGTCTATAAATAGCTCATGTATATCATTTGTAAAAATACTAATGAGAAATTAGAAACAAAAATTAGAAATCTCAAATCTGTCTTTACAAAAATAACATGGTATCAGAGCTATCGAGTTTCTGAGATCAAAAAATTCGAACAACCAACTCCATAGCAGAAAAAAAGGGAAAAAATGTCTCAAGATGGGCAACAAGAGGGTTCCAATAATCCCTCAAAACTCACCAACACCTTGCTCAATGGCAAAAATTATCTGACCTGGGCAAGGGCTGCATCAAGAGCGCTTAGCGGGCGAGAGATGCAGGAATATATCACAGGAGAAAACAAAGAGCCGAAACCCACAAATCCGAGTGTGCTGACCGAACCAGAAAAAAAGGCAGCAAGGAAATGGCGAACTCAAAACGACAAAATCATAACATGGCTTACAAACTCCATGGAGCCGTCCGTTGCAGACCTCTTTTCTCTTGCTGACACAGCGTTTGAGTTATGGGAAGCTGGCAAAGGCATGTACGGTCAAGAAAATAACTACTCTCGAATTTATCAACTCAAACAAGAAATTCAGCAAGAGAAACAAGGCGAGAGGAAATATATAGAGTACCTAGGTGCTCTTCAAAAGAAGAAAGACGAGCTCCGGTCATATCGGCCGCAAACCGCTGACTTGGAGGTAATCAGAAAACGCGAGGAAGAGGATGACATTTTTGAGTTCCTGGCGGGTTTAAACTCGAGCTATGAGGCCGTACGAACTCAGATCATGAATACAATCTCTCTCCCTTCCTATACTCCAATCAAAAACATGATCCAACAAGAAGAAAGTAGAAAAGAAACCATGAGTTGCTCACAAGTCACCATTGATGAAGGACATGAGAACCATGGCTTCGCAGTGGCCAAGCGATCAAATTTTCCAAATTTCGGCCAAAAATCAGAGAAAGGGGGAGCCACCGAAAAATGTGATCATTGCAAGAAAGAGGGTCATGAGAAGAGCAAGTGTTGGTTTCTCCATCCCGAACTCAGATCGAAATGGTGGGGCAACGGTGGTGGAAAAGGCGGTAAAGGGAGAAACCCTAAGGAGGAGAAGGGGTTTGCTGGGGCGGCTCTGTCTCAGGAAGGAGACAGTGAAAAGGTTGGAAAAAATGCTAGCGGGTCTGCCCCTCTAAACGGGTCTGTCTCCTCTTTAAATGGGTCCGCACCAGTTATCTACACTATCGGGCCCGCCCCCTCTTCAAACGAGTCCGCACCAATTCTTTACACTATCGGGTCCGCTCACTCACTAATGGGTCCGCCAGCACCATCAGCTAGACCCGCAGTAGGGACAGCTCCTACCCGATCCGAACTAGGGGCCTTATTTTCTCAATTAAGTGGGCTTCTAAACAAGCCCAATTCAGGTTCTATTATATCAAACAATTTATTAGAAGGTCCATATAATTGTGATAGTTTAAGACCAAAATCAGTGAAGTATATAATACCCAATAAACGGTTTGGTAAAGGTCCAAATAGTTTTGAACCCGAAAATGGTGAATCAAAATTAGAAAAATGCACTCTTTTAGGAAATTTAAACAAAAATTACTCCCAAACTAATTTAGATTGGATTTTAGATTCCGGTGCAACCAACCACATGACCGGAAATAAAGACTTACTACAAAATTATAAAAAAGTAAAAAGTGGAGAATTTGTTTATGTTGCGAATGGTGAAAAAATGGAATTTGTGGTTATGGCTCTATTATTGTTTTTTTAAAAGAAATTAACGATGTTATGCATGTAAAAAATTGCACTGCCAATTTATTTTCTATGGGCAAACTTTCAAAAGAACTAAATTGTGAAATTATTTTTTCATCTCGAAATGTATTATTTCAGGATATAATTTCCAAGAGGATGATTGGTGAAGGTGTTTTCAAAAATGGATTATATTTTTTGTATAGTCAAAAATACAATTTCAATACTCCAGAGGAAGACATGGGACACTTATGGCATAGGAGAATTGGGCATCCTTCCGATAGAACTTTAAAATGTATTTTTGATTTTTGTAATTTGAATTGTAGTAATTGTGAAGTATGCAAACTAGCTAAGCATACTAGACTCTCTTTTGTAAGTTCAAACTCTAAGAGTAATCATATATTTGAACTTATTCATTCCGATGTTTGGGGACCCGCTCCTGTAAATTCTTATAATGATTTCAAATATTTTGTCACATTTATAGATGATTTCTCACGACTAACATACTCATATTTATTAAAAAATAAAAGTGAAGTTTTTTCTCATTTCCAAGATTTTTCAAATTTAATTGAAAATCAATACAATACTAGAATTAAAATTCTTAGAACCGATAATGGAACGGAATTTGTAAATCAAAAATTTTCAAACTTCTTGAAACAAAAGGGCATTATATATCAAACAACTTGTGTTTATACTCCACAACAAAATGAGATTGCCGAAAGAAAAAATCGCCACTTACTCAAAATGACAAGAGCACTTATGTTTCAATCCAATGTCCCAAAAATTTATTGGTCGGATGCCGTTCTCACCGCAACCTACTTGATAAATAAATTACCAAGTATTGTTTTAAAAAATAAGAGCCCATTAGAAATTGTTTATCAAAGAAAATTAATTTTTAATCACTTAAGAATTTTTGGATGTACATGTTATGTACACCAAAATAAAAGAGATAAACTAGATCCTACTTCTATAAAAACTATTTTTTTAGGATATTCATCTCTTAAAAAGGGTTTTAAATGCTATGACCCTATAAACAAAAAACTCTATATTTCTAGAGATGTAACATTTTTTTGAAAATGAGCCATATTTTAAAAATGAAAAGGAAATTGATAATCAAATTCTCACCAAAGACTTTGTCATTCCCATGTCTACTAATGAAATTATTGAGCCAAGAATTGTAGGAAATGATGAAGAAGAAGAAGAAAATAGCAATACTCCTCCAAATGAAACCGGGGAAGAAGAAGGCGAAAGCATTGAAGAAGAAAATATTGAAGAAGAACCTAGGAGAAGGTCATCTCGGCATAGACAACCATCCACAAGGTTACGAGATTACGTAACCAACAAGGTTCAATATCCTATTGAAATTTTTATTTCATATGAAAATATCTCAAACCATCACTGTGCATTTTTTAGTTCAATTTCCAAAATGGAAGAACCAAGAAATTTCGAAGAAGCCGTTAACCAACCGGTATGGTATAAGGCTATGGAAGAAGAGCTCCAAGCCTTAGAAAAAAAATAACACATGGACCATTGAACCACTACCAAAAAACAAAAAATCCGTTGGATGCAAATGAGTTTATAAAATAAAATATCAAAGCGATGGATCCATAGAACGGTATAAGGTCCGGCTAGTTGCCAAAGGGTATACCCAAACATATGGTATTGATTACCAAGAGACCTTTGCTCCCGTAGCAAAGATGAATACCATAAGAATTTTGCTTTCAATAGCAATAAATAATAGATGGAACTTATGCCAAATGGATGTTAAAAATACGTTTCTTCAATGAACACTTGAAGAAGAGGTTTATATGACTCTTCCACTGAGTCATATAAAAGAAAAAAATACTAACCTTGCTTGTAGGTTAAATAAGTCAATTTATGGACTTAAACAATCGCCAAGGGCATGGTATGGAAAGCTCTCTCAATATTTAATTTCTCTCGGTTTTAAAATAAGCCAATCCGATACATCACTATTTTCGAAACATGAAAATAATGATGCAACCATTGTACTTGTTTATGTTGATGATATAATCATTACCGGAAAAATTGTGAAAAAATTGACAATGTTAAAAAACACTTAAAAGAAAAATTTGAAATAAAGGACCTTGGTAAACTTAAATATTTTTTAGGAATTGAAATAGCCTACTCCATCAAGGGATTATTTATCTCACAAAGAAAGTATACTATTGACCTTCTAAAAGAAAGGGAAAAATTAGGATCCAAACCGGCCTCAACACCAATTGATAGCAATTGTAAATTAAATCCCGAAGAAGGGGAACCGTTGGAAGATATCAACCAATTCCAACGGCTTGTGGATAAATTAATTTATCTAACCGTAACTGGACTGGATATATCATTTGACGTAAGCCAAATTAGTAAATTTATGCACTCACCAAGAAAACCTCATTTAAATGCAATTGATAGAATTTTGAGATACTTAAAAAATTCACCCGGAAAGGGTATATGGATGAAAAATAATAACTCTAATGAAGTGTGTGGCTATTCCGATGCAGACTGGGCCGGAAGCTTTGATAGAAAATCAACAACCGGCTATTGCACGTTTGTAGGCGGGAATTTAGTCACATGGAAAAGCAAGAAGCAAAGTGTTGTGGCACGATCAAGTGCGGAAGCGGAGTATCGTGCCATGGCATCCACCGCAAATGAACTCACATGGATTAAACAATTGCTTGAGGAATTGAACTTCAAAATTGACAAGCCAATGAAGATGTTTTGTGATAACAATGCGGCAAGACACATTGCATCAAATGCCATATTTCATGAAAGAACAAAACATATTGAAATTTATTGTCACTTCATAAGAGAAAATGTGCAAGCAAAAGAGATTGAAACCCCTTATGTGAAGAGTCAATACCAATTAGCCGATATCTTCACTAAGGGACTAATTCCAAGAATATTCGAAGACATAACGAGCAAGCTAGGATTAATCGACATTTATAATCCTAGCTTGAGGGGGAGTGTTGAGGAATAAAATAGATTAGAAGGGTAGAATTGTAATTTTTGAATATTTAGAAATGTACCGTTAGACTCTAACGGTAGAATGAGAAAGGGGTCTATAAATAGCTCCTGTATATCATTTGTAAAAATACTAATAAGAAATTAGAAACAAAAATTAGAAATCTCAAATCTATCTTTACAAAAATAACACTGTCAAATATAATTAGACCCGTTATGAAGTGATCAAATTAAGTATTAATTATCGGTTTCAATATGTGACATTAGAAGTTGTAGAATGCGTATTAGTAACTTTATGATTTAGTGATCGTCTAAATTAAATAAAATTTATAAATAATACAATTATGCTATTGGTCTCTGGGAAACACAATTAAATGGCAACGTTCAGTAAATAATAAAATACCCAATAAGACAAGTTCTGAATTCAGACCCGCTAAGAATCCAATAAGAAAATATGTTACAAATCCAATAAGAGAAATAATATTAATTAATTAAGAGGTGCCTATTCATTGCAATATTCATTACCATATTCTTTTGAAATTAATGATTTTGCTTTCTCTCTCTATTTCTTCTTATGACCTTTTCTCTTCTTTTTGGGGTTGGCTTTTCCTCCATTAAAAAATAACAGAAAGATACTAATTAGGTCCTAAAATTATTGGCTATTCGGAAATACTGTATACATTTGGATATGTGAAACATCATCTCTATTTCTTCAGATGCCATTTAGGACCTAATCAGTGGTTATTCGGTTAAGCCATCAAATCTGTTAAGCCAACAAACATCATCTGATTAGGCTAATTTTTTATTTTGATTAGGCCAAAAGATACTAATTAGGTCCTAATTATTTAAGCCTAATTTGGTTAAGCCAAATTTTAATGAATTTTGCTTCAGAAAAAATATTAAATCATTATGAAGGCTTCGGATTTAGATATATTTTGAAAAATTATTGATAAAGATATCATCTTGCCAAAGTAAGCTCTCATACTGGCATTGATCACTTTCCAATTTATACACAGAAGGTATACATATAATGTTTGGTTATTGGACTGGCCCAAAGGAAAGACAATAGTCAAATATTTTATGTGTATACTTGTAGTAATGAATAGGTAATAGTCATTAAGTTTTGGATGTAATTAGTTAATCGGCGCAAAGGAAGGTTGACTAATTGACATCAAATGGACTGTTATATTCATTTGTTATGCCTATTTATCTTAGAATAATGATTGGCTCCAAAGAGCACTTATTGTTCGAAGATACTTAGTTGATGGAATATGTCTTATTTTGTTTATTATTTTATTATGATTTGGTAATTTGATTAGTTATTTGTGAATATTTTTCAGCAAAAATTACTGATCTTACAACCGACATCAATAGCATTCTGATGCTGACGGGTTCTAATTATAAGGATTGGAAAGATAATCTTGAGATTATCCTTAGGTGCCTTGACCTGGACATAGCGTTGCAGGAAGCCAAACCTACTATACCTGTTGCGACTAGCTCTGAGAAGGAACAAACTGCACATGCACGATGGATGAGGTCAAATTGCTTGTGTCTTCGGGTCATGCAAAAGACCATTCCTGAAAGTTTTAAGGGACCAGTTTCTGATTCCACTCTTGCTAAAGACTATCTTAAGGAACTTGAGTAGAAGTTTGTTAGGAATGAGAAAGCTGAAATAGGCATTCTTTTAAACAAACTCTGCACAATGAAGTACCACGGTAAGAGCAATGTTAGAGAGCACATTCTTAAAATGATGCATACCACTTCGAAACTGAAGGGACATAAACTAGATATATCGGATAATATGCCAGTATATTTGCCCTTAACCCTCTTCCTGCCTCATTTGGATAGTTCAAGGTGAGTTACAACTATCAGAAGGACTCACGGACAGTTAATGAACTCATCTCACATTGTGTTCAGGAGGAAGAGAGCTTGAAGTCGGACAAGAGCGAAAGTGCAAACGTTGCTTCTACCTCAAAGGGAAAAGGAAAATAGAAATGTAAGGCCAATTCAGATGCTGCAACTAATTATGTGTTGTGTTTAGGTTTTTCAATCTTTCGATTGGCTTTTGGACTACCAAGACTAAAGTATTTTAAGTACGAAATTATATTCTTTCTTTATACTACTCGTAGTTGAAATATCACAAATCTCTATGCAATTTCTATTGTTGATCCGGCTAAGTAAACCTAACATAATATGCTTTATAACATACCCCGCCAAGGGAGCCCCATGGGTTCTAACCCTAGTTTTTGAACCGCTACCAAGCCTCATTAGCCTAGGCCCAAGTACTTACATGTCATCACTTTCACTAGGACGCAACGGTAACCTTATGGTATGTAGAGATCATTGGCATATAGTAGACGGAACTATGTATGCTCGAATAGATTAAAAAGAGATAAAAGTGCAATAGAAATTCACACAACAAAATATAAAACAAAATAAAATATTATTAAACGACTCATAGTTCAATCCCTCACCCTAAAGATGAGAGGTTTAGCCTCTTGGAGCCATGACAAAAGAGAAGAAAAATAAAGAGAATAAAGATTACAACCCTATTAAAGAAGAAGAACCTTGACTCCTTAGATGACGTCTTCTTATCTTGACTTCCAAGGACTTCACCTCTCTCTCTAACACTCTAACCTAGCCTATCTATCTTAATCGGTGAGGAATTCGTGGATATAGTGCTGGACTTAATCACAAGCAAACACGCACACCAAATTCCATTACAATAGGGGCTTATATAGGGTTTCCTAGAGGGTGAGAGAGTAGTGGGAGTAGTGGGAACATGATCCCTATATTCTATGGCAGAAATTAGCACTCCAAAAATAGAAAACTTGGCCTCCACTCCATCTAGAAGTCTTGTGGCAGACTTAGAGTCTTTGCTTCTAGAAGGTTTCAATCAAGAGTCGAGATCTGTCTAGTGCAGAATATTAGTCCACGGATTGAATTCGCATCACATGCGGCCACTGGGTCTATAACCCACATGGCTTCCTGACTTAGCGGAATTTCACCAGATTTCGTCATCTTGGATGTTGTGCACTTCATACTCATTATTGCATATGCCATGTAATGTCCTAGTTTGAGGCCATCTTCAATAATCACCTAAATTGGACATATTTCCTCTGTTTTTGGCCTAAATACGAACTTTCTCCAAAACCTGCCAAAATGACTCAAAAACAAATTTGTGGTAAATATTTCAGAAAATGGCTACTTTGCATTTACTTTTCATCATTTTTCATTATGAAAGATAGTGATCTTCGCTATATGTTTTAGCGTCATCAGGGACCAACAAAGACATCAGGACTCGTATATCCTAACCAAAAGTCCTATAAATAGTAAATCACACAACAGGTCAGGTGGTCGACAGTCTTTTTGCAATTATTTAATTAATAATTTAAATATGATAGGTCAAGTGTTCGACTTGTGAAAGTACGCTACAAAAAAGTAATTCAGATATCCCACACCTATATAATAAGTGAGAATCATGTGCAAGAGCTAGACACCGATGTAGTCTGCATGTTCCTCGCCTGCTCTGGTATAATAGTCCACCAGATCAATACACAGATCGGGATCAAGGTTGGTCTGTTGAACTGTAATTCATAAGGTAATTTTAATAAGAATCTAAACTAAATTCTCGCATCACTCCCCCCATTTCACTATGATTTATAACTCTCAATCAATTCGGTTAGACTGACGTGTCCAGCTTAGTCAGCTTGACTTGGTCAAGATTGATCGTAATTACTTTTATATTAATTTAACTCAATTTAATTTGATTTAATTTGAAGATAAATTGCTTGTTATATTTTTAATTTGAAGATAAATTGTATGTTATAATTTATCTCGTTACAACACTCGTACGATAATTACATTGTTCACTACGATAATTTAATATCAACTTTTTAAGTTACTTCAATCGCTTTAATTTTAGGTTATGTTTAATTAATTAAAATAAGTCATAATAAAAAAAATTGACAGATCCGATTCGGATTTGGAATTATTTACTATAATAATTAAGTCTAGTAAATACTTATTCAATGAAAATATGTGTTACTTAATTGCTTATATATTCTAATACGTATAAAAACTAGAAATATATTTTATTAATTAATTATGTTAATTACTATGACAATTATGTTTTTTATAATAATTATACGATTAAAACACGTTACTTAATTAAATATCAAATAAAAATATGTTTTTAATATGTA
This sequence comes from Carex arenaria, assembly GCA_964058825.1. Lineage (NCBI taxonomy): Eukaryota > Viridiplantae > Streptophyta > Magnoliopsida > Poales > Cyperaceae > Carex > Carex arenaria. The sequence goes on along the minus strand of CAXKVW010000002.1, from coordinate 235,049 downwards.
TAATATAAATATATATTAGTTGTCCACTATCTTAATTAGTACAAAAATTAGGCGTATTTTATATGTATAAAAATATAGAGGTACGATTAGTAATTTAATTACTTTGATTAAAAATAACTTGAAATTATTTTTAACTACATATATAGAATAAAATTATATTGTAAACTAATTGTACTAATTAATTAACAACTTATAAATTTAGATTTTGAATTTAAGCTTCGTAAATTTTATTCTAATTAGTGAACATTTATTTAAACAAATTTTTTTTTATTAAAATTTAGTATATAAATTATTCTTAAATAACTTAACGTCTTATTAAATTTAAATTTTGGTTCGAAGCAAAAATTTATTACTTTTAAAGTTATTAGAATAATCATATGATAATTTACCTTGTTAATTAATTGTTGTATTTAATTAACAATTTATCAAGTTTAAATTGTATTTACAACCAATTGTTATTATTCTAATTAAATATACGGGGTGGGGTGGTGTTTTTTTTATGTGACTCGACATTATACATTGCCCAATTGAATCTTTGTATCTGCTCAAGTTATATTATGAGGCATCAGTCCCGGGCTTTAGGGTCGAGCCAACCAAAAGAAAGCTCAAGACCCTAATTAGGTAATATCACATTTTTACTGGAATTTATTTACCTAAATTCAAAACTAGGTATTCGATCTAAACCTCACTATTTGAAATTCCAATCCAACCACCTATTCAAATTTAATGCACTAACCTAACGTGATTTGGATTTGGCAAAAAATTTAACTACTTTATTTTTTTTATTTTTTGAAAGAAGTAAACTATGCCACTGATTTTTATTATAAGAAACTATACAAAGAGTATCGGTACATATCGGGTAAACCAATCCTTACATGTTAAACATCACAAGCATTATAGCAACAAAACATAACCGAATTAACACTACCAACCTATTACAACCAAAATTAGAACAACCAACCTACACAAAAACATATGAAACACAAACTCCAGAAGCCCTAATACCCTACACAGCCCAAAATATGCAAAGCAGCCCTTGAAATCTAAGAAATCTCATAACTCTTGGGAGCTACATCTACTATCATCATCACCTTGAGAGCTTTCATCCTCCCCACTGATTCCTGCTCCAAGCATAGAGATTGAAACTTGTGTATCCATCATGAAAACTACTTATGTATCTCCTGTCAGGTTCTTCAAATCACAAGAGAAAATTAAATTCAATTGAAAAATTAGATTGGTTTTTTGATTCAAATTCCAAAATCTAGCCATAGCTAATATTTTATTAATTCATTGATTTTCGGCCTAAGCTCAAACTTCCTATAATGTTTAGAAAATGGCTCAAAGCCCAATTGAATTCATTTTCAAAACAATTATATATAATTTACTATTTTCGGATTGGGCCTATGCCCACAAAAAAAAAGACCTACTTAGTTAAAATTATTTATGTAGCCGGCCCATATAATTTCAAAAATGCTACTCTTACTCTTAGGCACTTGAAAATTCAAATTATTCTCTAAATTGTAGCTAGGGGTGTTAATTGGCTCCGGTTTTATTTGGTTTTTAACTGAATCGAAAAAGTTTGACTTAAATAGTTCGATTTTTCGTTTTAATTAGTTCGATCCGATTTACATTTTGATATTATTCAGTTTTCTCTAATTTGGTTCTGTTTTTATTTTTAAAACCCATTTTAACCGAATCAACCGAACTTTTGGCAGCGACTTCGCATCTCCTTCTCTCTCTTCACTGTCGCAGTGTCGCGTCGCATGAGCACCTTCATCTCTCTCATCACTGTCACCCACGACCTCGTTGTTTTATCTGTTGATTTTTTGTGGCATATCTTAATTATTTGTTTATTTACATTGGTGCAGTCGTTTTGACAAACTTAGGCAAAGGCTAATTAGAAAGTATTGGGCTTAGGCTAGTTTTAAAGTTCTTTGAAATGAGAAAGCAGAATTTGAGCTTAGGCGAAACCTAGTTACAAAGTTTTTATAAAATAAAAGAGAGATCAGTATTATAAATATAGGGTACGTTTTTTTTATAAAAATTAATAATAGTAAATAAAAAAGAAAATAAAAGAAAGGATTCATAGTTATAATGAAAAAAATTATAATTATGTAATACTTAATAGATATATAGGTACTAGTTCTTTGTCCTTAGTTTTAATTGGTAGAGAGAATATTTTACTATTTTGTAAATTGGAAATATACAAAATTGTTGATGGATGCACTAAAGAGTAAAGTCTAACTTTTTAAATTTACAATCTTTGAATTATGTTAAATTACTTCGGTTTGTTCGGTTAAACCGAATAAACCAAAATTTACTTTGGTTCAATTTTAATCGGTTGATAAGTTTAATTCATTGGTTCGGTTCTTTTTTGAAAACCGAATAAAACTTTAATTTTCCTATTTTATTTCGGTTTTAACCGAACCGAACCGATGAACACCCCCTAAGTGTAGCTATTTATCCCAAGGACCACTAAATTACTTTAATTACGTTTAGGTCCCTGTTAGTTTAAGATCTGATAACAACAAAGAACCAAATCAGCACAACAACAACACATAATAGCATCAACAAGCAACACAGGAAGGCACTAACGCCAACAATAGAAAGGCACAACACTAAACCAGCCGAAGCATCAAAAGAAAATGCACACAACCCAATTCAATCAGAAACAGAGACCAGTACCAGTACTAGAGGCAACAGAAACAGGTCGAGGGCAGCAACAAGCACAACTAACAACACACAAGAAAACCTCACAGGCCACCAACAAGAAAGCATCCCCAAATCACAACAAAGCCACAGAGAACACCCGCAAAATAACATAAAATAATTAAACGGTCGCATCGGGAAAATCAACAACCTGCTAGCGACTGCCACCGATCTATCATCATAGCAAACAGCACGTGACAAATAAATCAAGCACAACCACAACAATTTAAGAAAATGTGTCCTTAGATAATTACCCGAAAGAGTTCAATCGCAAAGAGGCAAGGAGAAAAAAAAATAGCCGGTACCAAGAAAAGCACCTCGCCTCACGGACGCCTCCGAGTTCATCACTGATGGCACTAGCCAGCACCAAGAGAACAACACTAAAAAATTATTTAATATTAATCTATTTTAATATTATATTTATTTAAAACTAATCTATATTTTAAATTAATATTATATTACATTTAATATTTAAACTAATAGTTTATTTAATATTAATCTAATCTAATATTATATTTATTTAATACTAATTAAATATTTTTACTTAATACTAATTTAATATTTAAACTAACTATAATTGAGAAGAATCAAATATTTTATTAACATCACTAACCCCACTGCTCTCTCTATTCTTACTGACTCACCATTTTTATGGGTTGGTGGAATAGAGCTATTTTTGAGCTAATCCAATTTGTAAATTTATGTTTTGAATCACTAAGATTTGAAAATAGTGGAACTAATTTTGAATTAGCTCTATTCTTGAGTGATCCAAACACACTCTTACTGAGTTGTGCCCCCACCACGAGAGAATTACCCAAGCAATTAAAGGTATGCTATAATAAAACACTCTTATTAGGAATCAGGTGGTTCGATGAGCATCAGATCATATTCAATCTGATATTCAGTTGGAGTTGTTTTGCATTAAGATTTATACGGCAACTATAAAATTTCTACATATTAATTAAGTGCGCACTAATTTTAACACAGTAATTTTATCCTGTACCCGTCAAACTGCTCAGAGACGAATCCATTTAGATTTTGAAAAGTAAATTTAATTTAATTTATAGGTCCATATTAATTTGTCCTCCCTTACAATTAACTTCCGCCCCCTATGTTTATTATTTTTAATGTGTATAAAAATATTATTTTATTACTTTTTATTATGTAAGAGATTATTTATATTATTCTTTGTTATGTAAAAGACATTTCTGGTTGTTATTTTTATTTAGTACCTTATTAGTTATTAGTTAATGAATTTAAGCTATATAAATTCAATAGATTTGAACCCATGATTCATAAGCATAAATCCTTAATCTGCCCCTAAAACTCCTCCCACACTCCTTTGCATGTTATGTCTCCATTAGCATTCCTCGTCTTTGAGGAGTTATTGAGGGGACGATTTAAAATTTGTTTACGATATTGTATACTCTGTTTACTATTGTATTAGCTATTAACGTGTGTATTGAGTACAATTAAGGTTATTGCTAAGAACATTTAAGTCTTTTGGTAAGTTTAATTTGAAAATTCATTAGATTGATTTGAAATGAATAATTCAAACCATTAAAACCGATCTACTTTACAAGAGATATATTTACATATAAAAATTATAAATTTTCAAACTAATTAGTATAGAGTTAACCGGACAGAATATAATACAAAATTAAAGCATTAAATTAAAATTAACTTATAATTTTTTTTCACCCCTTGATTAATTTTTCTATACTAAAACAACTAAACATTTTTTAAATTTTACATAAATTGTTTTAGTTATTTTAATCTTTAAATAAATTAAAAAAAATTTAAACCATCTCATATCTGTAATGAATTCTAATCTTATTTTTTTAATCAGAATTCGGAAGCAATGTGAAATTGGTGTTAGAAATTAATTGATACAACTTCACATATCGTTCACAATTTCCTTATAGTTTTTTTTTTTCCAACTCATGCCAACGTTGGTCAAACTTGGTGGGCTCCATATTTTTTTTGGGCCAATTAAAATCAATGAAACCATTTAAATGGTCAAACACCGTCAAAAATGGATTTTTTTTTAAGTTCATAAAAAAATTTAATGGTAAAAATAAAAATTTCGGTTAAATCGCATTTTTCATTACTTATTTCAAATTTTTTGCAAGCAAGACAAATTATGTGGCTTGTAGCCTTGTACTAAAACTTCTGATGCTACAATTAAGTCACAAATTAAGGTCTTTTTCTCTCTGTTAATATTAAGGCCTTTTTCTCCCTTTAACCTGCTTGGGGAGGAAGAAATAAAGAAATGGTCATAATTCATCTCCTCTCCTCCAGAGATACAAATTTCCTGAACCGGATATACTTTAAACGCTAACATCACGCTGTTTAGTGGGCCCCAAGTAGGCATATCTTCCCGGTCTATTATAGAACGAGTCTACCTGGTGGAAGAAGTTCTGTTCTCTCTCACTTACACTCACGGAGCTAAAACCCTAAGTCGCCACTTCTTCCATTAAACCCAAACACCATCAACACCTCTCTCTCTGTTGAACACACTAGCGAGGATGAATTTCAAAAACCCTAAAATACCTAATGTGCCGACGAGAGGAGCGACGACGATGCTGAAGGTGGCGTTGTTCGGCGGTGCCGCCGTCTACGCCGCCTTGAACAGCCTCTACAACGTCGATGGTGGTCATCGCGCCATTGTCTTCAATCGGATCGACGGTATTAAAGACAAGGTCTCCGATCTCTTCTCTTCCTTCAATTTTTCTTACGGAATTGGTCTCGGTAGAGTCGAAATAGCGTATGAGCCTGAAGATGTGTTAGGTTTTGATTAATCAAGCTCGAAATGTTGGTATTACAAGCGTTTATCAGATATCAACACTGTTGTTCTGTATTGTACCAAAGGGATCTTTGGAAGACCTTTTCATTTTGCCCCTTTTCTTTACCTGGATGGTACAACCTTTGGATGCTCATGCATTAGGGAAGTGTCTATATGAAATCAGCTACTGTTGACTATCCTTCATTGTTTCAGAACTTGTGATTATTCAGTTTTTACTTTTTAATTTGTGCCTTTTTCATGTTAAGTCTTGTAGTTGCAATTCTCGAGAATAGCATCTAAAGATGTTGGGGTGCACCAGGTCCTTCAATAATAATAAAAAAAAGTTGTAGTTGCAAAAATTTTCTAAGGATTCTGAGCCACATCTCTTAAGGAATTTGAGTTGAAGCGGAAACCTAAAAATCAGAAACTACATTTTGAGTTTAATACTAAAAGTTGAAAGTTTGTATATGCAGGTATACCCTGAAGGAACCCACTTTATGATCCCGTGGTTTGAGAGACCAATTATCTATGATGTGCGGGCCCGACCCCATCTTGTTGAGAGCACTTCTGGTAGCCGTGATCTGCAGATGGTATTTACCCTGATTTGTTTCTGCTGTTATTCTTGATCCGGTACATTCAATCTAAAACAATTTATAATGGATCCTACTTTAAAAACGGCCCCTATAACCCATTAGTGGCATGATTCTGATCTATTTTATATCAGACAGATCAGTCGGAAAAAACAGGGTTTGTGTTGTGAATAGCATTAGTTATGGACCTGTATTTACTCTTTCTAATTTATTTAATTTCCTTTTTATGAAGCGATCTTCATATATATAGTCTCAAGTGCTTTGTTACTCTAAATTTACTGTCAATCCATTGCATACTATTATGAAGACTGTGTATAGAAGGGTCTATTTAGCATGAGAATTGACTTCAGTTATAATTAGTTTGTTTGTGGATTAGGCTGTTTCTGAGAAATATTTCTTTTGGCCAGCTCTTTTGCAATTTTTTGTCGAGCTCTCTTTTCAGAAACATTTTACTCTAATTAGCAAATTTACTTTTTCTATGTGGTTTCGAAAATGAACAATAACTAAAATAAGCTTGACATTAGAAAGAACAAGTGACATCACTTTGCCATTGTACAATCTGAACCCATTTATTTCAAAGTTCTTGTTCATTGTTTTTTACAAACGCGAAAGGCAATAGGTTAATTTTTGTCTGCAACACATTTAATTTTGTGTGCATTTATTTGATTTTGAAAGGTGAAAATTGGGCTGAGGGTTCTTACGAGACCGTTGCCAGAGAAACTGCCGACAATATACAGAACCCTAGGAGAGAACTTCAATGAGAGAGTGCTTCCTTCTATTATTCATGAGACTCTCAAGGCTGTCGTTGCTCAGTACAATGCTAGCCAGCTCATCACTCAAAGAGAGGTTGCTTTTGTTTCCCCTTTTCCATTTTAACCTTCAGTTGACAAAAAAATTTAGTAAACAATTTATTTCTCTTCATTGTTTTCACATTTTCCAATGTGTGGCTTCTGGAGACACCTAATTTTACTTAATACACTTATATGGAGATTTTTTATTTATAGAAATTATTATTAAATAATAAAGGCAAACAGAAAGTGTGCTGAGGTTTTTTTATGGCATAGATGGATCTGAAAAATAAATTCAGATCCAAAATTTCGGCTCCATAATGTTTTTTTCAACCCCTCTTCCTGTTTCAGAAAATACCCAAAGGTCGAGAGTTTGATTCCCCCTCATAACTTTGCAGCTTTTGCGAAGGTTTTTAAAAAAAAAAAAAAAAAAACTTAAAGATTAAAGTCCTAACTACAAATTGTTTTTGGATATTACATAGATTAAGTGAGATCTGAGTTTTCTGTTATTATCTATAAATAGACAGTGAGCAGGGAGATAAGAAAGATTCTGACAGAGCGGGCCCGCAACTTCAACATGGCCCTTGATGATGTGTCAATCACTAGCCTGAGTTTTGGGAAGGAGTTCACTCATGCCATCGAGGCCAAGCAGGTAGCTGCACAGGAGGCAGAACGTGCTAAGTTCATAGTTGAGAAGGCTGAGCAGGACAAGAAGAGTGCTATCATTAGAGCTCAGGTGTGCTTTCTTTTTTCCCTTTAATTATTATTTATTATTTATGTTGCTGAGTGAGTCTATGGTACTATGCATAGCACAGATTGGTCCGTACTATGGATCAATACTTCCATTTTCAAAGTTCAAAACTTCAAATAGTCAATCTTAACCTTTCAAAATGATCTCTATATGTAGAAATCACTTCAGCTAAATATTCTAGACCATTCAAAAGTAGTAATATTCTACCTATCTAAAAAAATTCTAAAAAATGTAAAATTTAGTTCTACAAAGTACAAATTCATATGGGGATCTTGTTGAAAGCTTTAGATCAATTATTTGAACTTCGAAAAAGAAACTATTGATTCATGGTACATACCAATCCGTGTCATGCATAGTACCATAGCCTCAGTCTTTGTTGTTTGGGTTTTGCATGTAAACCTGTGTTTGATGGACTAATTGCAAACTGTACCTGATATATTGTCCTTGCAACAACAAAAAATTCGAGATACTTGTGACAGTTGTAGTGCTATGGAAAAGGTATATCCTGGTAGATACTGACAGGTTTGTTCTCAGTTCTGACATGACTTAATTGCAAAGCATGATTGAACTGTTTAGAAATGTGGGTCTTGTGCAAAATTACATATATACCCCTGTTAAATGATACAAGTTATTATCTCCCCCCTACCTCCTCATGAGAAGTATGTGATGAAAGCAAAACATGACAAAAAGAAAGGCATTTCCTCGTACAGACTGGAATAACTAAAAAAAATCAAATATACCCCTCTAAAAAGTGTTATAATGCTTGTTCCCTCGGAGAGACTTCCAAAATCTACAAATGAAGCACTTTGACAATTATGCCCCTGTTTTGGTATTTTCTGTTGTTCATGCAGCCTTTTACATAAAAACCCTTCTGACTTCTCTTAATATTTCTACACAGGGAGAGGCTAAGAGTGCAGAGCTGATCGGCAAGGCAATATCAAGCAACCCGGCCTTTCTGGCACTGAGACAGATTGAGGCGGCAAGAGAGATTTCACACACCATTGCTCAGTCTTCAAACAAGGTCTTCTTAGACTCGCAAGACCTCTTGCTCAACCTCCATTCTCTCAATGTGGAAGTCAAAAAATGAAACCTCCATTCTCTCTAAATTTGTACTGCAAAAGAATTGTAAACTTGTTCTTTCCATTTTAATTCTTTTGCATTAGGTTGAGAATTTTTTACATGGTAAAGCTTTGCTGCTGTCAGGTTTCTTTTCTACCTGGGTACTTTGTTCTGGCGCTTTAACTGTGGATTATAGGATTTGAGATTTTGAAAGTTATCTATCTTATCTGGGTTTAGTTCCCTCATTTAATAATAGAACCTTTTACTATGGTCACAAATCACCTGTTTATGTGATTTTCTTGTTAATCTGGTTTATTGATCTTGTTTGTAGTGTAGTAAGGTAACGTCTGAGTACTATTTTGATATATGATTTGTTTTGGACAGTAAATTTTGAAAATGCCGGTCACATATCAATTATTTTGCCACTTCAAATTTGAGATTGATTTGTGGCCTTAATCGAATCTAGTTAATCTGAATCAAAAGTTATGGGCGTGATTCTTCTTGTACTGGATCATGCCTATGCAAAATCATTATATTTATTTCAAGTTTTTATTATTTTATAATAAAAAATTGTATGCAGTTCTTGATGCCTATAGAAATTTCATGATTCATTAGACATTTAATATTTTCGAATGATCAAAAACTGTTTAAAATATGATTCTAGGTTTGTAGGCCCATAATAAAAATGGTTAAGGCCCAGTTATGAAAAAAATAAAACAGGATAAGGTGAAAGATCAATTTGAACGCTTTCCTTTACAATTCGTTCATACATTCAGATTTAATTGCATACCAGTACAGAGATCTACATTTGTAGTCTCATTTGACCATTTCCCTTTGACTCAGACTGCAAACAATTTGACACAAAATTTTTGAAATCCTTTGAAAGATAATTGGACAGCTTAATATAAAAACTTAACTTCCTGCTCGATTAACAGAAACCAAGTAATTAGAGAAGGAATCAAGGAGTCATGGAAGAAGGTTTAATGTATTAAATTTTTTTATAACAGTAAACAATGTTCTGCTTTAAAAAAGAAGAAACAGTAAAATAAACAATGGGATATGCACAAGTTGGATTGGTTTACTCCAAAACTTTGAACATATTATATATATATCCCGTATTTAATTGGAAATGAGAGAAATTTAATTAGCGGATTGATACATATTCAAATGGATTCGGTTCATTTCTATAAAGAAGCTGAGGTTTTTACGTTGTCTCGCAACGCCTTATTGATTCCACCATTTCCATAAAGAGGCTGGGACTAATTTAGGATTCATTGCTGCCCCCTCCTGTATTGCGGATGGCCGGCTTAGCCCATGGGTTGTAGCGCGCAGTTCAAATTAGGTTTGTTTGCATTGGGACCTTTCACCTTTTCCTTGATCCAATTTGCTATTCCTACAAATGCATTTTCTCCATTTTTACCAGGAACCTGGAAAATAAAAGCAATTAATTCATTCAGCTTCTATAATCAGTTTGAGTTATAAATAATAACAAAAAACATACATACCATGGTTAATTAATGAAGATGGGTTGTCGGCAGGACAGACCCAAAGAGATCCAGAGGTAAGCACTTGCTTATCCATGAATTTGAAATATTTTTTATATTCATATCAATTTGATGTTTGTGCCTACTCCTAAGCTAGCATAATGTCTACTCCTGGGCCACACCAATTTTATTTCCAGGCCATAAATCTTCTTAACAATTCATAGATCCCGTCCAGGTGAGAGTGATTTTCAAGGCTACACATACCGCCTATTTTATAGGCAATACATTTGTTCCAGCGCTTTTTATTTCTATTGTGAGATTAAGTAGGCGGTACTTATATTATAGAAGTTGATATATTGGAGCAGGATTAATTTCATTATAACTTACATGTTAAATTTTGGTCCAAATCGACACCTTTAAATTACACAAAATATTTTACATAACGGGCAACAGAATTGGATCTACTGCGATCCGAATGGTATGAACAGTAATCCTAAAATTTTTGTTTTCCAAATCCAGCCGTCCAATAATTTTTGTGCACATATTTCAAAATAGCTGATTTTTCAATGTACGAATCTCGAAACATTTCAACAATTGAATTTGAAAATCAGAAATTGTAGAATACTGTTCGATCATGAGTAAAAAATCGCAGCAGATTCGGATCCAACGGGCAACATATGTTTTTCCGCAATGGATGGCCTCCTGTATGAGTTATTTTATTATTAAACATTGCAATGTTTGGTTGTTTGCAACGAAACGTCGATATGTCCGAGTGGTTAAGGAGACAGACTCGAAATCTGTTGGGCTTTGCCTGCGCAGGTTCGAATCCTGCTGTCGACGACATTTTTATAAACTTTTTTCTTTTCTTTATTTTGAGTTTTATTGTAATATAATTTGAAGCCTCAGGTTTTAGCTCATTTATTTTATTATTTTATTGAAAATTGTTCCTTCAAATATACACAAACACGTGGTTTCATGAATTAGGTAGACCCATATAATGTCTTCCCATAAAATTCAAGTAAAATTAAAAATACAAAAATGAAGAAATATTTGCAAAACTAAAATTAACTTAACGAAAATTGTATTTAGGAAGAAACTCATAACATAGAAAAAATTTGAATCCTAACAACTTCGATACTATTAAATTGCATTAATTAATTATTAATTAGCATATTTCATAATTAAGTGCTTAATTATAATTTACACACTATAAACCAATCATCATTGCATTGAAAAAAAAAATGCAAAATCATAATGTTTTTATAAATTAAGTAGGAGGCCCCGTGACAACTTGGTGGAGCGAAAACCTAATTACAAGAAAATATCTGATTGCATAATTTTACATTTAGTTAAGTAATTATATCCATCAACTTTATTCATGAAATTATGTGCAAATTTTTACGGCTTAAATCATGTGCAATAGGACTGTTAGATCTTGATCAAATAATGAATCTTGAATAAACTAATATAAATTGTGAAAAAAATAGTGAAATGTGACCAGTCTGGACACGGCGCGACTCATGTGACGTGACTATTTGGGTCACAGTCACGTTTGGACATGTCACATTTGAGCACGGCGTGACTCACGTGACGTGACTATTCGATTATCCCTCGATATTTTAACCACGACACAACACAACATGTTAAAAATTGACTTTTTCACAGTACAACATGACACAAGACCAATATCACAGTGTGTTAGTCATAACACAACATGTTTCTCCAACTCTACTGAAAGTAGTTACACCCATATCCATCAGCCTACTGTTTTTCTCTGAAAATCGTGCTAATTGACATATATTGCAAGGGCAAATGTTGTGACATGACATATGCACTGGGAGTAGAGGTGAAAACGGTTTGGATAATATTCGATCCATATTTGATCCGTACTTGAAAGTTCAATGTGAATATCTGATATCCAAGTGTCTGTGTGGATATAGATACTGATATGGTTTTACATTTTATTTATCTGTATTCAAATTGTAGATATATGTCATATATTTTAATATACAATATGAAAATAATAATGTTATTTACCATTATAATTAGATAAATATTACGAACTTTAGTATTTTTTAATATTTTTATATTATTTTAATAAATATATGATTTGATTCGTATCCGTCTCCGTATGCAACTGATATTCGATCTATATCCGTATTCAAATTTTAAAAAATAATATGAATATGGTTTTACCATCGTCTGGTTTGTATCCACTTCATTTTCACCCATTAGGGTGTGCTCTAGACGAGGATACACAGTGGGACGGGAAGAACAAATTTATTGTGCGAAAGTGAGAACTCGTCATATCGGATCTGACTGGACGAGTTCACTTGTTCCAGAAGGAGAAAATCAGAGAGAAAACAGAGAAGAGAACACTGTTTGGAGGTGAGCAAAGATGTTCAATTTTGACAAAATTGTCATTACTGTTCGGAGAAGAGCCATGATCAGCGTCACCTTTTCTTCCCTTTCTCTCCCCTTCCTCTACCCACTAAATTCTGCGGTCCGGACCCTCTAAAGCAATCCAATTTTTAAGTTTTGGATCGAGACCGTGCGATTCTAATCCGTCGCTCAGGATTCGTGAAGAAAGTCAAACCCCTTCAGAATTCCGGGATCTGTATCCGTAGAAGATTTAACTCTTCCCCTCACTCAAAAGTCAAAACCCTCCGCATCCCTCTCTCGAGACAAACGACGATCGCCGTTGATAAAACCCTTTCCCTTGTCTTTCAAGTTTTCGATATTTCCTCTTCGACACGCCTCTTATGCCCCTCCCGGCGCCTCCCTCGATAAACATCCTTGTGGCGTTGCTCTCTGTCTATCTCAACTAAGAAGGTAGTTTTGTTTGTTGCAATTTCTCTCTCTTTTTTTGACCCATTTGCGGTTTTGTTGATTTTGTTGGTTACCAAATATGAAGTCCTTTCACTCTTTTACTATAATGCCCCCAAATTTTCAAATTTTTTTAAAAATTGTTCATAATAAGCCTCAATTAAGCTTGAATTCAGCAGATAAGCCTTTTGGATTACAATATTGTAACCCATGATTGTAGCAATGCAAACGAAGAAAAAAGAATCAAACCATACATTTTTTTGGTTTTAAAAAATAGAACTGAACCAAACCGAACCAATTAAAACTATGAACTGATTAAGAATCGAACAGAACAATTTCGGGTTGTTCGGTTGAAATGAAATAAGATATTAATCCTAGAACACAACAACGAATCCAAATCAAGATTAAAGATCAAGAAGGCACAAATGGTATACAGAAAATCAAAATTGTCCAGTGGCACAAATTGTACTCTTTTCAAAATGTATTCTACTTGACTGAAATCAATTCAATTCTATCAGATTTACTTCTGATCAGAGCTAAGTCTCCGCAAATCCGCTGTGCGGCCTGATTCATTACACCATGGCGGAAGAAGCCGTTCTAAGATTTCTACAAACAAAGGAACACATCTCCGACTCACACGAGTTCGCCACCTCCATTGGTGTTGGCCACACCGAGCTCGAGAACGTCATCAAGAGCCTCAAGGGATTTGAAATTGTCGATGCACAGGTAAATTACAATTTAACCTTGCTCAATTGAAACTTTGATTGTTGATTCCTTCAAATTGGTTACTGGAAATGTTTATATGTGTAATAATGCTAAAATAATTGTGTTATTTTATATTTTGAAAATAAACATGTTTTACTAACTTAGAGTTGTCGAGAAACATTTTTATTTTTGGTGCTATGTAATTGGGCCTACGAAATTACACGTGAAAGCTGGGTACTTACTGAAGAAGGCAAAACTTACATGGAAAAGGGATCACCAGAGGTGCTATTCTTCTCAGCCATACCACCCGAGGGCATCTCTAGGAATAATCTAAAGGTGGTAATCCCTCATTATTGCATCATAAAACTTTGTGAAAGCACAAAATTGCTGGCTGATTTTCTTCTCTTTTTTAGTTTAGGAGAAATTGGGCTCTGAAGTTTTTGACATTGGGAGCAAGGCAGCAGCCAAAAATAAGTGGATTGCTTTTGATAAGGATCTGGTCAAGAGAAAGGTAGAATCTTCTCCGGTGTTCTACTCATGCACTTATTGATCTATAAATTTTAACTTCTTTTATCTGTTCAGGTGGAGAATTTACAAGATGAGGTAAAGAACCTGCTGGAGCGAATTAACAGTGGAGAGGTACTTTGTGACTTGAGACTTAATCTAATATTCTATTATTCTTTGATAATGTAAGAGCTGTATGAGAATTTTCACCATTATTGTAGGCAGTTGGGTATCAAGCTATTAATGATCTCAAGAGAAGAAAGCTTATTTTTAAACAGTAAGTTTATACCTCACTAAATTTGACATATTATTTTTGTTTATTTTTCAAAATAAGCAATTTATCATTTTGTAATTTACATATTTTTTTTTTCACAGAACTTGGAAAGGCTATTCACTAAAGAAAGGTCCTAAATATGTATCAAAGAGGAAAAAGGCTGCAACTGATTTGACTAGAGAACATATCGTCAGGTATTTTTTGCAAGTTGCATCAATATAAATTTTAAAAACTGTTTAAGATGTACTTCTTTATTTCATCGATGCACTATCTCAAGCTTTATCTTACAATGTTTTGTTACTTGTAGTATACTTGGCTACAAAATTATGGCTGCGTCATTCAAACACATTTTGTATTATTTAATGAAAAAGCGCGCCCCTTGCTTTTTTAATGATTTCTTTGATAAATTTTTGTTCTCTTTGCAGTGGTGACTGGAAGAATCTAGAGTTCAAAGAGTATAACCTCAATGCTGAGGCACCACCAATTCAAGCCGGTTATATGCATTCTTTACTGGAGGTAGGGTTAATTCATCTCATCAGTCTCTTGTTTTTATTGCTTTATTGGGTCTTATTTCTGTCTTGTGGAACTGAACACAAAGTTAACTTGGAAAAGAAAAGATGAAGCCCTATATTAAATATTTTAAAATGGTATTGACAAAACTTGAGACCCCTAATTAAATGGAAATCAGCTGTCCTACCAATCTCTCCTGTTAACTAATATCGGATGGCAACAATGTTACTCATACATTAATTGTTGATGGAAAATAACAAGTTCTTGGTTATTTTTACTATGAACTTCTAGACAGCCCTTTCTTTTTCTGTTTTAGTCCATCAACTGTTCCGAGTAAATATATTGACTGCCTTCTTCCTTTTAATCTTCTTATTTCAGTTCCGCGAGGAAATTCAGAATATCTTCTTGCAAATGGGGTAAGAGATGAGCACTTCAATTATGGGTTTTTGTATTTTAAACTGGATTTTTTCTCAAAACCCTTCGTGTATGGAATGGTGCAGATTTGAGGAAATGCCGACAAATAACTTTGTGGAAAGCAGGTACTTTTATATGTTTTTTAGCTCCTCCTTTATCTTTAGCATGTGGTACTTTCGAATAATTCTTCCTGATTTTATTGCTTCAGAGCTAATATTTAAATAACAGGAATGAAACAAGTATGATGCTCTAATAATTTAACTAAATACGTTATCTGTTTGTTCATCAAATTTCATGTCAATATTAAGGCTAAATTATTGAATAATGTATTAACCAAATTCTTGAAGAGTTGTTTAGTTAATACATCAAATTTCATGTCATTATATATGTTAATAGATTGTTGAAGAAATTTTTGTATATCTAATTAAAGAATGCTTATTCTCATGACTGATTATATCTGTTATTTGTAGCTTCTGGAATTTTGATGCGTTATTCCAACCGCAACAGCACCCTGCCCGTGACTCGCATGACACCTTCTTCTTGGAGAGTATGCACTTTCATAAATTTTTAAGCTTTGTGTATTATTCATGTGAAACCTATAAAAAATGTTTACACTTTTCTTGTGGTAGCTCCTGGAAGCACTAAAGATTTGCCCGAAGATTATCTCGAGAGAGTGAAGTTTGTGCATGAATTTGGCGACTATGGATCCAAAGGGTTTAATAGTTTTCCCCGTCTTTTTTGTTTTCCACAGTGACATTTCTGTAAATATTTATCTTCTGACTTGAACTTGTTATTTAGGTATGGCTATGATTGGAAAAGAGAAGAAACAGAGAAAAACCTCCTACGTACTCACACTACAGCTGTTTCTACAAGAATGCTGTATGCACTTGCTCAACAGGTATAGCATTACTAATTAATAAATTTCTTGGGTTATTATTCTTTTAAATTTTTATTGTGATTGCTAACCAGATAGTATTTGGCAGGATACATTCACTCCCAAGAGGTACTATTCAATAGACCGTGTTTTCAGAAATGAGGCAGTTGATAGGACACATCTTGCAGAGTTCCACCACATAGAGGGTATTTTTTTCATACTATTTTGTTTCTTGATTATACAGCATTGTATAACAAAAAGCTAGACTGATAAATCTCCTGTAGTTGACTTGCTTAGTTTCCAATTTCAGGTCTAATTTGTGACCGTGGGTTGACTCTTAGTGATTTGATTGGAGTGTTGGAAGACTTCTTCTCAAGGCTTGGTATACCATATTTTTCATCATATTATTTCTAAACCTATTTGACATGGATACAGCTATATCATATCTAATACAATAAAGATACATCATATATGTAATTTTTGAAGTCTCAGGATATGACTCAGTTTAGATATATATATTTTTCTTTTAATATTCTTTTTGCATAACAGTAATTATGCTTTTAAAGAGCACATAAATATTGTACATTTGTAGTGCAGTGATACTTCATCCTTTTTTTTTCTATTCATTTAATTCAATTTGTCATCAATATTTAGAAATGTCGAAGTTGCGATTCAAGCCTGCCTACAATCCATATACTGAACCTAGCATGGAAATATTCAGGTTCCACCAACACTGCTCTATTGTTCTTGGGTAAGCCTGCTTGATATTTTTTGTTGATTCTTTGTTCTTAATTAATCTTTTTTAGTTATCATGATGGACTCGAGAAATGGGTAGAAATTGGAAATTCAGGCATGTTCAGACCTGAGATGCTTCTTCCCATGGGCCTTCCAGAAGATGTCAATGTTATCGCATGGGGTCTCTCTCTTGAAAGGTACATATCATGGGGTTGACATCCTATCCATAATTTTTTCCTCTCTTTAGGGTTTGCAATGTTTTTAAGATTTGAATTTGTACATACAATACAGTTGGATCATTGAACTTGTGATATTAGTGTACAGTAATAAAAATCTCATGGGCATTTTTTTTTGAGTAAATGTAATTTAAAAAGTAATAAATATCACTTTTAATATATACTACTTACACGACATGGTTCTTCCTTTTTGATCCAGGCCTACAATGATTTTGTATGGAATAAGTAATATCAGAGATCTCTTTGGGCCTAAGGTACACTTTGTAGTTCCTTTATGGGTAATTTAATTAAGGCTTATATCTTGGTTTGATTTGCTACTAGTCGAGTCATCTGCAAGAACAGAGATGATATTGGGCTAATTCTTCAATGTATATTAATTGCAGGTCGACTTCAATATCGTAAAAAACAATCCAATCTGCCGACTGGGTCTCTAGAGAATTAATTTTATTTTAGTTTTTGGAGTGATTTGTAACCCAGGTAGGCAGGTACTAACATCGTATAAATTTGCAACGTGCAATTTGTATAAACATCTAAAATTACAAAGTGATTTACTTGTAATTACGCATGTGAAGTAGTCATTAGTTTGGCATAGCATAAGTAATTGTCTCCCCCCATGGCAGTATATCAAAGAAATACATTTATGGTTGAAATTTAAGTAACAATTTCAATTAAAAAAAGTAAATAGTGGAGGCAAAAGGGTATATAGATTGCTCATCAACCCAAGTTTGCTCTTCTTACTGGTGCTCTTCTTACTGGTAGAAATTCACATAATATAAGTCCCTATTATATATATGTAAGAGTTACTTTGGCTTCTGTAGTGCTCTAGGATATCTTTTCCCGATTTTTTTGTTAATAACCCAAAAAAAATAGCAAATATGCCCTTGAATTTTAATTTTTTAAAAAAATGCCCTAACTGCCTCAATGGGGAGCAGTTCACTATGTATACCAGACCGCCCCCTGTCTGGGCGGTCCACTACCCAACCTAACTGCTCCACATTTGGGTGGTTATGTTAATATTTTTTTATAAAACCACGAACCCTCTCTCTAACCAAACTGCCCCAGCCATAACCCTTGTTGCACCCCTCTCTGGCCGCCTTGTTGCCATCACCAACCACCTATTCTAGCCACCACAAAGCCCCCTGCTGCCCCTCTCTCTCTCTATCTCTGCCTGCCCCCTTACCCTCTCTCTACCCGATTGCCACCGCCGTTGCCCCGTTGCTGCTCATCTTTCGTTTTCAGGTAACAACATTTTTATTTGAACTGTTATAAATTATTTGAAATTGTTATAAATTGTTGGGAGTTGTTTTAAATTGTTTGAATTTGCGGGTTTAAACTTGTTAGAAATTGATTGGAATTGTTAGAAATTTGCGGGATTGAAATTAGGATTGACGAATTGCGAGTGCGGGTTGTTGAAATTAGATTTTATAAATTGATTGAAAATGTTGGAAATTGGTGTGATTGAAACTAGTTTTTATAAATTGATTGGAAATGTGGGAAATTAGTTTAATTGCAATTAGGTTTTAGAACTCAATTGGAATTGTTAGAAATTTTATTTATTGAAATTAAGTTTTATAAATTGATTGGAATGGTTAGAAATTGGTGTGATTGAAACTAGGTTTTATAAATTGATTTGAAATTAGTGTGATTGAAATTATGTTTTATAAATTGATTAGAATTGTTGGAAATTGGCATGATTGAAACTAGGTTTTATAAATTGATTAGAATTGTTGGAAATAAGTGTGATTGAAATTAGGTTTTAGAACTTGATTGTAATTGTTGGAAATTTTATTGATTGAAATTAGGTTTTATAAATTGATTGAAATTGTTGGAAATTGGTGTGATTGAAACCCGGTTTTATAAATTGATTGGAAACTTTATTGATTGAAATTAGGTTTTATACATTGATTGGAAATGCTGGAAATTAGTGTGATTGAAATTAGGTATTAGAACTTGAGTGGAATTGTTGGAAATTAGATTGACTGAAACTAGGTTTTATAAATTGATTGGAATTGTTATAAATTATTAGTGTATTTTTTTGGAAACTATTTGTTAATTCTTTAATTTTTTTATTAATTTATTTTTAAGTTTACTTAGTAATAAGAATTTTAATTAAATATTGTAAATTGTAAATATATAGTGATTATTCCGTTAATTGACAATTATTGTAGTAACTTGATATTTTAAAATTCAGTATAGCTAGATCTCGATGGCAATTTCAATGACAACGCGGTCCCGATTATGTTCCTCTCTCAACTTAGGCACATTGAGATGCCATCGCGGTGAACTGGGTGGAACTATGCTCGTCCACTTGTATAGATCATTGTGCCATGCTTGTCTGGTAAGTCTCTATTAATTAATGTTGTTATTTTTGTATTAAATTTAATAACAATGAATAAGTATTAAAAATTGCAATCTCTGATAAAAATGCAGAGAAAGAACTAGCAGCTACAGGAGCCACTCTTTCTACTCCAACACTAGTTGTGGTCGCACTTACCAGTCTGCCGACCCATTATTTCAACAGATATGAGGTGGACGAGAGGTGACTCTTAGAGATGCCAAGCATATGGTGCCATATGGGGTAGGCACCACCACTACGAGAATACGAGGGGAGCACTGTGGGTATTTCTTATGTTCGGGGTCAGCTCCAGATGCTGCACAATGTGAACGTTGACTAGTTCCCGTATCGTGCGTGGTTCCGGGCTAACCTTTTCTGCCGGTTGACGATAGAGCTGAGGGATCTTTGGTATTACCGGGGTCCAGTCGTTTGGCTTGAATGTCTTTATCCTATATGACCCGATACTCAGTGAGAATGAGACAGACAAGTTGCACAAGTAAGTAATATCTAGTTAATTTCATTATCATTTTACAACTTCTATCTAATTAATTTATATTGCAGGACCAAGCACAATAAGCCCAAGGTTGATTGGAGCACTCATCATTATCACGATTATCGGATTTCCAGGGAGGCCAAGCATCACTTGTGGATCCTGCATACAGTTTCGGATGTCAATTTGGGTGCTGGACCCTGGGCATTGCAGTATGCCATCTGGTACCAGAGGTGGGACATGTCGTCAATCTATCTACAGGGCTATTATGGTGATACTCATCGACATAGACTGATGGGTGATGGATCTAGGACATACCTGTTGTGGGGTCCGATCTAGACTCACTCGGTAAATATTAAAGATTATTAAAAAAAAAATTTCATATTAATCATTTCTAAAACGTTGTGTGCAGCTATTGGCCGGAATCAGAGGAGTCGTGCACAACTTGGTGTTCATGGCGAAGACTGGTTGGAGAGCGATTGATTGTAGTATGCCGCAACACTCTACTCCGATCGTGGAGGATTCCAACTGGGACGGGCGCCTTCATTGGCATGCTGTGCGACAGTAGGGAGAACATCAATTGGCGTGGTATCAAGCCGGAATTAGAAGTTCCGAATCAGCCCCGAGTCACAATATATAGTGATGAGATGCTGCCACCTCATGCAGTTTATTATAAGTTTTATTTTTCATACACAACAATTTTGCTTTAAAGTTATGTTCTTAAAGAGTTGCACTCTAATTATGCATATGACAACCCAGACTTGGTGTTCCACGAATGGGTCCTGGATAACAAGAAATGACATGTTTACTACAACAAATATGGTCATCTGGTGCAAAATTGACGAGGTAAATTGATCTTTTTATAATTTAATTTTAGTTATTTGCATGTAGCAAAACTAACATTATCTAATTGTAGGATGGATTGCTTATTTGGAATACCGATCCCACTTTCAGCGTAACTGACCTGATTAGGGCTAACACTGCCACAGAGGACCTTAGCTTCCGTAGACCATCGTACCCACCCTCCAGGCAGTACGATCACGAGGCGAGTGGGAGTGGAGCCCAGACGGTAAATGCTTTGGAGGCTCCTATTTTTGGGATACATACCACGTATCCTAATACATTGAGGGCCAATCCATGGGAGATGTGTACACAATTGGTGAGTTAGGAACATCCATGGGCTGCCGGTGCGGGGTCTGGGATGAGCCAAGAGCATCCATGGGCCGCCGGTTCAGGGTCGGGCATCCAGGAAGGACTATCCATGGGCTGCTGGTTCAGGATCAGATATCCAGGAGGAGATGGATGAGAATGATCCCCAGGATGACGAGGAGCCTACAATTCTGCAGAGGCCTGTGCAGCCGCCCAAGGCGTACGGGGTGCCTCCTAGGTTGTCACTATCCGGTCCTCACCCATGTTGATAGTTTGTTATATTTCATCTTGAAGATCTGATTGTAGTATTTCATGTTTTTATTTCTAGATTTTATGTTGATCAGACTAGATTATATTATTTTTGTGCACTTAGCATTTTGTTGTTTGTTTTGTTCTCTCATTTTTTTATGTGATGTTGAACAAGCTGCGATTGATTCGTCTTGCCGGAAAAAATATTGGAGAAAACGGCGTTGAATTTGGACTATCCACTTGACATAAAAAATGAATGAAAAAAAAAATCACAATTATAGAATTTTTAAAAATTTATATAAAAACAAAATTTAAAACACATTTATAAAACAAAATTTACAAAACAAAAAAATAAAAATTATAAAACAAAATAATCTAACAAAAAATGTAAAACAAAATACACATAAATATAAAACAAAAATATAAACCAAATATGTATAAAAAAAATTAATCCGGCTGCCCAAATGAGGGGCAGTTAGGTTGGGTAGTGGACCGTCCAGTTGGGGGCAGTCTGGTATCCATATTGAACCGCTCTCTATTGGAGGGGTTAGGGCATTTTTAAAATTTGTTAAAATTTGAGGACATATTTGCTATTTTTTTCAGGTTATTAATAAAAAAATCAGTATCTTTTCATTTCTTTTAATTACGTTTTTAAATTGAAGGAAATAAATTTGAGGCTTTAGTGTTATTTTTTTTTTTTAATAAAGACTATTGGAGGTTAAGTCATCCAATTTTGTAATGTCTATGAGAGATTCTTTATTCTAGTTTTGAATTTGTGACCATTAACACTAAATTGTATTTATTACTAGATTAAATATTGATTTATGAAGTTTTAGGTTTTAGTTCATTAATTTTATTATTATGGCACTTATTAAAATGGGCAGCTTCATTGGATCTTGAGTCTTCAAATATGTACGCAATTAAACATGTGGTTATATGAATAATGTGGATCCAAAATTACAAAAGATCATGCCTAAATTTCCAGCAAAATAAAGAAAAATGAGAAAATGAAGAAATATTTGCAAAAACTAAAATTTACTTTTACAAAAAATTTATTTAAAAAGAAACGAATAACATATGAACAATTTGAATCATAATTAACAACTTCGATACTATTTAATTAATCAATTAATTAATTAATTTATTAACATATTACAGATTTAATTCTTAAGTGCTCAATTTTAATTTGCACACGAAAAAACCATAATAGCTACATCGAAAAGAAAAGATGCAAAGCCGTACTTTCCATTGACAACTTCTATGGTGAAATGAAAGCCCAATTTAAAAAACAAAAATACCTGCCTACATATTTTGCATATAATTCTATCAATTTTGGTTCATGTAATTTTATGTAAATTCTTGACGCCATAACTTCTCTAACAGCTTAAATTGTTTTCAACGTAGATAGAAGCTTTGAGATTTGAATCTACAAGGCCGGGCGCTAGTAGTGGTACAATGCAATTAAATTTAGGTGTCCAAATTTAATCTGTACCATATATACTGTGATTTTATACAACGACATATCTAATAAAAAATTTGCTGACTTTTGATTATGCTCTAATATCTTATTTATATATTTTATATATTTGTTCTTCAATTCAATGGATTTGTTACAGAGTAGAACTATTAATTTTAAAACTTATCAGGTTGGATTCAAATAACGAATCTAACTGTTGAAATCCTATATTTTAATACATGCGAAAATTTTAAAATAATTTTGTATAAAGTCAAGTGGTTAAAAGACGTCCAAAAAAATAAATGTATTAAAATTAATTTATAAACCTTCTAATTTTGACCATTTGACTTTATACTAAATTAATTCAAAATTTTAAAATTTTCACTCATAAGATAGAAAGATTTCAACGATTTGGATTTCGTTTGAAGCCAATTCAATAGGTTTTAGAGTTTAATTCACAAAGAGACTTGATAAACTTAGGAACACTCTAGTTCTACTCTTTGTTTCACATTATTATATGAACTCTCTTGTTATTTAATTTTGCAATTAATTTTGAGGATCTAAGAACTTAATTATTCTAAGACAACATAAATCACAATAGTTCATTGTTGGTGGTTAATATTCTACTTAAAGGGTCTTATCATGCAACAATTTCCATTAATTCATAGTATTTGCTATATGATGGTGAAAACTAATAACACATTGTAACCAACACTTATTGTCACACATAACAACACTAAATTTATTATTCATTTAATTTGCATGTAGCTCATTACTCATGTCTCATGTACGCAAAGAGCTGCAACCAAAAACTCAGTGCAAAGAAAAAAAAGAATGTTACAATATAATTTTAACTTAATTGTTTAGTACGTATTTAGCACATCTTTGTGCTTAATTTCCTATCATTGGAGTTGTTCTTTCTTTTCTCCACCACTCACAACACTCCTTTTTTACTCTATTGAATATGTATGGTTGTTCTTGCTCTCCTCTTGCTTCTCACTACGTTAGATCTCTAATGTTTTAGATCATCTCCTCCTAAGAATCTTCTTCTTACTCTGATGTATTTCTAGTGATTTTCTTGCTGATCTCCTTCTTTTACGACTCTTTTTCTCACTCAGTTGGATCTTTAATGTTGTTCTGGATTACTTCCTACTAGTGTTCAAAATAGCTCGCTATAGCTTTTTCAGACCATAAAGGCTAAGCTATGAGATAAAAGTGCGTTATTTCAGCTACGACCGCTATTACCGCTACCCGCTACGCACCATTGATACCGCTATGCTACATGATTTTTTCTGCGATTATATGGGCTTCTGTGCTTCTGTTTCTATTTTTGATGCTACAATGTCTTCTATAATAAGTATGCTAAACTGAACAATGTGCTTTTATTTCTATTTGTGATTTAGTATCTCATTCTATATCGAAAAATATTCAAATATTAATTCTACCTTTTGCTTGCTCTTCGTCTAGTATTCCCTTGCAAAATTATTGCCGTTCATTTCATTGAAAGTTTATTTTAATTATTATAATATATAATGTATTAAAATAGATATACTAACTTCATTTCACTTGTAAAATTAATTACTCTTCGTCTATTATAATCTGTAATACTATGAAGTATAGACTTAGATTAGTTGTAATTTAGTTGCTACTCTAATTCTCTAATATTGATCATGTTGATAATTAGTACAAATATAGAATATAAATAAAAAAAACGTTATATATGATAGCTTCCGCTATAGCTATGCTATTCACAATAGCTTTTTTTTTTTGTCTCCCCGCTATGCCACTATAATCGCTATTAACCTTGCTTCCTACTTACATGACTCTCCTTCTCACTTCATTGGATCTCTATGTTATTCTAGATCACCTACTCCTTCCACGAATCTCCTTTTCACTCTATTGGATCTCTTGTTATGGATCACGTCCGCCATCCACCAATCTCTTTCTCACTTTGTTTGATCTCAAGTGTTTTTCTGGATTACCTCCTCCCTCCATTGTTGTTCTTCCCACTCTGTTGGATCTCTAATGTTATTCGGTATAACCTCCTCCTTCCACGAATCTCCTTCTTTCTATGTTAGATCTCTAGTGTTGTTCTTGGTCTCATTCTTCTTCTACTACCTTCTACTTACTACTTACTCCGTCGGATCTCTACTGTAGTTCTTTCTTTTCTCCACTACTCACAACACACCTTTTATTTGTTGGATCATGATGGTTATTCTTGCACTCGTCCTTCGTCCACGACTCTCCTTCACTCTCCTTTGGATCTATAATGTTGTTCAAGATCACGTTCTCCTTACATTGTTGGATTATGTCATAATCTACTTGTCTGTTTGACTAGATTTTTAAAATATATATAAATTGAATTTTATAATTTTCTTGTCTTGAGATATTGTGCAAGATCATTACTGTAGAAGATTCAAGAAATATACATCAATGATAAAATGATTAATTGTTATACTTATCAAGGATATAGTCATGAAGCACAAGACATTGGACAACATAAACATCATCTCAAGAATAGGATATTTATTCTGTAATATTTGTAAAATAACCTTGAGAATGAATTAAGTAATGGCTACCGTTGTGTGATGGAAACATCAACCCAGACTTGATATTTATTCTGTAATATTTATTCCTAACCATTGCGTGACGGAGTAATTCGGTTGGACCCGTCAGCCAATGGCAGGATTTCCAGAGATTACCCGTTACAGTACTGTTACCACGGTAGCTTACCGTTAGGGTTAACAGCATCCGAACCCATCTTAAGTTGACCAACCGTTATAACGGTAAATGGAGCCGTTATAACGGTTGTGCCAAATTACTTCCTTTTTGTCAACTCTTTATAAACAGAAGTAATATCAAGGTTTGGATTATCACTCTAGCCGGACCCAACTTTAATATTTTGAATTCTCAGATCTAGAAAAAACCGCTGTTGTTGTGCACTTCAATTTCAATATTCACAATCAATCTGAAGTTTAGTCATCCAATGCACAAACTCTTAGAGTGATCCTATGAGATCAACCCTCTACCTTTGAGCAGTAGTTGCTCACTTTGTTATTCTTGAGCCTTTAGTGTTTGTGAGTCAATTATGTGCTCGGACCGTTTAACTTCTCAAAAGATTGTAAGGGCTCACCGGTTTCACCTTGTACTCCTTTCTCATTGGGTAAAGAAAGGCGCGCCATCTTGAAGGTCGCTAGCCCCAAAGACGTAGGCATTAGTGCCTAACTCCATAAACAACTCTCATGTCAAGTGTCTCTAAACTCTACTCTTTATTTTATTATATTATATTTTAGTATAGGACCAAGTTATTCGAGTTTCTACCTAGAAAAACTTTAAGACACGTTAGGGACTTAAAACTTAGCTTAAAAATTTAAAAAGACCCTATTCACACCCCTCTAAGTGCCTTTTGGACCAACAAGTGGTATTAGAGCAGGAAAACTAAATTAAGACACTTGATTTGATTATTGTTATTAGATCCAATAATGGTACTACTGATCCCTAAACATGTTAGAGATACAATAAGGTTGACCAATTCCATTAAAAAAATTTAGTAGTTAGAAAAGGCAAATGATTAATTATTTGAGCGTAATTGATCTCTACAATATTGTGGAAAATGGATATACCGCCACAACCAAAACCGATTCAACTGAACTGACTAATGATTCAAAGGTGAAAAAGAAAGAAATAAAAATGCCATAAATATCATTTATAGTTCTGTTTATGAATCAATGTCAATGGTCTTTGGTGATATGACCATTTGTCAAAGACATGTGGGATACTATTGTAAACAAATTTGAGGGTAATGCCCAAATAAAACAAATCAAACTTACTGGCCTTGAAACTAGATTTGAAACTTTTAATATAGGAGATAATGAATCAATAGATGACATGTACAACAGGATGTTGCAAATGCAAAATGAATTTATTGAATTAGGAAAACCTATTTCTAACAATAAAGTTGTAGGGAAAATCTTGCATGTCATGCTTAAGAAACCTAGGCGGGAGGCCATGATCAGTGTACTTGAGGTTCTTTCAGAAGTTCAACCTTTCTCTCCATAAGGGTTGTTTGCACATCTCCAAAGTTGTGAATAAAAACTCTTGCACAAAAACCTAACTTAACCAAACCTTACAAATATCAAAACACCACCTCCACAAATGACCAATTTCTAAACAAATTAAGCAAAGGAACTTCCAAAGATTCCTTCATATTATCCAAAGAATAAATGCTCTATGTGCGTAATATGTCATAAGGAAGGACACACAATGCAAACTTGTTACAAACTATTCCTGAAGGACAAGGAGGAAAGAGGTAGGCAAAGTAGATGACCAGAGTTTTCAACTAATAGATCCCAAGGTAAGAAAATGTTAATGGCATTACAGGCCCTGTTATATGAAAGTTCTGACATGAGCAACGGTGATGAGTCCGATGCTGAGACAAGCAGTGAGCAAGAAACCAACCTTTCCTTGATGACAAATTATGATGAAGACTCTAATGTTCGACATGGAGGGGGTCATCGCGAGACACAATATCACCAATAAGCTAGCCATGGAGATTCTTCGTGAGGTGGAAAAAGCAAGAAACAAGAAGGAATCTAATAGTAGATCATCTAGTGGTTCGAATGAGGTATCTTCAAAACTCAAAACAAATGGTTATGAATCCGAATGTGAGTTAATTAGTAATTCCTCTGAGTCAACTAATATCCAAACTAGTTTGCCAAATGGTTATGCACCCATAAATGAACCAAGTATTTTCTATAAAAATAATCTAACATCCAAAAAAGAACTTAGATTGAGAAAACTCCTTGATGAAGCTAATTCGGATTTGCTTAAGAAAGAAGATATAATTCAAAAGTTGAGGTCTAAATTCTTAGGGTTGAACCTAAGGCAAAATAATTTGAATCACATAAATGTAAGTCACATGTAGAAGAATTAGAATCTCTCACATTGAAAAATACAAACTTAAAAGTGACAAACAAAATGCTAGAGGATAAACTCAAAAGTATGGAAATTAAAATGGAAGAATTACAAAGGTCTAGTGATGTAAATAAATGTCTAACACATAAAGGTGATATAGAGATTTTAAAAGTTAAAATACAAACTCTAGAGACTGAAAATAAGGCTTTAAGGTCACCTAATGAATCAAGAAGTGTCATTAGGCTAGATACATATTTTCAAGCGAGAGATCAATTAGAGGACCAAGAATTCGAAAAATCGGTCTAGGATATGAGAAGGGTCAGTCCTCAATTCAATCCGATCAATCTCAAAGCCCTCAGAATAAAGGGGAACACACTCAAATATTTGATTATAGAATTTTTGCAACACTCAAGTTTAACAACAATGAATACATGAATTTTCAATCAAACAAAATCACAACTTTTGATCCAAAGGAACCAACTAAACATTATTTTAGAAATAGAAATAGAATATGGTAATATAGCAACATTGAAGAATGTGACAAAAACAAGACTCCAAGAAATGAGTCGACTAGAGGTGTTCTCCAACATCCTAAAAAGACGATCTTAAATAAAATTGAAAGTGTAGGTGTCAAATGTAATGGTGGTAATAGGTTAAGTTATGTGTTTGAGTCCAACCTCAAGGATCCAAATGGCCATTCAATTGCAACTTCACACAAGGACCAAATTTGGAATCAAATGGTCAAAATTCTCACAAACCCTCTCTTACATTTTGTAACTATTGTTGTAAGATTGGGCATAAAGAGATTGATCAGCATATGAACAATGATAAATGGGGTTGCTAATCACAAGAACATAAGCATAAAAACAAATACAAATGATGTTGCTAAGAATAAGAATAAGGGCAAAAGATGTTGATAATCATATGAACAACAACAATTGAAATTGTTAAGTACAAGAACAAGTGCCAATGAGGTTCTATGTAGAAGAAAAAATGCAAATGAGGTTGATAAGCACAAGATCAAGGACAAATGGTGTTGCAAAGCACAAGAACAATGACAAATTAGGTTGTTAAGCATAAGAACAAGGGCAAATGAGGTTGCTTAGCACAAGATCAAGGGCAAATCAAGTTCCTAAGAAGAAAAACAAAGACTAATGAGGTTGTTAAGCACAAGAACAAATGCACATAATGTGCTAAGCACCAAAACAAATGCAAATGGTGTTGCTAAGCACATGAAGAAGGGAAAAAGGGGTGGATAAGCACATCAATAACGACAAATGAGGTTGCTAACCACAACAACAAAGGCAAAAGGGGCAGATTAGTATATAAACAACGACAAATGAGGTTGCTAAGCACAAGAACATTGGCCAAAGATATTGATAAGCATAAAAACAAATGCAAATGATGTTGCTAAGAACAATAATAAGGGCAAATGTGGTTAATAAGCATATGAACAACGACAATTGAGGTTGTTAAGTACAAGAACAAGTGCAAATGCGGTTCTATGCACAAGAAAAAAAATGCAAATGAGGTTGATAAGCACAATATCAAGGGCAAATGATGTTACAAAGCATAAGAACACCGACAAATGAGGCTGTTAAGCACAAGAACAAGAACAAATGAGGTTGCTTAGCACAAGATCAAGGGCAAATCAAGTTCCTAAGAACAAAAACAAAGACTAATGTGGTTATTAAGAACAAGAAATATGCAATGTGGTTCCTAAGTACAAGAACAAGGGAAAACCAACCTATAAACAAAAACAAAGACGAATGATGTTGCTAAGCACCGGAACAAATTTAAATGATATTGCTAAGCACAAGAAGAAGTGCAAAACGGGGTTGATAAGCACATTAACAATGACAAATGGGGTTGCTAAGTACAACAACAAGGATAAAAGGGGTTGATAAGCAAATGAACAACGATAAATGAGGTTGCTAATCACAAGAACATTGGCAAAAGATGTTGATAAGCATAAAAATGGATGCAAAAGATGTTGATAAGAACAACAACAAGGGCAAAAAATGTTGATAACCATATGAACAATGACAATAGAGGTTGTTAAGCATAAGAACAAGTGCAAATGAGGTTCCTAAGAACAAGATGTTGTGCAAATGAGGTTCCTAAGCACAAGAACAAATATAAATGAGGTTGATTACCATAAGACCAAGGGTAAATGATGTTGCAGAGCACAATAACAACGATAAATGATGTTGTTAAGCACAAGAACAAAGGCAAATGAGGTTGCTTAGCACAAGATCAAGGGCAAATCAAGTTCCTAAGAACAAAAACAAAGACTAATGAGGTTGTTAAGCACAAGAACAAATGCAAATAATGCGCTGAGCACCAGAACAAATGCAAATGATGTTGCTAAGCACATGAAGAATGACAAAAGGGGTGGATAAGCACATCAATAACGACAAATGAGGTTGCTAACCACAACAAAACAAAAATGGGCTGATTAGCATATGAACAACGACAAATGAGGTTGCTAAGCACAAGAACATTGGCCAACGATATTGATAAGCATAAAAACAAATGCAAATCATGTTGCTAAGAACAATAATAAAGGCAAAAGAGCATATCAACACTTGTTCTTGTGCTTAACAACCTCAATTGTCGTTGTTCTTCCGCTTTGCAACATTATTTGCCCTTGATCTTGTGCTTATGAACCTCTTTTGCATTTGTTCTTGTGCTTAGGAACCTCATTTTCCCTTATCGTGTGCTTAACAACCTCTTTTGCCCTTGATCTTGTGCTTATGAATCTCATTTGTATTAGTTCTTGTGATTAGGAACCTCATTTGACCTTGTTCGTGTGCTTAACAACCTCAATTGTCGTTGTACATATGCTTCTTAAGCTCTTTTGCCGTTGTACTTGTGCTTAGAAACATCATTTATACTTGTTCTTGTGCTTAATAACCTTATTTGCCCTTGTTTGTGTGCTTAACAACCTCAATTGGCATTGTTCGTGTGCTTAACAACCTCTTTAGTCCTTGATCTTGTGGTTGTGAACCTCATCTGTATTGCTTCTTGTGCTTAGGAACCTCATTTGCCCTTGTTCGTGTGCTTAACAACCCTAATTGCCGTTGTTCATATACTTCTTAACCTCTTTTGTCCTTGTTCTTGGGCTTAGCAACATCATTTACACTTGTTCTTGTGCTTAACAAATTCATTTGCCCTTGTTTGTGTACTTAACAACCTCAATTGGCATTGTTCGTGTGCTTAACAAGCTCTTTTGCCCTTGATCTTGTGCCTTTGAACCTCATTTGTAATGATTCTTGTGCTTAGGAACCTCATTTTCCCTTGTTCATGTGCTTAACAACCTCAATTGTCGTTGTTCCTATGCTTCTTAACCTCTTTTTCCCTTGTTCTTGTCCTTAGAAACATCATTTACACTTGTTCTTGTGCTTAACAATCTCATTTGCCCTTCTTTGTGTGCTTAACAACCTCAATTGGCGTTGTTCGTGTGCTTAACAACATCTTTTGCCCTTGATCTTGTGCTTGTGAACCTCATTTGTATTGGTTCTTGTGCTGAGGAACCTCATTTGCCCTTGTTCGTGTGCTTAACAACCTCAATTGTCGTTGTTCATATGTTTCTTAAACTTTTTTGCCATTGTTCTTGTCTTAGCAACATCATTTACACTTGTTCTTTTGTTTAACAACCTCAATTGTCGTTGTTCTTGCGCTTTGCAACATAATTTGCCCTTGATCTTATGCTTATGAACCTCTTTTGCATTTGTTCTTGTGCTTAGGAACCTCATTTGCTCTTGTTTGTGTGCTTAACAACCTCAATTGACATTGTTCGTGTGCTTAACAACCTCTTTTGCCATTGATCTTGTGCTTATGAACCTCATTTACATTAGTTCCTGTGCTTGGGAACCTCATTTGCCCTTGTTCGTGTGCTTAACATCCACAATTGTTGTTGTTCATATGCTTCTTAACATCTTTTGCCCTTGTTCTTGTTCTTAGCAACATCATTTACACTTGTTCTTGTGCTTAACAACCTCATTTTCCCTTCTTTGTGTGCTTAACAACCTCAATTGCCATTGTTCGTGTGCTTAACAACCTCTTTTGCCCTTGATCTTGTGGTTGTGAACTTCATTTGCATTGGTTCATGTGCTTAGGAACCTCATTTGCCCCTGTTCGTGTCCTTAACAACCTCAATTGTCATTGTTCATATGCTTCTTAGCCTCTTTTGCCCTTGTTCATGTCCTTAGCAACATCATTTACACTTGTTCTTCTGCTTGACAACCTCAATTGTCGTTGTTCTTGTGCTTTGCAACATAATTTGCCCTTGATCTTGTGCGTATGAACCTCTTTTGCATTTGTTCTTGTGCTTAGGAACCTCATTTTTCCTTGTTCCTGTGCTTAAGAATCTTTGTTGTCGTTGATTTTGTGCTTATGAAACTCATTTGCATTGGTTCCTGTGCTTAGGAACCTCATTTGCCCTTGTTTGAGTGCTTAACAACCTCAACTGTAGTTGTTCATATGCTTCTTAGCCTCTTTTGGCCTTGTTCTTGTGCCGAGCAACATCATTTTCACTTGTTCTTGTGCTTAACAACCTCAATTGTTGTTATTCTAGCACTTTGCAACATAATTTGCTATTGATCTGGTGCTTATGAACCTATTTCGCATTTGTTCTTGTGCTTAGATACCTCATTTGCCCTTGTTGGTGTGCTTAACAAACTCTTTTGCCCTTGATCTTGTGCTTATGAACCTCATTTGTATTGATTCTTGTGCTTAGAAACCTCATTTGCCCTTGTTGGTGTGCTCAACAACCTCTTTTGCCGTTGATCTTGTGCTTGTGAACCTCATTTGTATTGGTTCTTGTGGTTAGGAACCTCATTTGCCCTTATTCGTGTGCTTAGCAATACCATTTACACTTATTCTTGTGCTTAACAACCTCATTTGCCCTTGTTTGTGTGCTTAACAACCTCAATTGGCGTTGTTCGTGTGCTTAACTACCTCTTTTGCCCTTGTTCTTGTGCTTAGCAACATCATTTACACTTGTTCTTGTGATTAACAATCTTATTTGCTCTTGTTTGTGTGCTTAACAAACTCAATTGGCGTTGTTCATGTGCTTAACAACCTCTTTTCCCCTTGATGTTGTGCATGTGAACATCATTTGCATTGGTTGTTGTGCTTAGGAACCTCATTTGCCCTTGTTCATGTGCTTAATAATCTCAATTGTCGTTGTTCGTATGCTTCTTAACCTCTTTTGCCCTTGTTCTTGTTCTTAGCAACATCATTTACACTTGTTCTTGTGCTTAACAACCTCATTTGCCCTCCTTTGTGTGCTTAACAATCTCTTTTGCCCTTGATCTTGTGCTTGTGAACCTCATTTGTATTGGTTCTTGTACTTAGGAACCTCATTTTCCCTCGTTCGTGTGATTACCAATCTTAATTGTCGTTGTTCATATGTTTCTTAAACTCTTTTGCCCTTGTTCTTGTCTTAGCAACATTATTTACACTTGTTGTTTTGTTTAACAACCTCAATTGTCGTTGTTCTTGCGCTTTGCAACATAATTTGCCCTTGATCTTATACTTATGAACCTCTTCTGCATTTGTTCTTGTGCTTAGGAACCTCATTTGCTCTTGTTTGTGTACTTAACAACCTCAATTGACACTGTTCGTGTGCTTAACAACCTCTTTTGCCCTTGATCTTGTGCTTATGAACCTCATTTACTTTAGTTGTTGTGCTTAGGAACCTCATTTGCCCTTGTTCGTGTGCTTAACCTCCTCAATTGTGCTTCTTAACCTCCTCAATTGTCGTTGTTCCTATGCTTCTTAACCTCTTTTGCCCTTGTTCTTGTGCTTAGCAACATCATTTACACTTGTTCTTGTGCTTCACAACCTTATTTGCCCTTGTTTTTGTGCTTAACAACATCAATTGGCATTGTTCGTATGCTAAACAACCTCTTTTCCCCTTGATCTTGTGCTTGTAACCTCATTTGTATTGTTTCTTGTGCCTAGGAACCTCATTTGCCCTTGTTCGTGCGAACAACCTCAATTGTCGTTGTTCATATGCTTCTTAACCTCTTTTGCCCTTGTTCTTGTGCTTAGCAACCTCAATTGTCATTGTTCTTGCGCTTTGCAAAATAATTTGTCCTTGATCTTGTGCTTATGAACCTCTTTTGCCTTTCTTCTTGTGCTTAGGAACCTCATTTGCCCTTGTTACTGTGCTTAAGAACCTCTTTTGCCCATGATCTTGTGCTTATGAACCTCATTTGCATTGGTTCTTGTTCTTAGGAACCTCATTTGCCCATGTTTGTGTGCTTAACAACCTCAATTGGCTTTCTTCGTGTGCTTAACAACCTCTTTTGCCCTTGATCTTGTGCTTGTGAACCTCATTTGTATTGGTTCTTGTGCTTAGAAACCCCATTTGCCCTTGCTCGTGTGCTTAACAACCTTAATTGTCGTTGTTCATATGATTCTTAACATCTTTTGCCCTTGATCTTGTGCTTAGCAACATCATTTACACTTATTGTTGTGCTTAACGACCTCATTTGCCCTTGTTTGTGTGCTTCACAACCTCTTTTGCCCTTGATCTTGTGTTTGTGAACCTCATTTGTATTGGTTCTTGTGCTTAGGAACCTAATTTGCACTTGTTCGTGTTCTTAACAACCTTAATTGTCGTTGTTCATATGTTTCTTAAACTCTTTTGCCCTTGTTCTTGTCTTAGCAACATCATTTACACTTGTTCTTTTGCTTAACAACCTCAATTATCGTTGTTCTTGCGCTTTGCAACATAATTTGCCCATGATCTTATGCTTATGAACCTCTTTTGCATTTGTTCTTGTGCTTAGGAACCTCATTTGCTCTTGTTTGTGTGCTTAGCAACCTCAATTGACATTGTTCGTGTGCTTAAAAACCTCTTTTGCCCTTGATCTAGTGCTTATGAACCTCATTTACATTAGTTCTTGTGCTTAGGAACCTCATTTGCCCTTGTTCGTTTGCTTAACAACCTCAATTGTAGTTGTTCATATGCTTCTGAACCTCTTTCCCTTGTTATTGTGCTTAGCAACATCATTTACACTTGTTCTTGTGCTTAACAACCTTATTTTCCCTTGTTTGTGTGCTTAA
This sequence comes from Carex arenaria, assembly GCA_964058825.1. Lineage (NCBI taxonomy): Eukaryota > Viridiplantae > Streptophyta > Magnoliopsida > Poales > Cyperaceae > Carex > Carex arenaria. Next base: position 200,132 of record CAXKVW010000002.1, on the reverse strand, counting down.
CAACCTCAATTGGAGTTGTTCATGTGGTTGACATCGTCTTTTTCCCTTGATCTTGTGCTTGTGAACCTGATTTGCATTGGTTCTTGTGCTTCAGAACCTCATTTGCCCTTGTTCGTCTGCTTCACAACCTCAATTGTCGTTGTTCATATGCTTCTTAACCTCTTTTGCCCTTGTTCTTGTGCTTAGCAACATCATTTACACTTGTTCTTTTGCTTCACAACTTCAATTGTCGTTGTTCTTGCGCTTTGCAACATAATTTACCCTTGATCTTGTGCTTATGAACCTCTTTTGCATTTGTTCTTGTGCTTAGGAACCTCATTTGCCCTTGTTCCTGTGCTTAAGAACCTCTTTTGCCCTTGATTTTGTGCATATGAACCTGATTTGCATTGGTTCTTGTGCTTAGGAACCTCATTTGCCCTTGTTTGTGTGCTTAACAACCTCAATTGTAGTTGTTCATATGCTTCTTAGCCTCTTTTGCCCTTGTTCTTCTGCTGAGCAACATCATTTACACTTCTTCTTGTGGTTAATAACCTCAATTGTCGTTGTTCTTGCGCTTTGCAACATAATTTGCCCTTGATCTTGTGCTTAGGAACATCTTTCGAATTTGTTCTTGTGCTTAGGAACCTCATTTGCCCTTGTTGGTGTGCTTAACAACCTCTTTTGCCCTTGATCTTGTGCTTATGAACCTCATTTGTATTGATTCTTGTGCTTAGAAACCTCATTTGCCATTGTTGGTGTGCTTAACAACCACTTTTGCCGTTGATCTTGTCCTTGTGAACCTCATTTGCCCTTGTTGATGTGCTTAACAACCTTAATGGTCGTTGTTCATATGTTTCTTAACCTCTTTTGTCCTTGTTCTTGCGCTTAGCAACACCATTTACACTAGTTCTTGTTCTTAACAACCTCATTTGCCCTTGTTTGTGTGCTGAACAACCTAAATTGGCGTTGTTCGTATGCTTAACAATCTCATTTGCCTTGATCTTGTGCTTATGAACCTCATTTGTATTGGTTGTTGTGATTAGGAACCTCATGTGCCCTTGTTTGTGTGCTTAACACCTTTAATTGGCGTTGTTCGTGTGCTTAACAACCTCTTTTGCCCTTGTTCTTGTCCTTAGCAACATCATTTATACTTGTTCTTGTGCATAACAACCTTACTTTCCCTTGTTTGTGTGCTTAACAAACTCAATTGGCGTTGTTCGTGTGCTTAACAACCTCTTTTCCCTTTGATCTTGTCGTTGTGAACCTCATTTGCATTGGTTCTTGTGCTTAGGAACCTCATTTGTCCTTGTTCGTGTGCTTAATAACCTCGATTGTCGTTGTCCATATGCTTCTTAGCCTCTTTTGCCCTTATTCTTGTGCTTAGCAACATCATTTACACTTGTTCTTATGCTTAACAACCTCAATTGTCGTTGATCTTGCGCATTGCAATATAATTTTCCCTGGATCTTGTGCTTATGAACCTCTTTCGCATTTGTTCTTTTGCTTAGGAACCTCATTTGCCCTTGTTCCTTTGCTTAAGAATCTCTTTTGCCCTTGATCTTATGCTTATGAACCTCTTTTGCATTTGTTCTTGTGCTTAGGAACCTCATTTGCTCTTGTTTGTGTGCTTCACAACCTCAATTGACATTGTTCGTGTGCTTAATAACCTCTTTTGCCCTTCATCTTGTGCTTATGAACCTCTTTTGCATTTGTTCTTGTGCTGAGGAACCTTGTTTGCCCATGTTTGTGTGCTTAACAACCTCAATTGGCGTGGTTCGTGTGCTTAACAACCTCCTTTGCCCCTGATCTTGTGCTTATGAACCTCGTTTGCTTTGGTTCTTGAGCTTAGGAACCTCAGTTGTCCTTGTTCGTGTGCTTAACAATCTCAATTGTCGATGTTCATATGTTTCTTAAACTCTTTTGCCCTTGTTCTTGTCTTAGCAACATCATTTACACTTGTTCTTGTGCTTAACAACCTCAATTGTCGTTGTTCTTGCGCTTTGCAACATAATTTGCCATCGATGCTTATGAACATCTTTTGCATATTTTCTTGTGCTTAGGAACCTAATTTGCTCTTCTTTGTGTACTTAAAAACCTCAATTGGCATTGTTCGTGTGCTTAACAACCACTTTTTCCCTTGATCATATGTTTATGAACCTCATTTGCATTAGTACTTGTGCTTAGGAACCTCATTTGTCCTTGTTTGTGTGCTTAACAACCTTAATCGTTGTTGTTCAAATGATTCATAACCTATTTTGCCCATGTTCTTGTGCTATGCAACATCATTTACACTTGTTCTAGTGCTTAACAACCTTATTTTCCCATGTTTGAGTGCTTAACAACCTCAATTGGCATTGTTCGTGTGCTTAACAACCTCTGTTCCCCTTGATCTTGTGCTTGTGAACCTCATTTGCATTGGTTCTTGTGCTTAGGAACCTCATTTGCCCTTGTTCGTGTGCTTAACAACCTCTTTTGCCCTTGTTCCTGTGCTTAGCAACATCATTTAAACTTGTTCTTGTGCTTTAACAACCTCAATTGACGTTGTTCTTGCGCTTTGCAACATAATTTTCCCTTGATCTTGTGCTTATGAACCTCATTTGCATTTGTTCTTGTGCTTAGGAACCTCATTTGCCCTTGTTCCTGTGCTTAACAACCTCTTTTTCCCTTGATCTTGTGCTTATGAACCTCATTTGCAGTGGTTCTTGTCCTTAGGAACCTCATTTGCCCTTGTTCGTGGGCTTCACAATCTCAATTATCGTTGTTCATATGCTTCGTAACCTCCATTGCCGTTGTTCTTGTGATAAGCAACATCATTTACACTTGTTCTTGTGCTTAACAACCTCATTTGCCTTTGGTGGTGTGCTTCAAAATCTTAATTGTCATTGTTCGTGTGCTTAACAACCTCTTTTCCCGTTGATCTTGTTCTTGTGAACCTCATTTGCATTGGTTCTTGTGCTTAGGAACCTCATTTGCCCTTGTTCGTGTGCTTAACAACTTCAATTGTCGTTGTTCAATATGCTTCTTAACCTCTTTTGCCCTTGTTGTTGTGCTTAGCAACATCATTTATACTTGTGTGCTTAACAACCTTATTTGCCATTGTTTGTCTGCCTAACAACCTCAATTGGCGTTGTTCGTGTGCTTAACAACCTCTTTTCCCCTTGATCTTGTGCTTGGGAACCTCATTTGCATTGGTTCTTGTGATTAGGAACTCAATTTCTCTTGTTCGTGTGCTTGACAACCTCAATTGTAGTTGTTCATATGCTTCTTAGCCTCTTTTGCACTTGTTCTTGTGCTTAGCAACATAATTTACACTTGTTCATGTGCTTAACAATCTCAATTATCGTTGTTCTTGCGTTTTGCAACATAATTTGCCCTTGATCTTGTGCTTATGAACCTCTTTTGCATTTGTTCTTGTGCTTAGGAACCTCATTTGCCCTTGTTATTGTGCTTAACAACCTCTTTTGCCCTTGAACTTGTGCTTACGAACCTCATTTTCATTGGTTCTTGTACTTATGAACCTCATTTGCCGTTGTTTGTGTGCTTAACAACCTCAATTGTAGTTGTTCATATGTTTCTTAGCCTCTTTTGCCCTTGTTCTTGTGCTTAGCAACATCATTTACACTTGTTGTTGTACTTAGCAACCTCAATTGTCGTTGTTCTTGCGCTTTGCAACATAATTTGCCCTTGTTTGTGTGCTTAACAACCTCAATTGGCATTGTTCCCGTGCTTAATAACCTCTTTTGCGCTTGATCTTGTGCTTATGAACCACATTTGTATTAGTTCTTGTGCTTAGGAACCTCATTTCCCCTTGTTCCTGTGCTTAACAACCTCTTTTGCCCTTGAACTTGTGCTTACGAACCTCATTTTCATTGGTTCTTGTGCTTAGGAACCTCATTTTCCCTTGTTTGTGTGCTTAACAACCTCAATTATAGTTGTTCATATGTTTCTTAGCCTCTTTTGCCCTTGTTCTTATGCTTAGCAACATCATTTACACTTGTTGTTGTGCTTAACAACCTCAATTGTCGTTGTTCTTGCGCTTTGCAACATAATTTGCCCTTGTTTGTGTGCTTAACAACCTCAATTGGCATTGTTCCCGTGCTTAAGAACCTCTTTTGCGCTTGATCTTGTGCTTATGAACCACATATGTATTAGTTCTTGTGCTTAGGAACCTCATTTGCCCTTGTTCGTGTGCTTAACAACCTCAATTGTCGTTGTTCATATGCTTCTTAACCTCTTTTGCCCTTGTTCATGTGCTTAGCAACATCATTTACACTTGTTCTTGTGATTAACAACCTTATTTGCCCTTGTTTGTGTGCTTAAAACTCAATTGGCGTTGTTTGTGTGCTTAACAACCTCTTTTCCCCATGATCTTGTACTTGTGAACCTCATTTCCATTGGTTGTTGTGCTTAGGAACCTCATTTGCCCTTGTTCATGTGCTTAATAACCTCAATTGTCGTTGTTCGTATGCTGCTTAACCTCTTTTGCCCTTGTTCTTGTGCTTAGCCACATCATTTACACCTGTTCTTGTGCTTAACAATCTCAATCATCGTTGTTCTTGCGCTTTGCAACATAATTTGACCTTGATCTTGTGCTTATGAACCTCATTTGCATTTGTTCTTGTGCTTAGGAACCTCATTTGCCCTTGTTCCTCTGCTTAACAACCTCTTTTTCCCTTGATCTTGTGCTTATGAAACTCATTTGCATTGGTTCTTGTCCGTAGGAACCTCATTTGCCCTTGTTCGTGGGCTTCACAACAGCAATTATCATTGTTCATATGCTTTGTAACCTCCTTTGCCGTTGTTCTTGTGATTAGCAACATCATTTACACTTGTTCTTGCGCTTAACAACCTCATTTGCCTTTGGTGGTGTGCTTAAAAACCTTAATTGGCATTGTTCGTGTGCTTAACAACCTCTTTTCCCGTTGATCTTGTGCTTGTGAACCTCATTTGCATTGGTTGTTGTGCTTAGGAACCTCATTTGCCCTTGTTCGTGTGCTTTCCAACCTCAATTATCGTTGTTCATATGCTTCTTAACCACTTTTACCCTTGTTGTTGTGCTGAGCAACATCATTTACACTTTTTATTGTGCTTAACAACCTCCATTGTAGTCGTTCTTGTGCTTGGCAACATAATTTTTCCCTTGATCTTGTGCTTAACAACCTCAATTGGTGTTGTTCATGTGCATAACAACCTCTTTTAAGCTTGATGTTGTGCTTATGAATCTCATTTGCATTGGTTCTTGTGCTTAGGAACCTCATTTGCCATTGTTTGTGTGCTTAGCAACCTCAATTGTCGTTGTTCATATGCATCTTAACCTCTTTTGCCTATGTTCTTGTGCTTAGCAACATTATTTACACTTGTTCTTGTGCTTAAAAACCTTATTTGCCTTTGTTTGTGTGGTTGATAACCTAAATTGTCATTGTTCATATGCTTTTTAACCTCATTTGCCCTTGTTCTTGTGTTTAGCATCATCATTTACGTTTGTTCTTTTGCTTAACAACCTCAATTGTCGTTGTTCTTGCGCTTTGCAACATAATTTGCCCTTGATCTTGTGCTTATGAACCTCTTTTGCATTTGTTCTTGTGCTTAGGAACCTCATTTCCTTTGTTGTGTGGTTAGCAACCTCTTTTGCCCTTGATCTCGTGCTTATGAACCTCATTTGTATTGGTTCTTGTGCTTAGGAACCTCATTTTCCCTTGTTCGTGTGCTTCACAACCTCAATTATCGTTGTTCATATGCTTCGTAACCTCCTTTGCCGTTGTTCTTGTGCTTAACAATCTCAATTGTCGTTGTTCATATGCTTCTTAAACTCTTTTGCCCTTGTTCTTGTCTTAGCAACATCATTTACACTTGTTCTTGTGCTTAACAACCTCAATTATCGTTATTCTTGCGCTTTGCAACATAATTTGCCCTTGATCTTATGCTTATGAACCTCTTTTACATTTTTTTCTTGTGCTTAGGAAGCTCATTTCTCTTGTTTGTGCTTAACAACCTCAATTGACATTGTTTTTTCTTGTGTGCTTAACAACCTCAAGTGACATTGTTCGTGTGCTTAACAACCACTTCTACCGTTGATCTTATGTTTATGAACCTCATTTGCATTAGTACTTGTGCTTAGGAACCCTATTTGTCCTTGTTCGTGTGCTTAACAACCTCAATTGTTGTTGTTCATATGATTCTTAACCTCTTTTGCCCTTCTTCTTGTGCTTTGCAACGTCATTTACACTTGTTCTTGTGCTTAACAACCTTATTTGCCCTTGTTTGTGAGCTTAACAACCTCAATTGATGTTGTTCGTGTGCTTAACAACCTCTTTTTCCCTTGATCTTGTGCTTGTGAACCTCATTTGCATTGGTTCTTGTGCTTAGGAACCTCATTTGCCCTTGTTCATGTGCTTAACAACCTCAATTGTCGTTGTTCATATGCTTCTCAGCCTCTTTTGCCCTTGTTCTTGTGCTTAGCAACATCATTTAAACTTGTTCTTGTGCTTAACGACCTCAATTGACGTTGTTGTAGCGCTTTGCAACATAATTTGCCCTTGATCTTGTGCTTATGAACCTCATTTGCATTTGTTCTTGTGCTTAGGAACCTCATTTGCCCTTGTTCCTGTGCTTAACAACCTCTTTTGCCCTTGATCTTGTGCTTGTGAACCTCATTTGCATTGGTTCTTGTGCTTAGGAATCTCATTTGCCCGTTCTTGTGCTTAGGAACCTCATTTGCCCTTGTTTGTGTACTTAACGACCTCAATTGTAGTTGTTCCTATGCATCTTAGCCTCTTTTGCCCTTGTTCTTGTGCTTAGCAACATCATTTACACTTGTTCTTGTACTTAACAACCTCAATTGTTGTTGTTCTTGCGCTTTGCAACATAGTTTGCCCTTGATCTTGTGCTTATTAACCTCTTTTGCATTTGTTCTTGTGCTTAGGAACCTCATTTGCCCTTGTTTCTATGCTTAACAACCTCTTTTGCCCTTGATCTTGTGCTTATGAACCTCATTTGCATTGGTTCTTGTGCTTAGGAATCTCATTTGCCCTTGTTCGTGTGCTTCACAACCTCAATTATCGTTGTTTATATGCTTCGTAACCTCCTTTGCCGTTGTTCTTGTGATTAGCAAGATCATTTACACTTGTTCTTGTGCTTTACATCGACATATACCCTTGGTGGTGTGCTTAAAAACCTTAATTGGCGTTGTTTGTGTGCTTAACAACCTCTTTTCCCACTGATCTTATGCCATTGAACCTCATTTGCCCTTGTTCGTGTGCATAACAACTTCAATTGTCGTTGTTCATATGCTTCTTAACATCTTTTGCCCTTGTTGTTGTGCTTTGCAACATCATTTACACTTGTGTGCATAACAACCTTATTTGCCATTGTTTGTGTGCTTAACAACCTCAATTGGCGTTGTTCGTGTGCTTAACAACCTCTTTTCCCCTTGATCTTCTGCTTTTGAACCTCATTTGCATTGGTTCTTGTACTTAGGAACCTCATTTGCCCTTGTTCGTCAGCTTGCCAATCTCAATTGTTGTTGTTCATATATTTCTTAGCCTCTTTTGCACTTGTTCATTTGCTTAGCAACAACATTTACACTTGTGCTTGTGCTTAACAACCTCAATTGTTGTTGTTCTTGCGCTTTGCAACAAAATTTGCCCCCGATGTTGTGCTTATGAACCTCTTTTGCATTTGTTCTTGTGCTTAGGAACCTCATTTGCCCTTGTTCCTGTGCTTAACAACCTATTTTGCCCTTGAACTTGTGCTTATGAACCTCATTTTCATTGGTTCTTGTGCTTAGCAACATCGTTTACACTTGTTTTTGTGCTTAACAACCTCAATTGTCGTTGTCGTTGTTCTTACGCTTTGCAACATAATTTGCCCTTGTTTGTGTGCTTAACAACCTCAATTGGCATTGTTCGCATGCTTAACAACTTCTTTTGCCCTTGATCTTGTGCTCATGAACCTCATTCGTATTAGTTCTTGTGCTTAGGAACCTCATTTGCCTTTGTTTGTGTGCTTAACAATCTCAATTATCGTTGTTCATATGCTGCTTAACCTCTTTTTCCGTTGTTCTTGTGCTTAGCAACCTCATTTGCCCATGGTGGTGTGCTTAAAAACCTTAATTGGCGTTGTTCGTGTGCTTAACAACTTCTTTTCCTGTTGATCTTGTGCTTTTGAACCTCATTTGCATTGGTTCTTGTGCTTAGGAACCTCATTTGCCCTTGTTCGTGTGCTTCACAACCTTAATTGTCATTGTTCATATGCTTCTGAGCAACTTTTGCCTTTGTTCTTGTGCTTAGCAACATCATTTACATTTTTTCTTGTGCTTAGCAACCTCAATTGTCGTCGTTCTTGTGCTTGCCAACATATTTTTTCCCTTGATCTTGTGCTTATGAACCTTTTTTGCATTTGTTCTTATGCTTAGGAACCTCATTTGCTTAACAACCTCAATTGGTGTTGTTCGTGTGCTTAACAACCTCTTTTATGCTTGATGTTTTGCTTATGAATCTCATTTGCATTGGTTCTTGTGCTTATGAACCTCATTTGCCATTGTTTGTGTGCTTAGCAACCTCAATTGTCGTTGTTCATATGCATCTTAACCTCTTTTGCCCTTGTTCTTGTGGTTAGCAACATTATTTACACTTGTTCTTGTGCGTAACAACCTCATTTGCCCTTGTTTCTGTTCTTGACAACCTAAATTGTCATTGTTCATATGCTTTTTAACCTCTTTTGCCCTTGTTCTTGTGTTTAGCAACGTCATTTACACTTGTTCTTGTGCTTAACAACCTCATTTACACTTGTTCTTGTGCGTAACAACCTAAATTGTCGTTGTTCACGCTCTTTGCAACCTAATTTGCCCTTGATCTTGTGCTTATGAACCTCTTTTGCATTTGTTATTGTGCTTAGGAATCTCATTTGCCCTTGTTGGTGTGCTTAACAAACACTTTTGCTCTTGATCTTGTGCCTATGAACCTCATTTGTATTGGTTCTTGTGCTTAGGAACCTCATTTGCCTTTGTTCATGTGCTTAACAATCTCAATTGTCGTTGTTCATATGCTTCTTAAACTATTTTGCCCTTGTTCTTGTCTTAACAACATCATTTACACTTGTTCTTGTGCTTAACAACCTCAATTGTCGTTGTTCTTGCGCTTTGCAACATAAATTGCCCTTGATCTTATGCTTATGAACCTCCTTTGCATTTTTTCTTGTGCATAGGAACCTCATTTGCTTTTGTTTGTGTGCTTAACAACCTCAATTGGCATTGTTCGTGTGCTTATCAACCACTTTTGCCCTTAATCTTATGTTTACGAACCTGATTTGCATTAGTACATGTGCTTGGGAACCTCATTTGTCCTTGTTCGAGTGCTTAACAACCTCAATTGTTGTTGTTCATATGATTATTAACCTCTTTTGCCATTCTTCTTGTGCTTAGCAACATCATTTACACTTGTTCTTGTGCTTAACAACCTTATTTGCCCTTGTTTGTGTGCTTAACAACCTCAATTGACGTTGTTCGTGTGCTTAACAACCTCTTTTTTTCCCTTGATCTTGTGCTTGTAAACCACATTTGCATTGGTTCTTGTGCTTAGGAAGCCCATTTGCCCTAGTTCGTGTGCTTAACAACCTCAATTGTCGTTGTTCATATGCTTCTTAGCCTCTTTTGCCATTGTTCATGTGCCTAGCAACATCATTTAAATTTGTTCTTGTCCTTAACGACCTCAATTGACATTGTTGTTGCGCAATTTGCCCTTGATCTTGTGCTTATGAACCTCATTTGCATTTGTTCTTGTGCTTAGGAACCTCATTTGCCCTTGTTCCTGTGCTTAACAACCTCTTTTGCCCTATATCTTGTGCTTATGAACCTCATTTGCATTGGTTCTTGTGCTTAGGAACCTCATTTGCCCTTGTTCGTGTGCTTCACAATCTCAATTATCGTTGTTCATATGCTTCGTAACCTCCTTTGCTGTTGTTCTTGTGATTAGCAAGATCATTTACACTTGTTCTTGTGCTTAACAACCACATTTGCCCTTGGTGGTGTGCTTAAAAACCTTAATTGGCGTTGTTCGTGTGGTTAACAACCTCTTTTCCCGTTGATCTTGTGCTTGTGAACCTCATTGGCATTGGTTCTTATGCTTTGGAACCTCATTTGCCCTTGTTCGACGCTTAACAACTTCAATTGTCGTTGTTCATATGCTTTATAACCTCTTTTGTAGTTGTTTTTGTGCTTAGCAACATCATTTACACTTGTTCTTGTGCTTAACAACCTCATTTGCCCTTGGTGGTGTGCTTAACAACCTCAATTGGCGTTGTTCGTGTGCTTAACAACCTCTTTTCCCCTTGATCTTGTGCTTTTGAACCTCATTTGCATTGGTTCTTGTACTTAGGAACCTCATTTGTCGTTGTTCAAGTGCTTGACAACCTCAATTATCGTTGTTCATATGCTTCTTAGCTTCTTTTGCACTTGTTCATGTGCTTTGCAACATAATTTGCCCTTGATCTTGTGCTTATGAGCCTCTTTTGCATTTGTTCTTGTGCTTAGGAACCTCATTTGCCCTTGTTCCTGTGCTTAACAACCTCTTTTGCCCTTGATCTTGTGCTTATGAACCTCATTTGCATTGGTTCTTGTGCTTAGGAACCTCATTTGCCCGTTCTTGTGCTTAGGAACCTCATTTGCCCTTGTTCGTGTGCTTCACAACCTCAATTATCGTTGTTCCTAAGATTCTTAACCTCTTTTGCCGTTGTTCTTGTGCTTATCAACATCATTTACACTTGTTCTTATGCTTAGGAACCTCATTTGTCCCTGTTCGTGTGCTTAACAACCTCAATTGTTGTTGTTCATATGATTCTTAAACTCTTTTGCCCTTGTTCTTGTGCTTGCAACATCATTTACACTTGTTCTTGTGCTTAACAACCTTATTTGCCCTTGTTTGTGTGCTTAACAACCTCAATTGGCGTTGTTCGTGTGCTTAACAACCTCTTTTCCCCTTGATCTTGTGCTTGTGAACCTCATTTGCATTGGTTTTTGTGCTTAGGAACCTCATTTGCCCTTGTTCGTGTGCTTAACAATCTTAGTTGTCGTTGTTCATATGCTTCTTAACCTATTATGCCCTTGTTGTTGTGCTTAGCAACATCATTTACACTTATGTGCTTAACAACCGTATTTGCCATTGTTTGTGTGCTTAACAACCTCAATTGGCGTTGTCCGTATGCTTAACAACCTCTTTTCCCCATGATCTTGTGCTTGTGAACCTCATATGAATTGGTTATTGTTCTTAGGAACCTCATTTGCCCTTGTTCGTGTGCTTGACAACCTCAATTGTCGTTGTTCATATGCTTCTTAGCCTCTTTTGCACTTGTTCTTGTGCTTAGCAACATAATTTACACTTGTTCTTGTGCTTAACAACCTCAATTGTCGTTGTTCTTGCGCTTTGTAACATAATTTGCCCTTGATCTTGTGCATATGAACCTCTTTTGCATTTGTTCTTGTGCTTAGGAACCTCATTTGCCCTTGTTCCTATGCTTAACAACCTCTTTTGCCCTTGATCTTGTGCTTATAAATCTCATTTGTATTGGTTCTTGAGCTTAGGAACTTCATTTGCCCTTGTTCGTGTGCTTAACAACCTCAATTGACGTTGTTCACACGCTTCTTAAGCTCTTTTGCCCATGTACTTGTGCTTAGCAACATCATTTACACTTGTTCTTGTGCTTAACAACCTCAATTGTCGTTTTTCTTGCGATTTGCAACATAATTTGCCTTTGATCTTGTGCTTACGACCCTCTTTTGCATTTGTTCTTGTGCTTAGGAATCTCATTTGCCCTTGGTGGTGTACTTAACAACCTCTTTTGCCCTTGATCTTGTGCTTTTGAACCTCATTTGTATTGGTTATTGTGCTTACGAACCTCATTTTCCCTTGTTAGTGTGCTTAACAACCTCAATTGTCGTTGTTTATATGCTTCTTAACCTCTTTTGCCCTTGTTCTTGTGCTTAGCAACATCATTTACACTTGTTGTTGTGCTTAACAACCTTATTTGTCCTTGTTTGTGTGCTTAACAACCACAATTGGCTTTGTTCGTGTGCTTAACAACCTATTTTCACCTAGATCTTGTGCTTGTGAAGCTCATTTGCATTGGTTCTTGTGCTTAGGAACCTTATTTGCCCTTGTTCGTGTGCTTAACAACATCATTTACACTTGTTCTTGTACTTAACATCCTCAATTGTTTTTGTTCTTGCGCTTTGCAACATAATTTGCCATTGATCTTGTGCTTATGAACCTCTTTTGCATTTGTTCTTGAGCTTAGGAACCCCATTTGCCCATGTTGCGGTGCTTAACAACCTCTTTTGCCCTTGAACTTGTGCTCATGAACCTCATTTTCATTGTTTCTTGTGCTTCGGCACCCCATTTGCCCTTGTTTGTGTGCTTAACAACCTCAATTGTAGTTGTTCATATGCTTCTTAGCCTCTTTTGCCTTGTTCTTGTGCTTAGCAACATCATATACACTTGTTGTTGTGCTTACCAACCTCAATTGTCGTTGTTCTTGCGCTTTGCAACATAATTTGCCCTTGTTTGTGTGCTTAATAACCTCAATTGGCATTGTTTGCGTGCTTAACAACCTCTTTTGCCCTTGATGTTGTGCTTATGAACCTCATTTGTATTAGTTCTTGTGCTAAGGAACCTCATTTGTCCTTGTTTGTGTGCTTAACAACCTCAATTGTCGTTGTTCATATGCTTCTTAGCCTCTTTTGCCCATGTTCTTGTCCTTAGCCACGTGATTTACACCTGTTCTTGTGCTTAACAATCTCAATCGTCGTTGTTCTTGCGCTTTGCAACATAATTTGCCCTTGATCTTGTGCTTATGAACCTCTTTTGCATTGTTCTTGAGCTCAGGAACCTCATTTGCCCTTGTTCCTGTGCTTAACAACCTCTTTTGGCCTTGATCTTGTGCTTATGAACCTCATTTGCATTGGTTCTTGTGCTTAGGAACCTCATTTGCCCTTGTTCGTATGCTTCACAACCTTAATTATCGTTGTTCATATGTTTCTTAACCTCTTTTGCCGTTGTTTTTTTCCTTAGCAATATCATTTACACTTGTTCTTGTGCTTAACAACCTCATCTGCCCATGGTGGTGTGCTTGAAAACCTTAATTGGCGTTGTTCGTGTGCTTAACAACCTCTTTTCTCGTTGATCTTGTGCTTGTGAACCTCATTTGCATTGGTTCTTGTGCTTAGGAACCTCATTTGCCCTTCTTCGTGTGCTTCACAACCTTAATTGTCGTTGTTCATATCCTTCTTAGCCTCTTTTGTCTTTGTTCTTATGCTTAGCAACATCATTTACACTTTTTCTTGAGCTTAACAACACCAATTGTCATCGTTTTTGCGCATGGCAACATAATTTTTCCCTTGATCTTGTGCTTATCAACCTTTTTTGCATTGGTTCTTGTGCTTAGGAACCTCATTTGCCATTGTTTGTGTGCTTAGCAACCTCAATTGTCGTTGTTCATATGCATCTTAACATCTTTTGCCCTTGTTCTTGTGCTTAGCAACATTATTTACACTTAACAACCTCATTTGCCCTTGTTTGTGTGCTTGACAACCTAAATTGTCATTGTTGATATGCTTTTTAACCCCTTTTGCCCTTGTTCTTGTGTTTAGCAACATCATTTACATTTGTTCTTGTGCTTAACAACCTCATTTGCCCTTGCTAGTGTGCTTAACAACCTCAATTCAAGTTGTTGGTGTGCTTAACAACCTCTTTTGCCCTTGATCTTGTGCTTATGAATCTCATTTGTAATGGTTCTTGAGCTTAGGAACTTCATTTGCCCTTGTTCGTGTGCTTAACAACCTCAATTGACGTTGTTCACACGCTTCTTAAGCTCTTTTGCCCATGTACTTGTGCTTAGCAACAACATTTACACTTGTTCTTGTGCTTAACAACCTCAATTGTCGTTGTTCTTGCGATTTGCAACGTAATTTGCCTTTGATCTTGTGCTTACGACCCTCTTTTGCATTTGTTCTTGTGCTTACGAACCTCATTTGCCCTTGTTGGTGTGCTTAACAACCTCTTTTGCCCTTGATCTTGTGCTTTTGAACCTCATTTGTATTGGTTATTGTGCTTAGGAACCTCATTTGCCCTTGTTCGTGTGCTTAACGACCTCAATTGTCGTTGTTAATATGCTTCTTAACCTCTTTTGCCCTTATTCTTGTGCTTAGCAACATGATTTACACTTGTTGTTGTGCTTAACAACATTATTTGCCCTTGTTTGTGTTCTTAACAACCTCAATAGGCGATGTTCGTGTGCTTAACAACCTATTTTTACCCGGATCTTGTGCTTGTGAACCTCATTTGCATTGGTTCTTGTGCTTAGGAACCTCATTTGCCCTTGTTCCTATGCTAAGCAACCTCAATTGTCGTTGTTCATATGCTTCTTAGCCTCTTTTGCCCTTGTTCTTGTAAGCAACATCATTTACGCTTGTTCTTATGCTTAACAACCTCAATTGTCGTTGTTCTTGTGCTTTACAACATAATATACCCTTGATCTTGTGCTTATGAACCGCTTTTGCATTCGATCTTGTGCTTAGGAACCTCATTTGCCCTTTTTCCTGTGCTTAACAACCTCTTTTGCCCTTGATCTTGTGCTTATGAACCTCATTTTCATTGGTTCCTGTGCTTAGGAACCTCATTTGCCCTTGTTTGTGTGCTCAACATCCTCAATTATAGTTGTTCATATGCATCTTAGCTTCTTTTGCCTATCTTATTGTGCTTAGCAACATCATTTACACTTGATCTTGTGCTTAACAACCTCAATTGTCGTTGTTCTTGCTCCTTGCAACATAATTTGTCCTTATTCTTGTGCTTAACAACCTCATTTGCCCATGTTTGTGTGCTTAACAACCTCTTTTGTCCTTGATCTTGTGCTTATGAACCTCATTTGTCCTGGTTCTTGTGATTAGGAAGCTCTATTTCCCTTGTTTGTGTGATTAGCAACATCATTTACACTTGTTCTTGTGCTTAACAACCTCAATTGTCGTTGTTCTTGCGCTTTGTAACATAATTTGCCCTGGATCTTGTGCTTATGAACCTCTTTTGCATTTGTTCTTGTGCTTAGGAACCTTATTTGCCCTTGTTTGAGTGCTTAACAACCTCAATTGGCGTTGTTCATGTGCTTAACAACCTCTTTTGCCCCTGATCTTGTGCTTATGAACCTCATTTGCATTGGTTCTTGTGCTTACGAAACTCATTTGCCCTTGTTCGTGTGCTTAGCAACATCATTTACACTTGTTCTTGTGCTTAACATCCTCAATTGTCGTTGTTCTTGCGCTTTGCAACATAATTTGCCCTTGATCTTGTGCTTATGAACCTCTTTTGCATTTGTTCTTGTGCTTAGCAACCCCATTTGCCCTTGTTCCTGTGCTTAACAACCTCTTTTGCCCTTGAACTTGTGCTCATGAACCTCATTTTCATTGGTTGTTGTTCTTATGCACCTCATTTGCCCTTGTTTGTGTGCTTAACAACCTCAATTGTAGTTGTTCATATGCTTCTTAGCCACTTTTGCCCTTGTTCTTGTGCTTCGCAACATCATTTACACTTGTTGTTGTGCTTAACAACCTCAATTATCGTTGTTCTTGCGCTTTGCAACATAATTTGCCCTTGTTTGTGTGCTTAACAACCTCAATTGGCATTGTTCGCGTGCTTAACAACTTCTTTTGCCCATGATCTTGTGCTTATGAACCTCATTTGTATTAGTTCTTGTGCTAAGGAACCTCATTTGCCCTTGTTCGTGTGCTTAAGAACCTCGATTGTCGTTGTTCATATGCTTCTTAACCTCTTTTTCCCTTGTTCTTGTGCTTAGCAACATCATTTACACTTGTGCTTGTGCTTAACAACCTCATTTGCCCTTGTTTGTGTGCTAAATAACCTCAATTGGGGTTGTTCGTGTGCTTAACAACCTCTTTTCCCCTTGATCTTGTGCTTGTGAACCTCATTTGCAATGGTTCTTCTGCTTAGGAACCTCCTTTGGCCTTGTTCGTGTGCTTAACAACTTCAATTGTCGTTGTTAATATGCTTCTTAACCTCTTTTGTCCTTGTTCTTGTGCTTAGCAACATCATTTACACTTGTGCTTGTGCTTAACAACCTCATTTGCCCTTGTTTGTGTGCTTAACAACCTAAATAGGGGTTGTTCGTGTGCTTAACAACCTCTTTTCCCCTTGATCTTGTGCTTGTGAACCTCATTTGCAATGGTTCTTCTGCTTAGGAACCTAATTTGGCCTTGTATGTGTGCTTAACAACCTCAATTGTCGTTGTTCATATGCTTCTTAACCTCTTTTCCCTTGTTCTTGTGCTTAGCAACATCATTTACACTTGCTGTTGTGCTTAACAACCTTATTTGTCCTTGTTTGTGTGCTTAACAACCTCAATTGGCGTTGTTCGTGTGCTTAACAACCTATTTTCACCTTGATCTTGTGCTTGTGAAGCTCATTTGTATTGGTTCTTATGCTTAGGAACCTCATTTGCCCTTGTTCGTGTGCTTAGCAACATCATTTACAGTTGTTCTTGTGCTTAACATCCTCAATTGTCGTTGTTCTTGCGCTTTGCAACATAATTTACCCTTGATCTTGTGCTTATGGACCTCTTTTGCATTTGTTCTTGTGCTTAGGAACCCCATTTGCCCTTGTTACTGTGCTTAACAACCCCTTTTGCCCTTGAACTTGTGCTCATGAACCTCATTTTCATTGGTTGTTGTGCTTAGGCACCTCATTTGCCCTTGTTTGTGTGCTTAACAACCTCAATTGTAGTTTTTCATATGCTTCTTAGCCTCTTTTGTCCTTGTTCTTGTGCTTAGCAATATCATTTACACTTGTTGTTGTGCTTCACAACCTCAATTGTCGTTGTTCTTGCACTTTGCAACATAATTTGCCCTTGTTTGTGTGCTTAACAACCTCCATTGGCATTGTTCGTGTGCTTAACAACCTCTTTTGCCCTTGATCTTGTGCTTATGAACCTCATTTGTATTAGTTCTTGTGCTAAGGAACCTCATTTGCCCTTGTTCGTGTGCTTAACAACCTCAATTGTCGTTGTTCATATGCTTCTTAACCTCTTTTGCCCTTGTTCTTGTGCTTAGCAACATCATTTACACTTGTGCTTGTGCTTAACAACCTCATTTGCCCTTGTTTGTGTGCTTAACATCCTCAATTGGGGTTGTTCGTGTGCTTAACAACATAGTTTCCCCTTGATCTTGTGCTTGTGAACCTCATTTGCAATGGTTCTTCTGCTTTGGAACCTTATTTGGCCTTGTTCGTGCGCTTAACAACCTCAATTGTCGTTGTTCATATGCTTCTTAACCTCTTTTGTCCTTGTTCTTGTGCTTAGCAACATCATTTACACTTGTTCTTGTGATTAACAACCTTATTTGCCCTTGTTTGTATGCTTAACAAAGTCAATTGGCGTTGTTAGTGTGCTTAACAACCTCTTTTCTCCTTGATCTTGTGCTTGTGAACCTCATTTGTATTGGTTCTTGTGCTTAGAAACCTCACTTGCCCTTGTTCGTGTGCTTAACAACCTCAATTGTCGTTGTTCACATGCTTCTTAGCCTCTTTTGCCCTTATTCTTGTGCTTAGCCACGTCATTTACACCTGTTCTTGTGCTTAACAATCTCAATCGTCGTTGTTCTTGCGCTTTGCAACATAATTTGCCATTGATCTTGTTCTTATGAATCTCTTTTGCATTTATTCTTGTGCTTAGGAACCTCATTTGCCCTTGTTCATGTGCTTAACAACCTCTTTTGCCCTTGATCTTGTGCTTGTGAACTTCATTTGCATTGGTTCTTGTGCTTAGGAACCTCATTTTTCCTTGTTCATGTGCTTAACAACCTCAATTGTCGTTGTTCATATGCTTCTTAACCTATTTTGCCCTTGTTCTTGTGCTTAGCAACATCATTTACACTTCTTCTTGTGCTTAACAACCTCATTTGCTCTTCCTTGTGTGCTTAACAACCTCAATTGGCGTTGTTCGTGAGCTTAACAACCATTTTTGCCCTTGATCTTGTGCTTGTGAACCTCATTAGTATTGGTTCTTGTGCTTAGGAACCTCATTTGCCCCTGTTCGTGTGCTTAACAACCTCAGTTGGCGTTGTTCATATGCTTCTTAACCTCGTTTACCCTTGTTCTTGTGCTTAGCAACATCATTTACACTTGTTCTTGTGCTGAAAAACCTCATTTGCCCTTGTTTGTGTGCTTAACAACCTCAATTGGCGTTGTTCGTGTGCTTAACATTCTCTTTTGCCTTTGATCTTGTGCTTATGAACCCCATTTGCATTGGTTCTAGTGCTTAGAAACCTCATTTGCCCTTGTTCGTGTGCTTAACAACCTCAATTGTTGTTGTTCATATGTTTCTTAATTTGTTTTGCCCTTGTCCCATTATCACTAGTCAGATCTTTAATGTTATTTTGGATCACCCTCCTTCCATGAATCTCCTTCTTACTCTATTTGATCTCAATTGTATTTCTTGCTATCCTTCTTCTTCCATGACTCTTATTCTCACCAAGTTATATATCTAATGTTAGTCTGGATCACCTCCTCCTTACACTAGGATCCGACTCTGCAAGATCTTGTTATTCCAAATCTAATAGTTGACTTTTTCATGCACTCATCTCAACACAGATGAACAGTTAGATTTGGAATAACAAGGTCATGTTCTTCTATTTGAAGAGCAGCAGAGTCGATTCCCCTTACACTACTCTCCTTTTCACTCTGTTGGATCTCTAATGTTGTTAAAGATCACCTTCTCCTTCTACGAATCTATATTGACTCTGTTAGATCTCTATTGTTGTTCAGGAATACCTCCTTCTTTCATGAATCTCTTTCTCACTCTGTTGGATCTCTAATGTTGTTTAGTATCACTTCATCCTTACACGACTCTCTTTCTCAATCTATTGGATCTCTAATGTTGTTCTGGATCACCTCCTCCATATACAACTCTCCTACTCACTCATTGGATTTCTAATGTTGTTCTGAATCAACTCCTCCTTCCACGAATCTCCTTCTCACTTAGTTGGATCTCTACTATTGTTTTGGATCACCGCCTCCTTTTTTGAATTTCCTTCTGACTATGTTGGATCCCTAGTGCTATTTTTGCATAACCTCCTCTATCCACCAATCTCCTTCTCACTCTGTTAGATCTCAAGTATTTTTCTGGATTACCTCCTCTCTTTACGGTTGTTCTCTCCCTCTGTTGGATCTCTAATGTTGTTTTGTATCTGTCACGACCCTGTCGCCGGGCAGGGAGTCGCGACAAGAGAGGCACCCGCATCCATCCTTCGTCCCGTCAACCTACGTCGCAAGCAAAAATAACAACAGAAACAGTACGGAGTCAGCTACAAAGCTCAGTAACTGGTTATTTAACGACGCGCTTCTCTATAATTGGCTTAATTAAACAACCATTCAAACAGACTGGATTAATCCACACAAATTCACAACAAATTATGCTTGCATATTTAACCAGCGATAGCACCTGGGTCTGGGTTATCAGTAAAATAAGTCACACAATATCCATATCATCTCATTTCACAGAATCATATCATTTCTCAAATTCTCTATTCACACAATCATATCATTTAACAAATCAAATTCGAATCTCAGACCCGCAATCCCGTTAAATATGCCCTCATAATCCAATACCCAATTCAAAATCCAATTCAACCAAACAAAACAAAAGCACAGATTATAGAGAAGTCCGGTTACCTGTTAGCGATCAATTCAGAAAATCCAAATCAAACTGCAAGGACTGTTCAGAAGCAACGCGACGTAGTCGGAATACCAATCTAACCCACAATCCAACAAACAATCAATATCAAAATATATCTTTTATTTTCTCCAAATTTTCTTCACATTTCCTCTTTCTCACTTTATTTATTTGGTTTCTGTTTTTTTTACCCTAATCCGAAAGAAAATAACCCCATATAAAGAGGTTTTAACGGTGGTCAAAGGATTGAGTTTATGAATGGGAGACACGTGGAAAAATACCACGTTGGATCATTTCATTTTTTTTTGTTAAACATTTTTATAAAAGTATCCTTTTAATTCTAAAAATTGCAAATAAGGCCATAATAATTTTAAAAATAATATAAAAATTTACCGAGTGTTACAGTATCATCTCCTCCATCAATCATCTCCTCCTGACGCTATTGCATTCCTAGTTTTGTTATTCCTCTTCTTGTTCTTCTATGACTCCTTTACTTACTTCGTAAGATCTCTACTATTGTTTTATCTTTTCTCTACCACTCACAATACTCCTTTTTCTCTCTATTGGATCTATATGATTTTTCTTGCACTCCTCCTTATACGATTCTCTTTCTCACTCTGTTGGATCTTTAATATTGTTCTAGATCATCTCCTCCTACCACGACTTTCCTTCTCATTTCGTCGGATCTGATCTCTAATGTTGTTTTAGATCACCCCTCCTTCCACGAATCTCCTTCTTAGTTTGATCTCAATTGCATTTCTTGCTATCCTTCTTCTTCCACGACTCTTCTTCTCACCAAGTTGTATCTCTAATGTCGTCCTGAATCACCTCCTCCTGACACTACTCTCTTTATCACTCCGTTGGATCTCTAATGTTGTTCTGGATCACCTCCTCCTTACACGACTCTCTATGTCACTCTGTTGGATCTCTAATGTTGTTCTGGATCACCTCCTCCTTACACGACTCTCCTACTCCATTGGATATCTAATATTATTCCGAACCACCTCAACTGTTGGATCTCTAATGTTGTCCTTCCTACTCTGTTGGATCTCTATTATTGTTCTGGATCACCGCTCCCTTTCTCGAATTTCCTTCTCACTCTGTTGGATCCCTAGTGTTGTTGCATCACTGCCTCCATCCACAATCTCCTTCTCACACTATTGAATCTCAAGTGTTTTTTCTGGATTACTTCCTCTCTCAACGGTTGTCCTTCCCCCTCTATTAGATCTCTAGTGTTGTTTTGCATCATCTCCTTCATCAATTCTCCTTCTTACACAATTGCATCCCTAGTGTTGTTTTTGCTCTTCTTGTTCTTCTACGACTCTTATGCTTCGTTAAATCTCTACTATTGTTCTATCTTTTCTCTACTACTCATAACACTCCTTTTTTGTTTGTTGGATCTATATGTTGTTGTTGCTTTTCTCCACCATCCACGACTCTCCTTCTCTATTCATTGGATCTCTAATATTGTTGAGGATTAATTCCTTCTTACACGACTCTTCTTCTCACTCAATCAGATCTCTAATGTTGTATTTCGTAAGTGATGGTCAAATAATCAATTTTGTTTGATTAAATAATCTTCTGGTTCTTTAATGAATGCCTACATGAATTCTCTATTATTTTTCACATAAGTATTGATCCAGAATGACCCAACCGGTTTTCTAAAATATAAACATATTCTTATCTGTAAACTTCTGATTTACAATAACATGTGCTTCAATTATACTAATATATGTGTTATATATGCCGGAGGAAAACATATGCAATTTTTCTAATATGTATTTTTTATCCTAAATTATGCTAGTAATATAAGATATTTAATATTTTCTTCATTGATTGTCTCAACATGATATCAATTTCGGAGGATGTCCTTAAAACTTACTAAATTTCATTGAGACTTAATATAATGCATCATTAATATAAAATTGTTTTCCTTCATGTAACAACAAGGTAGCTCTTCCTGAGCCTTCAATCAATTTTGGACTACACAAAATAATACTAATATTGTCTTCTTGCAATACTAAATAAGAAAAATATTGTAACACCATGTAATTTTAGGTACGTACGATCTAAAAAAAAATTTGATTTTAATAATATATATGATTTTATAACGCCACATAATTAAAATACTAAATTAAAATATGACATAGATAGTTGATATTTATTTGTCTTTATATTTTATTATTCTTTTTTTTTTCTTTCCTTCATATAGATAGATGTACTTAACCAATTACCCTAAAGAAAATATCTTGAATAAAAACCATTATGTTACGATGTATATCAGTATTTAAAATAATTTGTCTATCCATAAGTTACCCAAAACACTAGGTATGATTTAACATATATTGTTTTCAGCAACCCACAATTTATTATATGTTAAGTACTAAAAATAATAACTTCCAAAATAACCACTTTACAAATAGCGCCTCTCCAAGTAGCGCCCGTCATTTTTCTTAATAACCAAATAAATAAATAAAATAATATTAATAACCAGGTTCCCAAAATAATTCCACCCATGCCCAACCCGCCCCCCAAGAGGCGGTTTTTTTTTTTAAATACCCTCCCTCCCCAAACCAAACCCTACCCGCCCCCCCACAGCCCCCCCACCCGAAACCCCCCCCCCCCAACCCGCCGGATTTGGCCAAAAAACCTCGTTTTTTCGTCCCGGACGCGACATTTCGCACCCCTCAACCGTTCCCGACCCCTCTCTCTCTCTCTATCGCCCTCTCCCTCTCTCCCTCTCTCTACCCGCCACCCTCTCTCTCCCTCTCTCTCTCCATCCGAGTGCGTAGTCGCCGCCGCGCCATCGCTCCGATTTCATTTTCGGGTATGAAATTATTTCTTTAACTTGTTTATAAATTATTTAGATTTTTTATAAATTGTTTGGAATTTTGTATAAATTATTCTAAATTGCGGGATTTATATGAAATTGTTAGAAATTACGAGATTTGCTTGAAATTGTTAGAAATTGTGGGATTTGCTTGAAATTGTTGTTATTGAATTTAGTAGAAATTGATTGGAATTGTTTAGGGTTGTTAGAAATAGTTAGAAATGTTTGAAAAATGGTAGAAATTTTTACAAATTGTTAGAAATTGTTAGAAATTATTAAATTGGAATTGTTAGAAATTATTTGATTGGAATGGTTAGAAATTATTTGATTGGAATTGTTAGAAATTATTTAATTAGAATTGTTAGAAATTATTTGATTGAAATTCTTAGAAATTAGTTGATTGGAATTGTTAGAAATTAGTTGATTGGAATTGTTACGCCATTATTTGATTGGAATTGTTAGAAATTAGTTGATTGGAATTGTTAGAAATTAGTTGATTGGAATTGTTACGCCATTATTTGATTGGAATTGTTAGAAATGAGTTGATTGGAATTGTTACGCCATTATTTGATTGGAATTGTTAGAAATTAGTTGATTGGAATTGTTAGAAATTAGTTGATTGGAATTGTTAGAAATTAATTGATTGGAATTGTTAGAAATTGTTACATTGGAATTGTTAGAAATTGTTACATTGGAATTGTTAGAAATTGTTAGAAATTATTTCTTTAACTTGTTTATAAATTATTTGTAATTTTTATAAATTGTTTGGAATTGTTTGGAGTTGTTGGAAATTAAGTAGAAATTATTTGTTTGAAATTATCAGAATTGTTTGATTGAAATTAGTAGAATTATTTGATTGGAATTGTTAGAAATTGTTACATTGGAATTGTTAGAATTTTTTTGATTGTGAATAGAAATTGGTTATGATTGAAATTAGGTTTTAAAAATTAGATGGAAATTTGAGAAAATAACAGAGTTGAAATTTAATTGAGTGAAATTAAGTTGTACAATCTCATAGGAATTTTTAAATAAAATTGTTAGAAATTGGTGTTATAATTTTTAAACTTGATATTTTCAAATGCAGCATGACTAGACCTCGACGTGAGCGACCACGAGATACGTCGGAGACTGGCGAGAGTTCACAGGCTCACGCCGATCCCACTGCGGAGGGTGTCGATCCATGGGATGGCGCACCACATCGTGCAGATACGTTTAGTCCTCTCCTGTGGGTCCCTCACAGACTTCACCGTGTCTCACTTGCATCGATAGAGGTACGTTTCAAACAACAAATAGTTATTCAGTTCCACTGGTCTAAAACATTGATAAATGCAGGATGAGACCATGTTGACGGTGCGGCATCGCTCGCCGGAGGTACAGTATGTCGCAAATCCACTGATGGATCGGTACCTCATTAACCTCGGGTTGTACCAGCTAGCCACAATGAAACAACCACGGCGGATTGACCAGGCACTCATGTGCGATCTCGTGGAGAGATGGCGACCTGAGACCCATTCATTCCATCTCCCGGTGGGGGAGATGATAGTGACCCTACAGGACGTGAGTGCCTTATGGGGTCTGCGGATCGATGGTGATCCGGTAGGGGGTGTCTCGGATCATCAGACACTCCCGACGTTGATCCCAGAGCTGTTGGGTGTGCATGTGGAGGGGGTGGCAAAGAAGCTAAAACGGAAGAATAAGGACGATGATGAGAAGTTCTCCCAGTACTGCATCAGTCTTAAGGCTCTCCGCCAATATGCCGTCAAAATTGCCATTACCCCATTAACGTCTGACGTGGAGCATGTCAAGAGGTAATTTCTAAGTCCATTACATTACATTAAAAATATTTTTGAAAAAAATAAACAGTTATTTAATTTCTCTTGAAACTGTAGGTATGTTAGGGCATTTGCTCTTGACTTATGTGGTACCACGATGTTTGTCGATTCTAGTGGCGACTCGGTTCCGATTATGTTCCTCCAGCAGCTGGAGCTACTCGATAAACCATCGCGGTGGAACTGGGGTGGAGCCGTGCTTGCATGTTTGTACAGAGGACTGTGTCACGCTTGTCTGGTAAGTCTTCTTCAATTAATGTTATTTACGTTTTTTTTTATTTGATAATAACAAATACACATCTACAATTTCAGAGAGGCAGCCAGCAGTTCAATGGGCCACTCCTTCTACTACAGCAATGGTCCTGGTCGCACCTACCGGTCTGCCGACCCGAAATTCCATCGAATGTGAACTGGCAAAGGGGCTCCGACATTGACAAAAGCCCTCCATACGGCGCCATATGGGGTAGCCGCCTCCGCTATTTGAATATGCCGAGGGGAGGACGGCGGGTATCTCGTACGTCCGGAATCAGCTCCAACTGTTGCACCAGGCAAACATCGATTGGTTTCCGTATCGGACGTGGTACCGGGCTAGGATATTATGTCGCTTGACGATGGAATAGAGGGATCTCGGTTTATACCAGGGTCCAGTCGTTTGTTACTGGATAGTTGAGTATCACTATCCTGATCGGGTTCCTCGTCAGTTCGGTTTCGATGCCTTCATCCCGGATGACCCGATACTTGGTGAGGATGAGACGGAGAAGTTGCACAAGTAAGTAATACACATCCAAATATTGATATTATTTTACAAATTGTATCTAACTAACTTATCATGCAGTACCTTCCATAAGAAGCCAGAGGTGGATTGGAGCGGCCGCCATTTAGGTCACTATAGGATTGCCCGCACGCCTGAGAACCACTTGTGGGTCCCGCCTGACCCGGCAGACGTCAGTTTGGGAGCGGGACCATGGGCATTGCGATATATGGTCTGGTACCAGCGGTGGTGCATGAATTCGATTTACTTACAGGGCGACTACGGTGATTCTCTTCGGCGGAGAATGATGGGTGACGAGAGTAAGACCCATTTGCCGTGGGGCCCGACCAGTACTCGAGAGATAAGTAATAAAGATTACTTGTAGTATTATTTTTTTCCATACAACTCATTTTCTAACTAATCGTTATGAACATGTACTAACGGGGATCCGAGGAGTTGCACACAGCTTGGTGTGCATGGCGAAAAAAAGTTTTCGGGCGTTCGGGTGTATTATGCTGCATCACACTGCTCCGATCGTCGAGGATTCCCAGTTCGATGGGCGCCTCATTGGCATGTTGCACGATGCTGGTGAGAACATCAACTGGCGTGTGATCAAGAAAGACTAACTAGCTCCGAACCAGCCAAATCGAGAACGGGTCCTTGTATACGACGATGACCTACCACCAGCCCCCGAAGGTATTATAAGTTAAATTATTTTACCATACATGTCAATTTTGTTTTCAAAGTGTGTTCTTAACAACTTCAACTCAAATGTTGCAGAAGACAACCCGGATTGGGCGTTCCACGATTGGGTGCTCGACAACAAAAAATGGCACGCCTACTACAATAAATATAATGTGCCGGTGCAGCTTGGCGAGGTAAGCTGGTTCGTCTCTGTATAAATTAAATTTTCGTTATTTTCATAAAGAAAAACTAACATTATATAACTGTAGGATGGTCATCCTATATGATGTGCCGAACCCACTTTCACTCCGGCAGACTTTGGCCTCACCGCCACCGGTGTAGAGGATCTCACCGGAGCCACACCATCGATGCCACCCCCCAGGTAGCACGACCACGAGGCTAGTGGCAGTGGGGCACAGCAGCCCACTGATGCTTGGGAGACTGCTGCGTTCGGGACACAGCCCCTGAGCACATATATTGGGGACTGGGAGACGGATCCATCACAGGCTACTCAGTATGATCCATGGCCCGATTCATACCGACGATCCACGGGCACAATGCAGGAGGACATGCATGTGGATCATTCTGATGACGAGGATGACATGCATGTGGATCTAACTCATAACGAGGATCTTCCACATCCACGGAGGAGGCGTGTGCAGCGAGAAAGGGCCCTTGTGCAGCCGCCGAGGGCGCGCGGGCCGGCTCCCAGACTATCATTGTCCGGTCGTCGTCGTCGATAGTTTTTTATATTTCATATTGTAGACCTGACAGTAGTATTTTTATATTTCCGTTTCTATATTTTATGTTGATTAGACGTTATTTGCTGATTTTATTCACTTTGTTTTCGTTTCTATATTTTATGTTGATCAGACGTTATTTGATTATTTTGTTCACTTATGTTTTAAACTATTCACAAATCATAAAATCCATCGTATTAAAAATATAAACAAATACATAATATTACAAAATACATAAATTATAAACATATTTATAAATAATTCATTATCGCATTTAAAAAAAAATTAATAAGTAAACCGCCCCCCGGAGGGGCGGGTTGGGGGGGGGGGGGGGGGTTTGGGCATGGGTGGAATTATTTTGGGAGCCTGGTTATTAAGATTATTTTATTTATTTTTTTGGTTATTAATAAAAATGGCGGCCTCTCCAGTCTCTCCTGTAAATAGCAATTTTTCCATTTAAATAATAAGAATAATAATGATAAACTGCTCCTATCATTAAAACTACCCATCTGTCTGTACAATCTCCTATTTTCGCTTCCTTCACATCAAATAAAAAGGAAACCTCTTTAATTTATAATTCCAATAGGAGACCCAAGCCAGATCTTCCTCGCCAAAATCAAGTTATGAAAGTATTAAGGTATCCAAATTCTATATTTAATTTGTGATTAGTAAGTAGATTAAATAACCCTTTTATATTGATTTAGTTGATAAGATTTTTGAAAATTATATATATAATTGTTTTATTGACTTATCGTTAGATTTTTGAAATTTATATGCTTGTTTAATTAGTTAAAGTAATTTCTGAATAAAGTTAAAGTAATTTCTGAATAAAAATCTAATTGATTATCAAATATTTCTTTGATAATATTATAATTTACGTTTGTAGAAATCCTTGGATTCACTAATGAATATCAACAAACTATTGATTATCTACTAGAGGAGCGGAGATTGGTGTTCCTCCCTCCAAACTAATTCATAATTTGAGCTCTTGGGCTGAGCTCTGCCGGAATTTCAAGATTAGGCCTTGGGCCTGGTTCGGACTTTCAAGATCCTTTATTTCTTTCTCTTCTCGTGACATGGCGTTGATGAGCCCACTGCCTTCTCTCTTAGCAGACCTCCAACGTTCCTTGTCTTCTCTTGCCACGATGCTCTCCTCTCAACTTCAATCTGACAATACCGTACCTCCATCGCAACAACCTTCTGTCGCCTCTGCTCCAACTATCCCCTCCCTCCCGCCTCAACCTTCATATGCTAATCTGATTCGGCAATCAATCTTATCCCAACCTAAACATCCTCCATCCCGTCAGACAGTTATCCCCTTCAATAGAGCTTTTTCTAAAATTCAGAAACTTCGTGATTTGGCCAAGAAGGGCATGGAGGTCTGTTACAAATGTGGAGATTCGGGCCATCTGACTGTCGCTTGCCGTAATGCCCTTGTATGCTTCCATTGTGGTAAAACCGATCATCGCTATATTTCATGCCGTAACCGACCTCAGCATCCACCTGTGCCTAAATTGGCCCCTTTACCATTGCCTCCACCTCCAATTCAACCTACCTTAGCCCCTTCTCAGCCTATCCAGCCGCATCCTATCCCATATCAACCTACTCATTCGCATCCTATCCCTTCTCATCCTATTCATCCTCATCCTGTCCCGACTCAGCCCAAACCTCCAAAACTGGTTAGAGCTGCACCAATACCCTCTCCTGTGCCCTTTACCAGTCTTCCTCCTCCTTCTCAGGCTCGACTTCTTGAGGCCAATACGCTCCCTATAATGCGCTTCTATGCTACGGCTGCTACATCTCGGTTTCGCCAAACTCTAAGTCATGGTATAGTATTGACTGATGTTGATTGCAAGGGTCCTAGATTCATCCAAGATCATCTTACTCGAACTTTTCCTATTCAGCATTGGTCTTGGTTAGCTCGGGAGCTTCCAAACAATCAATTCTTGGTGGCTGCACCTACCCTTGCTTGGCGGGACCAACGACTTCGGGACAGTAAGTTGGTGCTCGGTACCACATCTTTTCCAGTTTGTGCCTATGATTTTGATGTATTCAATCACCGTTCTCGCCTTCGTGCGTATTGGGTTCAAGTTAAGGGTTTTCCTCATGATCTTTGGCGTGATGCCGAGATTCGTCAACTGGCTCGAGATCTAGGTGGTGTTTTGCTTGATTCTGATCCCCGCTCTTTTGATCGCCGTACCATGGTTGGACTTCGTATAAAAATTGGTGTCCCTGATAAGGAGGTCATCCCGGCATGCAAATACCTCCTCTTCACTGAGGAAAATGGTGACAGTTATACACATGTAATCCAAACCTTTGTTGAGGATGAAACTGATGCCCTACCTTGGGGTCACTCTCGTTGTCAACTTTTTACTAAGAAGCGGTCTCGGTCTTCATCTCCACCCCCTCTGCATCAGAAAAACCCCGTGCTTTTTTCTGACATCGCTAGTTCCTCGACAAACCGTGATGCCTTCGACTCTGTCCCTTTCACTGCCCCAGCTGCTTTGGCATTCTCAGGCCTAGCTTCTGCCATTCCAAATCAAGATTTTTCTGCCGCCCCTAACTCATTTCCTGCTGTACCAGTTGCTGATTTTTCTTCTATACCAGCCCCTTCCTCTATCATTCCTGCTGCACATGTCCCTGTCCCGCCTCCTACTGTCAAGGAACCTGTCCCTGTCCCTGTCCCTGTTCTGCCTCCGACTCCTGCTGTCCATGCACTTACCTCTACTTCTCTGACTGAGACACATTCCTCTACTATTTTAGCACCAATTACTCTCACTGACCTTGCTGTTGCAACTATGGCAACCATTACTGTCAAGGAGCCGAACTCCATAACAGTCCCTGTGCTGCCACTTTCCTCTGTACCAGAAATTCCCTTCATTTTTTATGCACCTTCCTCTCCTATTATTCCTTCAGATAGTGCTACTGTACCAGTGCCAATTGCCTCAACACTACCTTTCCCTCTGCCTCAACCGATGCCTATTCCTGTAGCAATTGCGGAACCTGTGATAGTTGCTGCTGTGGACCCGGTGACAGTTGCTGACCCGATGATAGTTGTGGACCCGGTGACAGTTGCTGACCCGATGATAGTTGTGGACCCGGTGACAGTTGCGGACCGTGGCAAGCGACCTGTGGCTTCGGATGCCAAGTCCTCGGACGAGTTGCGTCATAGCTTTCGTCTCCGCATGAAGGAAGTTGCTGGCAAGGCTCCTAAAGGTGGCAAAGCAGGCACTTCTTCAGGTAATGTTATTCTTACTCAATTTCCGTATGTTACTCTCACTGATAAGGAGATACTTAATTTGTATAATCTTAGTGGGTTTTCATTGGGCTCTACTGAGGAGGAGATGTTTCATGCGGTTCAATGTTTAAAATCTTTATCTAACTCTAGATTTCATGATTCCTTGTATACTGTTCTGAATACCAAAGTTTCGATTCCTCCTACGACCCTAACTGATATTAGTTCTCTCATCTTAAATGCTTTAGAAGAAGCAAGTTTTACTAATGATTAGTTTATTTAATTGGAATGCAAGAGGTTAAGGTTCTTCTGTTAAACGTCGTTTTCTTCGAGATACCCTTTCTAATAAGAAAATTGATTTAGTGGGTATTCAAGAGACTAAGAAAGACTCTTTTGTCAATAGAACCCTTAATTCTTTTAGTTCTACAATTTCTTATTGGATTGTTAAAAGTTCGCAAGGTTCTTCGAGTGGTATTTTAGTTGGTATAAATGAAACCAAATTTTTAATTCTTAATACTTGGATTATGGATTTTTCTATCACAATACATCTCCGTAATAAATTTGAGGATTTTGATTGGTTATATACTGTGGTTTATGGTCCGGTCCTTTCTTCCCAACGATCCAATTTTTTCAATGAAATTCGTTTTATTAGTTCATTGGGTATTCCTTCTTGGCTTATTGGGGGTGACTTTAATTTAATTAGAACTCGTCAGGAAAAGCAAGGTACTACTTTCAATTATGTTTTAAGCAATAGGTTCAATAATCTCATCTCTAATTTGAAATTAGTTGAGTTACCATTGGTTGATAGGAAATTTACTTGGGCTCGGTCGTCTACCTCAAGCTCTAAAGCCCTTTTGGATAGATATTTTTGTTCCAATCAATGGCTTACACATTTTTCATCTTCTATAGTTCATTCTTTACCTCGTATTTTTTCAGATCATAATCCTCTCATTCTAACTACTGGTGCCTTAATTAATTTTCACCAAAAAAATGTTCGTTTTGAAAAAAATTGGCTTTCTCAGGCCGGCTCCGTTGACTTGGTTACTACATGGTGGTTGTCGTATAATTTAGGAGATGATTTAGGTAATTCTTGGAAGTATAAATTACAATTCTTTAGACAAAAATTACGAGGTTGGCATGCTAACCTTGTTGGAGAGAAGAGGAGATTGAAATCATCTCTTCTTGAACATATTGCCTCTTATGAACTACAGCAAGATTCTAATTCTTTATCTCCTTTTGATTACTCTCACTGGCAAGAGTGCCAATCTAGTTTACATAGGCTTTATAAAGAGGAAGAAATTTCTTGGCACCAACGTTCTCGTTTAAGGTGGTTTTTAGAGGGTGATTCCAATACTGCTTTTTTTTCTTATTTCAGCTTCTACTAGAAAGAAGAAAAATGCAATTTTTTCACTAGATATTGATGGTATTACAGTATTTGATCCTATGATTCTTAAACGTCATATAACCTCGTATTATAAGGATTTATTAGGCACCAATTCATCTCGACTACTCTATTTACAACATGATCTGTGGCCTCTTTCGGAGCGTTTAACTCCTTCTCAACAACTTTCTCTTGAACTTCCTTTCACTATGGATGAAATTAGGAAAATTATTTTTTCATGTAATCCTAGTAAAGCTCCAGGTCTTGACGGTCTTTCTTTTCTTTTCTATCAATCTTTTTGGGATCTCATTCATCCAGATATTTTCAAGTTATTTCAATCTTTTTATCATAGAACTTTAGATATTTCCAAACTGAATCTCGCTTCTATTTGTTTGATTCCCAAAAAGGAAGATGTCTCAACTATTAAACAATTTCGGCCCATTAGTCTTATTAATTATAGCTTTAAGATGATTACTAAACTTTTAACCAATAGACTTTCTTTAGTATTAGATCCTCTTATTGATGATTCTCAGGCAGCTTTTATCAAAGGTCGATTAATTGGAGATAATATAGTTTGTGCTCATGAGGTTTTACATCAAGTTCGATTGTCTAAGCAAAAGGAAATTCTTCTCAAACTTGATTTTGAAAAGGCCTTTGATAAGGTTAATTGGGATTTTCTGATAGAGGTTTTAGTTGCTAGAGGTTTTGGTGTACTTTTTATTAATTGGATTAGGGATATTTTGCAAAGTGGTAGAACATGTATCTCTTTTAATGGTGAATTAGGCGATTATTTCCACTGTAAGCAAGGTCTCAGACAAGGAGACCCTCTTTCTCCTTTACTTTTTGATTTGGTAGCAGATGCTCTTAATAAAATTCTTAGTAAAGCCCAACAAGCTGGATTTATATCTGGATTAGGAAATGATATTAAAGTTTTGAATTTATATTTTGCGGATAACACTTTATTATTTTTGGAAGCTAATTCACTCATATGGTTGAACATTTAAAGTTTATCCTTTTGGGTTTTGAAAATTTATCGGGTTTAAAAATAAATTTTGAAAAAAGTGAACTGGTTCCTCTAAATATTTCTGGTCATGAATCAACTCTATTAGCTAGACAATTAAATTGTAAAATTGGTTCTTTACCCATTTCTTACTTAGGTGTTCCTCTTCATTGGAAGAAATTAAGTTTGAATGATTGGTCCCCCTTAGTGGATAAAATTGATAAACGTTTACAAACTTGGAAGGGTTCTTTATTATCTTTAGGTGGTCGTGTCACTTTATTAAATTATGTTTTGTCATCAATGCCTCTCTATTGGCTTTCCATTTATAAAGTTCCAGTTTCTATTAGGAACAAGATTGATATCATTAGAAAGCGTTTTCTTTGGGCTAATGGTACCTCTGGAAGAAGGCGATATCACCTTATCAAATGGTCCATAGTTTGTTTGCCCAAAAATCAAGGGGGATTAGGAGTTCTAAACCTACACTTTATGAATATTGCATTATTAGCCAAATGGTGGTTTCGATTTAAGGACCCTACCGTAACCGGTAAGTGGAAATTGATTTTAATTGCTAAATATGATTCTTCTGGTTTAGCTTCTACTAGATTTTCTTCTTTCTGGACCAGTATTCTAGATCTTACTGACATTTTTAATATGGGTATTAATAGGATTGTTGGCAATGGTAGGGATACTAATTTTTGGTTAGATCGATGGCATGGTGATTGCGCTCTATTTTGTTATTTCCCAAATCTCTTTAGAATTACTATAGATCCTTCTATTACTGTCTCTGTAGTTTTCTCTAATTTTCCATTTAGTTTGCAATTTAGCAGGCAATTAACGGGAATTATTCTTTGTGAATGGCATCAACTTTTAGGGCTTTTTCCTTTTCATTCTTTAGCTTCGACTCACCTGGATAGTATTTCTTGGCGATGGACTTCTACAGGTCTTTTTACTGTCAACTCTCTTTATAAATGGTTTTTATTTAGTGGTTTTACTAACAATACCTACCATACCCTTTGGAAGTCCAACATTCCCCTTAAGATTAAAGTTTTTGTTTGGTTACTTCGACAGGATAAAATTCTTACTAAATGTAATTTACGGACCCGTGGTTGGCAGGGTAATGTGGATTGTGTATTTTGTGGTGCTCCTGAGACTGTAGACCACCTTTTTGTTACTTGTCCTTTTATTTCAACCTTATGGTCTTGGATCGGTAATCATAACAATTTCGTTTTTAATTGTATTCAGGTTTCGGACCTTTGGCATTTTGATTATTGGGTTCCTCTAAAGGATTCCTTATTGGTTGAGTTAATTAGGGCTGCCACTTTATGGATTGTTTGGTTAACCAGAAATAAGATTTGTTTTCAGAATGCACCAATACCTCCTATTAGTTCGGTAGCATCTTCCATAATTGCTTTGACTTCTTTTTGGTGTAAAGCTCGTTTAGATAACTCTTATTTTAAATTATCATTGATTATGCCTTTCGATGTTTCTCCTTTAACTCATTTAGGCCCCTTGATTGTTCTATTGGATTCGGATTCACAGGGTACAGACGGGGCCCCTACACTTGGGTTCGCCGTGTCTGATAGAGAGTTCTCTGAAGCCATTGAGGAGGCCGCTGGATTGTCGTCTCCTGATTGGTCTTTGGTGGATACTGAGTCCTCTTCACCTAGTATGATTGACATTAGTGATTGATTTTCTTAGATTATATTTCTCTTCTTTGCTTTGTGTTGTGCTAGTTTGCTATTGTTGCTAGTTGGATACTTGTCTCTCTTTAGTTTAGAATAAGTGGATTTTAGGTGCTATGCACGGTTTAGTAAGTGTTGTACAAACATTGTTTCGTAATGAAACCGGTGGAAATTCCACTTTTTCAAAAAAAAAAAAAATAATCAACAAACTTAATTTATCGCATGAAGATCAATTCTTCTATTTTTTTATTAATTTAATTATTATTTTTTATTACAAGGAAATCTATTCAACAAACTAAACAATATTCTATTCCTCATGAAAAACAATTTCCATTATAATTGTCTTATCGTATATTAACAACTATATTTATATTTAGATCTTATGAATGATATTCGGATTATGTACTTAACCAAAAATTAGTTTAGTAACAGACCTTGTCTAAATAGAATTATGTATAAATATTAAATTAGAAACTGTGTTACATGGTCTAGGTTCGAGTAATGAAGTAAGAAGTAACATAGAGGCAACAATGAACTATCCCACAACAACATGTACGGGTTTTCTGGACATTGTCAAATTGTTACTTAGCGTTTTATATGCATTTTATTTATTTATTTACTTATGGAATTGTGCATATTGAATCGAACGACCCATTTGGCTAGTTTAGAAACTTAATAGGATTATTTCATATCGATCATGAGACTTGTAAGTAGAATGTGTTAAGCATGGCGTTGTGTCGTGTTAAATGAGACGAACGTAAAATGTAACGAATGAGTTAAAGGAAAGGAGCCAACATGCGTTGAACGCATGTTGGAATGTATACATTGGGTCTGGGTTCGACTAGACCCCTCGTTAACGTGACTGTAGGCGAAAGCGGTCCTGTCACGGATGTGATTGAAGGCTGACGCGGTCCTGTCGCGTACGTGATTGTAGGCGAAAGCAGTCCTGTCACGTACGCGATTGTAGGCGGAAGCGGTCCTATCACCGCCAAGACCTAGCGGCATATGAATTCACCGCCTAGTGAGGCACACGAAATGGATTAACGGAATTTTGAAAGATAATTTAAAAAGTGTGTATTTGTGTGTGCTTGTGTGTGTGTGATGTAAATTGAATTTAGTAAGATTGCATTTCAAGGATATAATTTTAATATCCTGTTTGTATATATAAGTGAATTTGACAAACTTCGGGACTGGAACTAAATCCCGTACTGAGAGACTGTTCGATCTCTCACCCGTTCCACTTTTATGTGGGTTCTAGGAAATGATGAAGCCGGCGAGAAGCACTAATAGGAGGGATGCGGATCAGGAAGTTAACGAGCAGACGGCTCAAGTATCTTTTTAATTTATTTAGTTAAACTTAAATTCTCTCTTTAGAAGTGGATACATTGACTAATATGACAATTATCGGTTTGTTTGCCATATTTGTCTTGATCTTATGTTAAATGTTTGTTATGTACTCGAAACTATTTGTGTTGTTAGAAGACTTTGTTTAAATTTAATATGCTGCATGAGTATTTATTATTGATAATGTATATGATGTGCACACGTCTTACGTATAAATACGTGGCGGGTTGTCTCGGAGTGTGACAAATATTATGTATACACTTCATGAAAATTGAGCTGAAGAAAATTAGACAATTAAGTATGATATCATATATTCACATAATTAAACTGTAAGTTTCTAGGACACAGTTGATCAAAAGTATGACTAACCACTAAATAAAATATTCCATTAAAATGTTCAAAAAATTAATATCCATACAATTGTTACATTGCTATTTTAATCTACATAAAATCCTCAAATAATTAGCAATTATGGCTTCTCATAATCAATTCTTGGCAGCATATAATAGCAATTTAATTGACCTTGGCTTAACCAAATAAATAAAAAAATATTACAAACTTTTTTTTGTCAATACATGAATTGCTACTGGATCTAACAGGTAGCTAGCTACCACATCAACAATTAAGGATTTCATCAAGCTTTATTAGAAAGTAAATCGATAAAAAAATTCTTGTATAAAAACTCCCACTAAACCACAACAAAATTATAGGGTCTTGGTCAACTGGTTTGTCTAGATACAGAGTTTACTTATATCATATTTTGGTGCATGGCAGGTACGTACTCGGCCAATAACATTTATCACCACAACGATAACATGAATTCCCTATTTACTAAAAATGTCTATTTTTCTCTTTCTCATTATTTATTCACTTTTAGTGGAAAGATGTGTCTTTTCTTCATTATCACATCTAAATCTACGAGTTTGTCAAGAAAAAATAATAATTATTTGTGTTGATGCATTCACTTCAGGGAATGAAGCATAACTAATTAGACATAATTCATGATTTTTCATCAACAACTCGATATTTTTATTCAACCAAAAGGAAATAAGAACTTTACTCAAAGTATTTCTTAAAATCTTCTTCAGGAGAATTAAATTATAAATAAAAATAATATAAACATCATGTAAAATTGCATATCATATAAATTTTCATTTTGGAATTTTCTTCATGAAAATTTCTTATAATCTTCTTAAACAAATTATATTTCTTGAAATATTTTAAAGGAAGATTAAAATTATTCAAAAATAATATTTTTATGTATATACGCATCATACAAAATTTCTTGAAATCTTCTTCAAGAAGACCTTCTTAATATCTTTTGAAATCTTCTTCAAGTAAATTAAATTATTAAAAAGAAAAATAATATTCAATTAAAAAATTATAGTACACAAAAAAAAATATTAATATGAGTCAGATTAATATTGAATAGTTAAGAAATGGCTTCGAGCCATACGATAAAATGAATTTATCTAACTATATGACAGATTAATATGATGCCATATTTAGTTAGATTGATATCTCACATTTTTCAGTTATTTGGTAGAAATCGAGAAATTACTAACAAATGGCTTAGGGCCATATGATAAAATTAGAATCTAAGATTAACAAATGACTTTAAAGTTGATAATTTATAATTAACATTTCGCTTCGGGCCATTTGAAAATTTATTATTAACAGATTGCTTCGGACCATTTGATATTAATATAATATAAAAATAAGTTTGACTTTTATAAACATTATTCATATGACTTCGGGCCATTTCGTTAACATAATTTATATTCAAATAACTTCGGACATTTTATTAAGGGAAAATTGGTTATTTGCCACTCCAAAATCTTCAAATCTGAAAAATACCATCACAAAACTATAAATCTGAAAAATACCACTCTAAACTTAGTTAATTCTTAAATTTGCCACAAATACACATTTTTTAAACTTTTTTTTTATTAAAAATTAACTTAAAAATACAGTTTTGAGATACGTATAATGAGGGGTCTGAAGGGTATATAGTGAAATACAGAAATACGTATCTCAAAACTGTATTTTTCAGTTAATTTTTAATAAAAAAAAGTATAAAAATTGTGTATTTGTGGCAAATTTAAGAATTAACTAAGTTTAGAGTGGCATTTTTCATATTTATAGTTTTCTGATGGCATTTTTCAAATTTGAAGGTTTTGGAGTGGCAAATAACCAATTTTTCCTTTTATTAACATAAATAATTATGTTTAATAAGATATTAATATAAACAAAACTTTATCACAATATAATATTAGAGATGGCAAAAAAAATAATGATGGCAATTAAAATATCAAAAATTTATCTTGAATTATCTTGAACCAGTAAAGCTTTCTATAACATGTTAATAAAATAATGATAAACAAGGATAAACAAGAATAATCAAAATAGAAAGGGCAATAAAAGATAACAATATCTTTATTCATATATATTTCATGTGTCTTACATATGTGCAATACATGATTACAAAGTCTCTATTTACAGGCTTCAAATTGTAAATGAAAAGCCATATATATTAATCCAACAACAAATAGGGAAATGAATTTTTATAGTAGTGGGGCATGAATTCCAATAGTAGTGCCGTCGTGGGAAATGAATTGAGGATTATTGGGAGTTACAAAAAGAATGGAATCCATGCATTTACAATATATTTATAACACGGAGTAACTTTTTCTTGATATTTATGCAACACAGGGTCCCTCAAAACGTAGATGGTCGTACATGATACCACTAAACATAGAGCCTCGAAATGACTGTGTAAGATAAATGGTATTCTCCCCCTGAGTTAGCAATTTTCCATCTATTGGTACTTCATAATTCCACTGAAATCCATGAATTCCATGCCGTGCAATTGCATTTCCGTCACCAAATTGATGTGTTTGTAAAAGTGGTTTTCCATTGGGATTATTCACTTGAACCTAAAATCAGAATAATGTTATAGGTGAGATAAAGTGGTGCATTTATCAATCTAATTAAAACCTGGCAGGTACCATGAACCTATATGGTACTTGCTAGTAAGGAAATATTGAGTTCATGAGAAGAGGATATAACCTCTAGTCTTGCAAAATTAGCAGTTGCGATAGCTAGACGTAACATATAAGTACTGTTTTGTTGTATGTCTGTGAGGGAGAACTTGATCTGCCATGTTGTTGGGTGATATTCATTTCCAACTTTCCTATATAAGGGAGAGAAACACAATGAATTGGCCAAGTAAACAAGTTTTGATGCTTATATAACACACACAAAATCAAAGAGGCACAACTAATTAAAAACAACGTTTGCGAAATGTAGCCAATCGAATAAAATAAATGAATCAGAAACTTTTCTACCGAGTGTGAAGATTATGTATATAAAGAAGGGTGCTTGATGATACCTTGTTACTTGAGCAAAAAACCAATCTTTTTTGTAATCACTGGTACCAACATTGTAAACTAGGTCTTCTTTTGGGTACAAGTCTGTGTATCTCTCCCAGAGACCATACTGCCTGTACCTGAGATATTTGAAACAAAAAAAAAATTGAATCTTTTCTGAAAGAGGGATAAAAATATAGAGAAAAATCAATCGCATATTGTTGAAAGGGGGAATATTTGATAGCCTTCCGAAATTTTTTTAAGGTGCCTAGCTTTTACACATTTCAAAAATCCTACTTCCTCAAAAAGTTCAAAAGTATAAAAGAACATCTTATTTAATAAAAAAGATATTTTTTCAAAGAAGAAAAGTTGTATGTATTCAAAATGTAACTCAAAAGTCTCAAATAAGTGGCAACTAACTTCTCCAAATTTATGTAAAGTTTGTTGATATTTTTGCTGACATCAGGAATGAAGAACTCAGCTGCACTTCTATCAGGGACTCCAATCTCCCACAAAGTGGGTCCTGCTCTTGGCGGTGTGAATGTGAGTGCGCCAAGATCTATTTTTGAACCTAATTGCATAAAGTGTCAAATTAGTAGAAACAATAAAAAATACTAAAAAATTACAAGTATTAGCAGTCCATATAAAAGATAGTACAGTTTGAAGAGAACCAATAATTTCATGGAATATATATACCAAATAATTACGTTCACTTTTGGTTTTGTAAATCATAAGCTAGTTCCTATGGAAAATGGTACGTGTAATTCTATTGTTATTTTGTGTCTCAAGATTTGTAATAAAAAGCTAATGCAAAGCAAATAATTTTACCAGCAGAGATGGATATTGTAACATTATGCATGAAATCACCAACAAATCCTGGGGCCCAAGCATACAAGCTGTAATTTCCGGGTATTATGTTGTTTATGGTGAAACTGCCCTTTGCGTCAGCTCTCGTCCAAAATTGGTAGCCCTAATCATGACAAAATTGAAATTAAATATTTACGTCAATGAGAAATTGAAAACAAAATATGTAGGGAAATTAAATTATGACATAGAAAATAGATATAAACAAAAATAAGGGTCGGTACCAATATATGGGAAGGAAAATTAATTCTTGCATAATGTAATCATGTCTCATTTTTGTTTACTTTTCTATTTTGGTTCGGTTTTTTCAGTAGCATATTATATTAATAATAATTATAATTATAATACTAATAATAATGATATGTTGATGATGATCCGATTAATATTAATACTATTGTAAATTATTTGTTGACAAATTACGACATATATTACCTTGCATTCTGATTGCCAAGATCCAGGTTGGCCAGGTAAGGCCAGTCCCACATAAGGCAAATCAGTGGGCGTACTTGTTTTATTGTACCTATAATTGTTGTAAAAGAAACTTTGTTTGTCACTGATATTGATATAATTACAGAAATCCTTGGTGCATAATTACATAAGCAAGTACAGTACAAATAATTTTGAATATCACAGTAAGGAAAATGAATTCTTTCTAACAAATTATTCAATTTAAATTTTTGGTAACTACATTTTTTTTTGTTTGGACAAGATAAAATAAATTACCAGTCATAAACTGAAAATCTTCCGGTGACCGTGCCCCTTTGATTCTGTTTTAAGAAATCCTTTGAAGCAGGAAAGTTATAAGGCCAATTCTTGACCTCCTTTTGCATCTGTTAAATATATATAGTAATTTCATGCATCTGTAATTTTGTAAAATTTTTATCTTCATTTAATAATTAATTATTTATATTTATACTACCGAAGAACCAACCTGTGCTTTGGCATCCTGCCATAGAAGATCACGTGAACTGCCACTATGACTTTGATTTGAATTTGAATTTACGTAGATGAAAATAGGACCCAAGGTTTTCTTCCAATACTCTCCATCTTGTATACCGAAGTGTATATCTTTACCGACATAGTGATCTCCTATAAACATCTGTAAATACAAATTCATTCGTATGAACTGTCAAAAGAACTGTCTTCAGCTATAAATAATGTAAATATCATTCTAGTTTCACTCAATGAGTACAAGCATCGAGTGCATTTGCTCACCGCAAGAGAAATAGGACCTGTATGGGAGGTCAGATCCCGCTTGAGAGGCCCGCCGGTTTTGAACTCGTTGCTTGGTGTTATGACCCAGAAGCCGGTTGATGGATTGTCGCTGATCCATCCATGTACTTGGTTATCCTTGTTGTCCAATGAATACTGGTACTTGTCATCCACCTATAAAGATCCAAGTTTTAAATCAAATAACCAATGCAAATTTAAAAAAAAAAATGAATAAGTAATATGTCTATGTAATTATAGATCTCTTTATTCATTTTTTAAGGGGGCCATGTTTATTATATATTCATAGTTATTGATAATTGATTACCTCTTCTAATTCATTTGAATATTATGCCTACGTCATTATATTGCATTGTGCAGATGGTTGATAAATTACCTCTCCTTTTAATTGTGGGACACTTGGGTTAACAAGCAGTACGGCCTCTTTGTAAGCCAATAGCCCAGCCTTTGGTGGATCTCTGTCGCTTAATGCTGGCATTTCCTTCTGCTTATCATCAGATATTACCATGTAGTGAAATCTGATATAACCAATAGTTACAAATTAATTTAATCTTGAGAATACTGCTGGATACTAGTTATTATTTGCATCTATCCACCAAGGATATTTATGTGTGTGTATATATATATATTGAACAATATCAATTAATTTTCATATTGTGCTGGTAGTACACATGTTAGATACAACAAATTCTATGTCATTGGTAAATTTTACCTATCGCCATTAAGCTTGATGGCGACCCTGGTCTCAGCAATATCGAAGGCTGGCCAACCTTTCTCATGCTCCAATATGGAATATGTGTAAAATCCCGAAACACCACGCATCATAATGTACCTAGAAGAAATCAAAGCATATTACTTATTACATGATTGCACAACCTTCTCATTTTCTGTTATAACTGTAGTAGCAACAATGAATTCTTGATATGTGGTTATATTATCGGATAAAACAATTGCATCTATACCAATTTATGAAATGAAAAAGGAACATATAATGCAAAATAATAGAGAATAAAATTAACCTGATATCGGTATTGAGGTGAGCTAACTTATTTCGAAGGGATACATCCCATTGTCTACTGAAAGAGATCTCAACCTGCTCATCTGTTTCCACTATCGCCTTAAAATCAGTTCCTTCCAACCTACTCAACATGACAATAACTAATATTCAGTAACTTCCATTTCTAGAGTTTAATAAAATGGATGAGTTATTATGTACCAAAAAGAAAGATATGTTATATTTAAATTTGTCATGTTCTAAACCTATTTGGCTAACAATATACGAGGCAACAAACCTGTAAATCTTTGTTTTTTGTTTTTGGGGCATGATTTAGAGGGTCATAGCCATTCAATCTCATGTGTGCAAATACGTTTATATCAAAAATACTTACATGTCCATGCCAGCCTTATTTGTGGATCCAGGATAGTTCCAATCCACATCCCAAAACCTAAAATTTGCATTTAGAATGACCGTTAGTATTTCATCACATTTCAGCATGAATTTCAAGTTTTCAACTTCATCAAGAACACACTATAGTACTGATATTAACCTTTAACTGTCCCTCCTCCACTTACCCTCCCCCCCCCCCCCAAACCCCACCCACACACACCTTTATTTATCTTATCATTTGTTATAATTGACTTTTCTCATAATTTCATCTGAAATATAAAATGATAAGACATAAACGACATTCTCTGCATGCTATTTCCACACAAAATAAAAGAATAAGAACACTGAAATAAACAGGAAATAAATAGTTTAAATAGATACTAATTGTGCGTACCCTCCTAGGTTGCTCACTGGGTGAGGGCAATCCAAAAGATTATCTATTCCATTGTACTTGATGCCGGTCATACGGCCATGGGGCTTCGAAATGGTCACTTGAAGGATGCCGTTATCCATCACCACCTAAAATGGGCATGAATCTTAAAGGTGACTTGAATGTTAAAATACTATACCACATGATGTAAATATTTTTGGTTATGATGGCATGACGACCAATATAAATTTATAAATTTATAAAGTTAGTATACCCAGAAAGCTTTCAAACTTTAATTAGTAGATAGCTCACAATTTTAAATTTGAAAGACTCCATAAATTTATTATCGATATAAAAACTTCTAATCATCATCAATATAATTAAATATACAACTCTAAAAAAGGCTTGGTGATCAATAATTAAGTACCTGCCAAAATATAAACAAATTTGATTTGCTATACAATTATGTGTGCTCAATTAAGCAAAAATAAATAACTAATTAAATCATTAGTAACATACCTGGCTATCTTCTACATGCAAAGTAACTCTTTCAGAGCTTGTCTGCATTTCAGAGCTCATTGCAGTAGCAATGAATACACAGAGGACAGAAAGAAGCAGCACAGGCACCTGATAGCTTTTCGACAAAATCGCCATACTTGTATCTTTATTTTATTTTCCTTTAGATGAGTACCAGTATCAAGTCCTTTTATAAGAGTCCTTTTATTTTCCTTTGTCTGTTAATTTCTCTTACTATATGCAAGCTCTGTTTGTAAGATCACCCTAGCATTAACTACTTGCACAACTTTGACAGTGTAGTGACCAAACTTCCACTTGTGGCCGTTTTCTTCTGCAAATAGGTAACTAATTCCATGTCAAATTAACTTCTCTCAGTGTTTCCACTCTGCACTTTAATTTC
Organism: Carex arenaria; assembly: GCA_964058825.1. Taxonomy (NCBI): domain Eukaryota; kingdom Viridiplantae; phylum Streptophyta; class Magnoliopsida; order Poales; family Cyperaceae; genus Carex; species Carex arenaria. The sequence continues at coordinate 156,817 of CAXKVW010000002.1, read as the reverse complement.
TATGATAGTCAACTGAAGTAGCAAATAATTTTGGCAAGATATGTGATCTACAGTGTATGTAATATCCGCGCCACAATCAAATATATTCCTTATTTAATGTTAAATATGTAAATAAATTAAATGGGTGTTAATTTATTCTTTTTTTAGAAAAAAGTCGATGGAATATATATATTCCATTGCATTACCGTCCATATTATTAGTAACTTATAACATACTCTATTGACATTTTTACTACTAACCATTCCAAAAACTAATAACCTCTGAGGCAATATAGTGGTCTCAATACACAACTCATCCTTCATCGACAACCTATCAAATACCAGCTTTAACTGTACCAATAAACCGGTACCGGAGCCATGTATTTAAGAGACTATATCAGACACACCCATTTTATATACAACCAGGTGAAGCCTTATTTATATATGATTTAGGAACAAATATCATCATCATCATCAAGTTTGTAGTACCTATAGTCTACATATAGAGATCCAACTATTAGCTTTCACATATTTGAGAATACATACATACATATATATATACATACATACATACATACATATATATATATATATATATATATATTCCAAGTACTATTAGATTTCACATATTTGAGAAGTACAAAATATATATTCATTTTAAATAGCATATCTTGAAATCTGGAAGCTTGACCTCAACATTTCTTTTTCAAAAAAATTAATAATAACATACCTTATAATAACATTTATTTCCTTTGAGCACCTTATAGTTCTTCAATCAACACCTCAGTTGAAAAGGTGTTGATTGGTAAGGAAATTCCCTTCTCTTGTATACCTTCTTATCTCTGATCTCTTTTAACACATGCAAAGATAGTTATCATGGAAATGATCTATTTTATGTGCTATATAAAAAATAAAAATAAAAAAAGATGGTTCTATCCAACAGAAAAACATCTGGTCCGGCATTGTATGATGCAAAAATGTAGCTATCTGGATGCAGAGCTATCCGGATGCACCGTACGTATAAGATATAACTAAATATAGTTAAAAGGGGTTAGTCTGTTACACATCCATGAATTGGTGAATGTTTGTGAGTTAATATTTAGCTTATTATGAGAAATTTAGAGTTGAATTTGAATTGAACATATGTTTTGGGGAAAATTGTGGGACACGTAAAATAATACTTAGCTTTAAGTCATGAATTTGAAATAATTAGGCTTGGGTAACTTAGTGAGTATGAAGTTCCAAACATAGACCTCAATTGATATATTTTTAATATCAATTTCGTAATATTACGCTAGCTCAATTATCTCATTTTTATGATTATTATACTTGTATCATTCTTTTCAAGAAAACTGAAATGTAATATTTAAAAACTTAAATTAATTTTTAGACTTTTGTGTGATCTGGGTTACATAATATTTTATGGCTTAAAGTCGATTAAAAATAAACTTTAGGATATGTATATTCTTGAATCACAAATAAATTGAAACTCTTAATTGTTCTCGACCGAGCCTCACCTAAAATAATTTCGTGACTTTTGAGCACTGTGGTGAATGGAACTAATAAAAGGAAACATTAAACTATTGATTCAGTTTGGTTAATTCGTAAGAGGTATAGACTCTTCGTAATTGGAGTAAGAAGGATTATCCAATATGTCCACACCGTAGCAACACGCTGATTTTATCGTCTTGACAATGCTAAGGTGCGGATTTCGAGTTATTCTCAGTTCCTTCCAACTTGTTTATTTTCTATTGTCTATTTGTCGATTTAATTGCTTGCTTGCTTGTTGTTAATTTATTTCCTTGGTTGCTAATTAGCTTCTGATTGATGAATTGATTATTGTGATTTAATTACGGGATTATTTGGTTAGCAATGTCGATTTGGTTGCTTGATTGATACGTATGGTAGTGGTGCTTGCATAATGCATGACATTACATGAACCATGTAAGTGTTATAGTGATTGGAGACTATAATTAGCAAACCATGAAATACTTGATCCCTTTTAATAGCAAACCAAATAGGGTTGTATGGTGACACACTTTAGACAAGGTTATGGAACTTAGCATTGTATGCATAAACCTCAAGTATGGTATTATATATTTATTAGACTAGAGAATGACATAATTTAATCAATTGGTTTAATATTATTTGAAACCTGATTTGGTTTGCTTCATTGCTATGGTTTTGATAATTGCTTGTTGATTTCTAGTTTGTTTGTCATTCTATAGATATTTGTTATAATGTTCAATTATATATTATGAATGCATGATATGACTTAGGAAACATGATCATACTTTTCTGAAATTGGTGCATGGCTTGTCATAAAATGACTTGTTGATTCATGAATTTGATTTAAGAGAACCATTGTTTGATAAAAATGCATAAGTATTTCTCATGAAGTATAACATAGTCATATGTGCATTTTATTGAATATTGAACTTGGAAACTTGACCGGTCATGTAGGCGCTGTTCTTTCGTGGTAGCGCATGACTGGGGTCATGTAGGCGCTGTTTTCGTGGTAAGCACATAATTTTTCTTATGTAGGCGCCGTTAATTCGTGGAAGTGCATAACATAAATTATGCAGGAGCCGTATTCGTAGTAGCGTGGGATTCAGGTTATGTAGGCGCTGTTCTTTCGTGGTAGTGCATGACTGAAGACATGTAGGCGCCATTTCGTGGTAAGCACACAATTTCAAGGTTATGCGCATAACAGAAATTGTGCAGGTATTTGTGGTAGCGCATGACCCGTAGTCAGAAAAAAAAAATTTAGATTTTGAGCATATGACAGAAATCTTAAAAGAATTGCTTTACAAGAACATTTGTGCATTAAGTAGAATTCATAAGCATTGCATGATACATAGCATATAAGTTTTGAACTTGTTATTGTGAATAGTGTAGAAAATTTGTACGTTTGTTTTTGACAAAACTTTGAAATGAACTATGGGCATACTTCGGCATAGCATGCATATGAGTAATTGATTGAACATCATGCTTGAAAATTTGACCGGTCATGTAGGCGTTGTCTTTTCGTGGTAGCGCATGACCGGGGTCATGTAGGCACTGTATTCGTGGTAGCGCGTGGGTTAGTCATGTAGACGCTGTACTTTCGTGGTAGCGCATGACTGGGGGTCACGTAGGCGCCGTATTCGTGGTAAGTGCACAATTTCAGGTTATGGCCATAACAGAAATTGTGTAGGCGCTGTATTCGTGGTAGCGCATGACCCATAGTTAGAAAAAAGGAATTTTCAAATTTTGAGTATTGCATTATGTGAATTTATGTTATGAAACTTGATATGTGAACTTCTATTTGAGTTGTACTTTTTGAAAATGTTGGTGACCTGTTTGTGTGATATATTCAATATTTATGGCTTCAATATTGGTGCATATGACATAATACATGAGCATTTCATAATAGGAACTAATGTTAGAGTAAAGCATTGAGACCAATGCATATTTCTTGGCAAATTATTATTTACATGCTACTTGATTGATTTCAGTTTTGCAATATGTTTATTCTTGAATTTTTATTATCGATGTTGTTTTCTTTTATTTGAACTCGGTGTGTTGCTTGATTTCTATTGGTTGGATCTAAGAATAACTCAACTGGAACTAAATACCGCACTGAGAGATTTTCAATCTCTCACAGTTCAACTTTGTGGGTTCCAGGTACAAAGCATAAGACACGAAAATAATATGCTCAACTAGAAGACTGCGGGACATGCCACAAAGTTTTTACAGGTATCTTGGCTCTTGTCTATGTCATTGGTAGTGTATGTATATATTTATAAGATTGTGCTTAATAATAAAATCGCCTTACGCTGATTGCGCGGCGGGTTGTCGGCCCCGCTGTCGGGGTGTGACACTACAGGACTTAAAAATTACAACCGACTTTTTCCAGAGGTATTCGAACAGATCATATCCCAATTCATTTATATCGGTTTGATCCGCATCAAGATTTGCGTGGATGACTTACATAAACAGATTTTAACTGCTTGTTGAATCTAAACTGTCTGTGTCAATCTCAATATACATCAGACAATTGAAATAAGCTCTGCTCAAAGACCTTCGGACAAGAAAGCCAACAAATGTGCGAGCAAGGAGTCCAACTGAAAACAAAATCCAAGAAAAGAGAGAAAAACGATTGCTTCTTCTCCCCATACTTATGTAAATCCTTTCCAATTGAAAAACCTAAAGAGGTCTTGCCATCTCCACCCTAACCTTACAAAAACCTCGACATTTATCCAACGCCTTGTGAGCGTATCATCTGCACCATGCATCCAGACAAGCAGAGACTAAGAACTTTTAGAATTGAACCAATGTAGAGAAGTATTGGAGCTTCATGGAGAAATGAGAAGCTTGGACAGGAACCGGTGTATTGCTTGAAACGATGCTGCCATGTTGGTTGATTTTCTCATGAAGTCTGATGAAATTGAACATGCATTGAATTGTTTGATAGAATGCCTGAGAGAAATGTTGTCACGTGGACCTCGATTATATCTTGGTTGGTTCGGATTGGACGGTATGAGGCTGAGCTTTCTCTATTTTTTTTTTCTTCGGTTCTGGTATTGAACCAAATGATTACTCATTAAATGTGGCAATCCAAACTTGTACCGGTGTGACCTCTGTTGAGGTCGGAGAACAGGTTCATTCCTTAATGGTACGGCTAGGGCACAGGGTAGATACATACATGGACTGACATAGCTTAATTGGTCTAGTGGGAAAGGCACATGGTCTCTATATAAGAGGTCATGAGTTTGAAATCCAGATGAGAGAAATCATTTGTTGTAATAACAAAGGTATTAAATAATTGGGTGGCTTGACCTCCGACTTTACAAAAAAAAAAAAAAAAAATTGTTGGAGTCCTTGAGATACATTTGCAAAAAGTTAAATTACAACGATAGTTGTCTGATATTGGTATCTTTTTAATCTCAAAATTAGATAAATTAGTCAACAACTAAGATTTTAGTTATGTTATCTAGCTTCATTTAGTTAAGTTAATAATTTACAAGCTAAAAGAAGATTTCATGCTCTTTATACATAAATACAAGAGTATAAAGCAATGTACCAATTAACAAAAAAATATACATTGAACAACTTTACAGACTTGTCCACATTCACTTGTGCAAAAGAATAGAAAATTTGTCAATTGTTACATAGACTTCTAGAAATTAATATGTTATTAGTTTTCTCTATCATCACATATTAAAATTCTCACATTCAATTGTGCAAAAAAATAGAAAATTTGATATTCAAATTAGATTTCATTGCATTTTAAAGTGAAATATCAGCTCATAGTTTTATGACACACTTCTAATACGAGTTTACTTATGTTATAATAAAATAACTATTTATTAGGGATGATACTTCAAAAGTTCAAATGAATGATTTTACAATGTTAACATGGGATTCATTGCTAAATTGTGAGAAAGTAATGTAAGTATTGTGATAAATAGTTTCATTAAATACTTGTGACCTAGCTAGGTATTATGAGAATTTGTGTCATTAAAAACTTGTGAACCTGCAATCCTCTCCTTAATTAAAATAGTAAACGATGGTAATTAGATCATGGTGCGGTTTTAATCCAGCATGCAGGGTATTTTGTTACTTTATTCATTTCTTCCTGTCTAACCTGCATGTCTTTTCATGAGCTGATTGAATTAAAAAAAAGTTCAGAGACTTAACAAAATTGAATAATTCAGAAACCAAATCAAACATTTCTCAATTTTACATGCAATTGTGCCTCAGTTATTACTTAACTAGAACCAATTTAGCCTCGATTTATCAGTTTATAAATCAAGAACTATATATAAAGTGGAGAAAGGACAAATGGTAAAGAAACAAAAAATGGCTTTAATAACCCATCCAGAGGATAAATATCATTTGGGGACCTCATCATGCTTTTCTTCTGAACATGATTCAAATTCATAACTAGTAATTAGTATCAGAAATTAAAATTCATAATTTTGCTGGGAATTAAAAAGTGATTTCTTTTAAAGAAAGTTTGTTAATTATCAATATTCTTGCACAATCCAGAAATTGAAAAAGAAATTTCCACGTTGGATTAGTTTTTAGAATACAAAGTCCAATGTATATAGGTTTATATTCTTCCGCCCAATTTTTAACAATTTCATGCCTCAACTAGGTTAAGCGTAGTATTAAATTGATATGGCATATGTGAACACTTCTAAACAAAGACATTTTTTACTATGATAATATCAAGTTGCAATTCATCTCTAAACGTTCTGCTTGGCAAACCATTAAAGACTCCATTCGTATGTCACGCCCAATTGGCCAGTAAGTGTGGTTGTTGAAAGATCTTTCTGGAAATATAGCAGATCTGTACGTATCATATTTGTAGCAAGTCAGTATTTGATTGAGCACTGAGCCACTGTGTGTGCAGCTCCCCAGTATGGTAAATCCTCTATAGTACCAGAATTTGTCACATCCACCAAAGCTGTGCAGTCCGAGAATATGACCCATTCTCCTGACACAGGGTTGGCATTTGGCAATGATATATTCAAGCATGTATAACAAGGCCAATGCCTCTGCCTCCAATGGATTATTGACCAGAATTACACTCCCAGACTCCCCTATGCCCCGATCAACATACCCATTTTATAAAAAATTATGCACCCGATATCTGCTTTACCCGACTTTTCTCATGATCCATCAATTAACATTAATTTATCTAACTTTACTCCATTAAGTGTCAGAAAATATTCGGATTTTCAGGACACATATCTCAAGGGGCCAATTAGCCAAAAGCAAATGCGAAGAACCAGTGAGATGGTGCACAGGAGAACCAGTGGGGTAGTGCAGAGGAGATCCAGTGGGGCCACGTGGTGGAGATCCAGTGGAGCAGTGCGGAAGAGTGATGAAATTTTTTATGAAAGACGGACAAAGAAAAAAAATTGGAGGATGCAAAGAGATGGAAAGGAGGGAAAAACTTAAGTAAACTTAGGGGAGGGTATTTATTTACCTGCATGGGCTCAACAAGAGTATTTTGTCAAATTTTTTGAAGAGGGGATATTTTGCAATTGTTTGATATTTTTCAAAAGCAGAGCATATTGCAAAATTTCCCAAAAGACAAACTAGAGCTGATTAAAGTGTTAGAAGGCGGAATTAGTAATTGAAGTCATTAATTACGAAATATAAGAGTATAGAAAAATGAATCATGTTTCATATAATTAATAAAGAATAATCTTTCATATATTTAGTACTGTCGGTCAGACTTAATTAATGTCCCAGCAATATTTGCAATGAAGGTACGGTACCTGAAACATGTTTATTATATAATGATGAATCTTTTTGTTTAGTCTGTCCATATAAATATGCCTATTTACCTAACAATATTGATAGATACATACACGCATGGATATGGATTTGAATTAATGTGAACATTGACACACATGTGAGCATAAGAGATGTATACAGTATACTTGAAGGAAATAAAATGGCATGTCGGTGTTGCAAATGGCAGCAACTCTGAAGAAGATACATCTATAGGATATTCTTCTCAAATATGTTGGCCAGGAGCTGCCTACTGCTGTCTTACTCTTGACGCAAATAATATAAAGATTACGTACTGTTAAAGTATTATGAAGAAAATTTTGCATTCATATATATTATTTAAGATGTCTCTTCATTCCAGAAAATCATTAATTCGGCTCAACTGTTTAATATGAACTTAAAGTAACATTATGAGGTTAATAATATTTTTGACCTAACATTTGGCATTTATCTATCTATATCTTTTGTTTAAAGTTTAGTTGAGAAGCTGGCAGTTGGTTGTTTTATCTTACTTTTGTTGTTTTTATGATGATTTAAGCACATATATTATGTAGTATTTGTATTAGGCATCCATTTTGGATTCCTTTACAGGTGCTCTTTTGGTTTCGTAATGAAATCAGTGGTACTACCACTATATTTCAAAAAAAAAATTAGTTGAGAAGCTGGAAAGTCATGATTCTGTTTTAGGTTAGAAACTGCTTAAGTGTGGTTAAATGAAATCCTTGTGATACAAAGCTCATCCTACTATTTAAGAATTGAACCATATCATCTGTTCGTGTAATTTCTAATGTTGCTATTACTAGGAAAGTGTTATTATATCATTCATGTGCTGAGTTAATTAAGATTTTTGAGAAAACCAAACAATATTTTATCTCTCAATTATGATTAAAATGAAAAAAAACTAACATCAATCATGAAAGTAGATAGTTCGGCCACCAGCATAATCTGTGAAAAATGTCAACAATCATATCATCATAGATCAGACTTACTATACCAACAATATTTGCAATAAAGATTATGTACGCAAAAACTCTTTTTATCTATTGAATGAATATGCTTATTTTAGGTTGTTCGTAAGAATCTGCCTATTTTCCTAACAAATTTGGTACATTGATTTATACGTGGATTTGGATTTGAATTAATAAGAAAAGTTGGTGTTTGTGTAATCAATCAGGTTCCTTCACGTGTAAGCATAAGCGACGTATACTTGAAGGACATACACAGCACAGCAGAGTTGAAGGTGGTCGTGACTCTAAATTTTAGTCCATCAACTCCATGCTAGCTAGAACATCAATCTAGTTGATATTCTACTCAATTATGTGGGCGAGAAGCTGCCTACTGTTCCCATGCTCACTTTGTTCTGCTACTTGCATGTTCTTCTGGATTCTCTGTTAGCTCAACTTTTTCGGTTGATTTTTTTCACGAAATCTTTAATAAGAATGCTCTTTAATTAGAGATGTTGCTTCGTGTGTGTTGCAACCCCTTTGATTTATTGGAAACTTATCAAGTTGAATTGGAAATAACGAATTCGCTACGTGATTGCTAATTTAATCAATTATACCTCTTGTTTGCCTTATAATATTAATGAGATGTATTTTTTTTCCTAAACATTTTTTTCTTGTTTAAACTTTAGACCGATTGTAAAATTTATTTTTTCTCTATTAATGAATTAACTTCTTGTGCCAATGCTAGCCTTTCTACATGATCAGTTCATATTATGTGTTATATTATCCTTGTGACTGAACATGATACTCTAGGAGCCAGGGGAGTTGTGGATCGAGGAGGATCTGTGACAGGGGTTGATAACTGTCAACTCTTGCACACAGCACGGAAGAGTATGAAATCAGGATATATGCATGTAGCTATTTGGAAAAGAGATGGAGAATGTCTTCTGGAAGTTTAGACTAGAGTCTGTTACAGTACATTTTATATTGTAATTTTCCATAATTTAATAACAGTACATGAAAAAATATTCAACCAAAAACTGGCAGTAGACCCTAAACAAAAATTGTATCATTGGCCATCAAATTGTATGAATTTTATAAGATTAGATCAGTCATCGATTTTTGGTGTAATGTATACCATATATAGACCTTTTGGTACTGGGTTCCAAGTGGAATTAATGTTCAACAAAACTAGCAGAGGCATGCAGATTCAATTTTAGAGAATGGTAATTCTTAGAATTGAAATTAAAACCAATAATAGCATATATCATGTGCTGGCCAGATTGCCATCTAGAAGGCAAAATTATGCTGTTTCAAATTAAAAAAATAGGTGCGCTAAACATAAATTGAATTTTCAATACCTTATTTTAATCAAGAAATGGGTTAAATTAAAATAATGATACAAGAAATTAGGTCACAAATTGCGTGTAAGAAGAATTACACATTCATGATTAAGCAATCAACAAACCAGTCAGTAAGGATCAACAACTGAAGTATAAAACAAACTGAACTATTAAAATATGTAAACAATTTAGTCTTTCGGTGAATGCATTTAGCAGACAACTGTCTATCAGCAAAACCAGGGCAAGGCCTAACAACATATCAAGGTACGTATAAACTTAGATATATAAAATGGAAATAAATACCCAACATGGTGAATGGTTATATCAAATTTCAACATATTAGAATGTTAGATGGAATCGTAACAAATCCTAGCAGAATAACCTGCAAAATTAGCCGAAGTGGCGAATGTAACGACCAATATTTAAGTGATCTCATATCTTAATATGTGGAAACACATCTCAAATCTGACCTTGACTCTTGTGTACCTGAAACCAACAAGTGAAGACATGTGAGAGAAGATTGCTTGGTCCAGTATCCATTAATGGATTTGTAAGGTTCAAGTGGCAGTACTAAGTACTAGTCAGTTGATATATTTGTAATACCAAAATAACTTTGCAGAAACACTCACAAGTAAAAGAGTTAAGAAGGTGGTCTGATTATAACAAATTAAACAAAAACCAAATTGTACTAAGTTAAACTTACCTGGCTCTTAATGCATGCATATTTGATATCGGAGAGCTTTATCAGACTAGGCACAAACCAAGTATCCACTGAATCAAAAGGGCAAGGCAGCACCTTAGTTGTACCATCTCCTATGTCATATCTACAAAGATATTTCCAGTATTTCAGGAAGTAAATGCAGTTCCCTTTGAATCCATTAAAGTTACTCGCACAAAAAGATAACCCACAATAATATTGCAGAAACAACATTTGCTCACCAATATCAGTGATTTCCACCCAACAAGGTTTTTCTTCTCCATCACCGAAATAAAGACAGTGTATATCAAAGTGGCACTGCTCAGCCTCATAGTGCTGGAACAACCTTAGAATCTTTCCTCCTGACTCCACGATAACTGTGCGACCTTTTAGAAGAGGGTTTGTGTCTTCTGGTGGTGCAACTTGATAAGCCAACTTTTTGGTAGTAATATCAATAACATCTGTAATGCCAGTTTTTGCATTGCTGCTGAAGTATTGTCCCATATAAAATGCATTAGCATTGAAGCAGCCACTGACCCCTTCTACATAGACCCAATTGTCAGCCATAGGTCGCCAAAAAGCCATCATATTGGATTGGGTTCTCCAATCCTCTCGTCCAAATATAACCACAATATTTCCACCTTCAATTGGATCTGGACCATTATAGTTGGGTAACCAACCATCATCGAGTACACTAAGAAAAGGGACATGGATCTGATCATTAGTAAGAGGATTAAGTAGATACATCTCAGAACTTTTTCGGTGCAAGGTAAGTATGTAGTGGCATCCAGGGCCAATGAGCAAGGCATCACGGGAACCTGGACTGGTGATGGTATGAACTTTACCAGACGAGAGACAATAGAAGCGTATGATGGCACTTTTTTCAGGGCCTTGATGATACTCTTTAAGCCAGGGGAGTTGTGCAGGAGGATCACTGACAAGGGCTGATAACTGCCAACTCTTGCACACAGCACGGAAGCGTATGAAATCAGAGATATCATGTAGCTTTTTGGAAAAGAGATGTAGAATGTCTTCTGAAAGTTCAGACCAGTTTCTCTCACCACTTCGCTCTCCCGATATTGCCATTGGTCTGTAACAGTACATGTTATATTGCAATTTTCCATAATTCAATAATAGTACATGAAAAAATTTCAACCTACTGGCAGTAGACCCTAAACCAAAAATTGTATTTATAAACTAAAATGCAGTGAATCCCCAATTTATAACCCTAAACATTTGGATGTCATCCTGAAAACCCTAGTAAGGCACAATTGCAATACTGACCTTAACCTAAATTCAATCAAAAAACAATTATCCAAGTTCAACACAAACAAAATAGTTCATACATGCGAAAATTCAACCAAAAAAGGAATCCAACAAAGCACAAATCTAAAAAAGATAAAGGTTCTCAGCAACAAAAGAAGTTCAGCAGAGAAACAAACATACCACAATTGAGAAAGGGACTAATACACAATTATAACCTATTTCTATCCATATTCAACCAAATAAAAACCCAAACGGAAACGAAGGTCCTTGGCAACAAAAACTACATTTAACACATTTAAAACCCTGGTTCTTCCCCTATTCTCCCAATTAAAAAGCCCAAACAGTGTAGAGGGTCTCAGCAAGACAGCAACTCAACACTGGTTCTTACCCTATCAAAATAGCAATAACACAAAATTAATGCATTATTCAAACAACACAGATTCAAACTTAACACAGTTCAGCATAACACAAATTCATAACATCATTTAACATCATTTAACATCATTTAACACAAACAATACCGCATTAGGTTCAACACAATTATGTTCAGAACGACAATTAAGCAAAAGTCAAAACTAAAGGAACAATAATATCACCAAGACTAAAAAAATTGGTAAATATTACAAAATTATTTTTTTCAAAAAGCTAAACCCTAAGAATCTCAAGATGTAACCAGAAACCACAAACCTTTTTGTTCTAGGTGGTCTAAATATAACACTTTTCATAAATAAAAGAATTAAAATAAAAAGCTAAACCCTACAAATATTGTTAGTAATTTTAATAAATATTAACAAAAATAAATTCTGACCTTGGTGCTGAGAGAGAGTGTGGAGGTAGTGGAGGTGCAGCAACAGTCTGGACAAACAACACAAGTAGTTGAGGCGGGATGTCAGAAATGTGATTAACAATGTTTATGCAACCAAATCGCCACTCAATTCAGCATAAATTAACCTTGAATCAAAGTACATAAATGCCAAACAGCCAATCTTCATTTATACGGACGGATAAAGATGCAACACAGACTGTTTATGACTAATAATTCAAAACATAATGCAAGGTATGAACTTCTAACAATGTCAGGCTTATACATGAATTCCATGGCACAATTTAGCACAAAATTTAGAAAATAAATGCATTCTCATATGGTAGTATCAGTTTTTACCATATGTTATTTCTTCTTTTCTATAGAATAAGGGTTCTTTTTTTCTAGATGTTGATAAAATTTGGAAATATGAAATCAAAATTCTAGTATAAAGACCGGTAAGTATCTCTTACTTCAACCAGAATGAAAAGAACTAGGTGAAGTGTCCACTCTACAATTTTACAGTTTTTTTGTGTTTACTCGAAAATCTGACAGTAGAAATTAAGGACTGAATTATAAGATATAGCACTACATAGAATTACAATTTACCCTCTTAGATATTGAAATCAGTAATTGTGTGCCTGTGTGGTATCCTCAAGCTGTTTGTCTGCTTCCCAGCAAAGATCAGGACTGCCGCTGGATGATTCAAACCAAGAATTAGGTCAAAATATCTCTATATTACTATACTAAATTTCAAACAGTCAATCAAGCAAATTAACAAGATTAAATCACAACCATCAAACTGTATGAATGGTCTAAGACTAAATTAGTCATCAATTTTTGGAGTAATGTATGCTATATATAGACCATTTATTATTGGGTTGTGAAATTAATGCCCAACAAAACTAGCAAAGGCAGATTCAATTTTAGAGAATGGTAATTCTTAGATTAGACACTAAAACCAATAATAGCATATATATATATCATGTGCTAGCTAGATTACTATCTATAAGGAAAAATTATATCTCCATTCTTATATTATGCACGTAGTTGTTCTGATCTGCCAACGGCTGAGATTGAAAGATGAATTTTTCAAATTTAATATCAGCTCTCCAATCACATAATTTGTCTTCTTTTAATTAAATATATGTATTTTATGTGTAGAAGTCTAAATTTAGTTAAAAATATACTTGCCATACATACTAATATATATTTTTTTCACAATTAAAATTGAATGAATTCTTAACGATTTGTTTCCTTATATCTCTCTAAAGCTATCTTTGATTCCTGCAATTAAATTATTTTCGTTTTCTCTGTTTCATATCTCCTCTTCCTCTATATTTTTGACAAAAAAATAGAAATTATTCAATCTTTCTGAATCTGTAGTGAAAATTATTTTTTCTAATATGCTATATTCATTGTGTCAAAAGGAGAAATAATCTTTATTAGAGCTATTGTATCTTTGTAAATAGATGAATAGCAGATTTTGTGCTGATGGAAACAATTATATATTTCCGATCTGGAGAGAATATGAAGAATATCTAAAACTTTCGCGTAGAGAAATGATCTATAGAAAAATTTTCATCGTTAAAATAATTTTCATCAGGAATATATTTGTAGAGAAAATTTTTTTTTTAATATATTTTTTTCTTAATTTTGTGTGAATGTCAAACAAAAAGGCCTCTCATATTTTTTTCAATCTTATAATATGTCCTCGTTGTAACGCACGAGAATGATACTAGTTAGATTAAGTTTAAGACTAATTATTTGATCTATTATATTTATTGTTTCATTAAAAATAAACAATAGTTTCACTTTGATAAAAACACAAAATGACTGACAAAAGATGAAGATTTAAGTTTGAATCGCATATTAAGTTGTGGATGGAGTGACATGGTAAACCTCAGTTACGCCTTGGTCCTGAAGGCACAATTCTGGATGGAGAGAGAGAGAGAGAGAGAGGGGCACCTAGAGGGTATGGCCCAGGAAACCTTCATTAGAGCCATCTATCCTGCTCTATGGGATAGTGGCTTCTAATTCCAGCCATGGTCCATATTAGATGAAGGTTCTATTACCTTACCGGAGTACAAGGTCCTACTTGATCTAACATGTATCCCACTACATCTCTGCAATGAGAAAAAGATTACCAAGCCATGGATCGCATTGGAACTTTTCTGGGTGCTGTGCCTCAGAAGAACCCAGCAAACAACTCCACATGGACGGTAGCGGTGGCCACGAATAAGCTTGAAAGGGTGCCAGATGTGATCTCTATACATGCCTTTGGAATAGAGCACCACTGTATACAGCGGTGGATTTGCTCAATAGTGGTCAGGTGTCAGTTCGGGACAAGGTCCAACAGAGAACCAACTTAAGGCCCAAAGACAAAGCGGCGGCCCAAACACCGCCCAAGCCGACCAGCTTCAAAAAGCCTTCCCTAGTAAAGATTAGGGGGACTACGGCCGAAGAATCAGCCCAAAAGGTTAAGTTTATTTAAGACCCTTAAGGCTTAGTTGAGGTCAATGTTGAGTACGGCTATATGTCGACCTTGGGGGCTGGTTGTGATATCAATACAAATCCGGTGGTCCGAGCCTTAGAGGAGGACAGCCTTCAAAGAAATCTCAACTCGCCTAGCCCAAACCCAATAGTTGGCAATGACCTTTAGACCGAACAAGGAGGACCCGAGCAGGACTTTGACTTGGACTCTGGAGATGAGAGTGGTTGGGAGGAAGAGTCACACCTGTAGCAGGCTATTACTTAAGCTTGATGTTTTTCATAGTTGTTTAATAGTTTATAATGAATTTACAACAACTTAAATTGTTGTTGTGGAATGTGAGAGGCCTAGATCGTAGTAAAAAATGTGATGTTGTGAAAAAATATAATCAAAAGTTCGAGATGTGCTATTTGTCTTCTATAGGAGACCGAGTGCAATGCAGTGAACTTTTTTATTATTTTGATATTTTTGCCGTCTTTTTTTATAATGAGGTAGCATTTAACCTGGCACAAAACTCTTCGGGTGGCATTTCTCATAACATGGAAGAGGAACCTGATTTGTGTTTCCTCTTAGGCAACAAGGCATATGATGACATCTAAATGGACTACACAAAGTTTCAGTATTTTAGACTATACCTTTTAATCTTGCTTCCACTTTCGACTCAGATTGCAAATGTATTAAGTTATAACAAATTTCACTAGTCTAGGTTGGATTGGTTGTTAATTAGGAGTTTGTTATGTTCTTAAAGTAATTATTACGTAAATTAAAATATAACCGGAGTTGTACAAGATCTAATTGTATTAGCTTTTTAATTGTATCATTAGCTACATGACCTAGTATATGATGCCATAGCCATGAGTCCGAGGTAATAGCATTCAAACAAGCTTCACCAATATCAAAGTGGTTAAAGTACAAGTAATAGATGTTTATGTTTCTCTTACCGATATAGATGGTTGTGTTATCTGAAAATCTGACTAGATAACATTCATTTGCATCAATTTAACATGATAACTGGCATCACATAACTTACTAACACTGAGTAAGTTGAAGGTCAAACCATCAACTAGGTAAACATTTTTATGGTTAAGTTTTGGTTACCGACTGTGCCTAATCCTACTAATTCCCTTTCATTTTGTGGTTGCCAAAGGTCACCCAACCTCCATCATATGGTTCTAAAGTCATAAAGTTAGATTTGTCACCGGTCATATGGTGTGAACATCCACTATCAATGATCCAAGTATATTCTTTGTGTGAAGAACTCAAACACACCTCCAAGAGTACATATTAGTTATTAGAAAAGAATTAGTAACTAATACATACCTTGTTATTATCTCCCCCTGATTTATGTTGAAATTTAGGGATGTGGGGGAGATGGCCTCCTAGGTTCTTATTTTTTTTTTTAGATTTAGAAACCCAAATAACATTCGACATGTTGCTTCTCTTCCTAAATCTGTACTCCACTGTTGTATGCCCAATCTTACAACAATAGTTGCAGAAAGTAAGAGAAGGTTTGCGAGAATTTTGGTCATGTATGAAGTTGCAATTCAAAGACCATTTGGATCCTTGGGCTGTGCTCCAGATGGGGGTAGGGGAGGGAAGGGGAAGTGAAAAATTAAAATTTGTGAAATCTGTACCGTTCGATTTTCAGATCTGTGACTCTTGTCGCTTCTCCTCCCCTCCCCTCCCCTCCCCTAACCCCAAGTGGAGCACAGCCTTGAGGTTGGACTCGAGCACAGTAACTCGACCTATTAACAACATTTCTTTTGATACTCATACTTTTACCCTTATTTGAAATAGTCTTTTTAGGATGTTGGCGAACACCTCTATTCGACTCATTTCTTTGAGTCATAATTTTGTTACTTTCTTCAATATTTTTATAATGCCATATTCCCTTTCTATTCCTAAAATAATTTTTGGTTGGTTCTTTTGGATAAAAAGTTGTTGTTTTGTTTGATTGAAATTTTGTGTATTCGTGGTTATCAAACTTGAGTTTGGCAAACTTGTAATAGTTAAACATTTGAGTGAGTTCCCCCTTGTTCTTAGAACTTTGTGATTGATTGGATTGAATTGAGGATTGACCCTTCTCATATTCTAGACCGAGTTTTCTAAATTCTCAATCCTCTAATTGATCTCTCACTTGAAAATATGGATCAAACCTAATGTCACTTCTGAAATCATTAGGTGACCTTAAAGCCTCATTTTCTATCTCTAGGGTTTGTATTTTGACCTTTAAAATCTCTATATCCCCTTTATGTGTTAGACATTTATCTGTTTCATTAGACCTTTGAAATTCTTTCAATTTTAGTTCACAACTTTTGAGTTTGTCTTCTAACATTCTATTTGTCATTTTTAAGTTAGCATTTTCTAGAGTGATTCTATTTCTGTTATGTGTGACTTACGATCTTTTGCCTCGAGTTCCAACTCATGGTTCTGAGCCCTCAACTTTTGAATTATACCTTCTCTCTTGAGCAAATCCAAATTTGCTTCATCAAGAAGTTTTCTCAACCTAAGTTCATTTTCGGAGGTTATATTATTTTTGGGGAAAATGCTTGGTTCATTGGTGGGTGCAAAACCATTTGACAAATTTATTTGGACATAAGATGATTCGGAGGAATTACTAGTTGACTCACATTCAGATTCATAGTCATTGGTTTTGAGTATGGAAGATACCTCATTTGATGTACTAGATGTCGTACTGCGAGTAGGGATGAAAACGGATTGGATATTATCCGACTGTATCCGGATCCGTATTCGAAAATTAAATACGGATATCCGATATCTGAACATCCGTACAGATACGGATACAAATATGATTTTAAATTTTAATTATTTGTATCCGAATAGTAGATATATATATTATATAATTTAATATATATTATAAAAAAAATATTTTATTCACCGTTATAATTAGATAAATATTATGAATTTTGGTATTTTTTAATAATATTTATATTTTTTTAATAAATATCAGATCCGATCCGTAACCATATATGTATCTGTCTAATATCCGATCCGTATCCGAAAAAAAACTGGATACGAATATGGTTTTACCACTATCCGAACCGTATCCGATCCGTTTTCATCCCTAACTACGAGACTCCTTCTCCTTTCTTTTTCTTGCCTTAGCTACCTATCAAAGGATCTCCATGGCTAGCTTGTCAGTGATGTTTTGCCTAGCAATGATCTCCTCCATGTCGACATTAGAGTCTTCATCATAGTTGGTCATCAAGGCAAAGTCGGTTTCTTATTCATTGCTTGTCTTAGTGTCGGACTCATCATCGTTGCTCATGTCAGATCTTTCATGTATCATGGCCTGCAGTGCTTTTAATATTTTCTTACCTTGAGTATTGTTAGGTGAAAATTTTATGCGTCTACTCGGTTTGTCCCCTTCCTCTTTGGTCCTTCAAAGAAGTTTGTAACAGGTTTGCATTGTGTGTCCTTCCTTATGACATATTACACACATAGTGGATTGAAATTGAGATTGGCAAATTCAAGGGCGGGATTGAAATTGAGATGCGAGCATGTTGGGGGAATTTCTTTCGATGACATCATGTGACATCAGCATAGACAATCTAAGCTGTATAATAAGTATTGGACAAGAGAGAATGAGGGTGCTACTGTTCCTCGTTACAGTAACATCCCATTGCCATTTAATAATATATAAATGATGTAATTGCCAATTACCGGCTTAAACCAAGTGCAGCAATAGTGTGAAGTGTTAATCTTTTGCAGCAATAAGTGTAAACTGTTAAGTGTTTGCTTTCGCGTAAACTGTTGCAATCGGGTCGTTTGAGGCCCAATCACAGAAAATTTTACTGTACCTCTCCATAAGCCCATGGGCCTTTATTTAAAATAACTGAAAAAAGAAAACAAATACGAGGCTTTCTAAGAAGCTTCCAGAGAAATCTGTTAGCGGCGACAAAAGGAGAGATCTCTAGCAGCTCCTACACGTGTCACGAAATTACAACACATAGAGGAGTGTGCTGTTTCTTCTCTGGAGAAATCTAGAGAGATATAAACCAAGCTTCTCTTTCCTATAAATAGCATCTCAGTTAGAATGCATCAACATCAGAAAGAAATCAACCAAAGAACTCAATTCCTAATTTAATCAGTACTTCTCAGTTCTCACAATGTCTCTGATCAGGAGCAACATCTTCGATCCATTTTCTCGCGACCTCTGGGATCCATTTCAGGGCTTCCCTTTCGACAACTCACGATCCCTCGCTGCAACTGATGAAACATCTTCCTTTGCCAGTGCGTGTATCGACTGGAAGGAGACCCCTGAAGCGCACGTCTTTAAAGCCGACCTCCCGGGTGTTAAAAAAGAGGAGGTGAAGGTGGAAGTGGAGGAAGGCAATGTGTTGAAAATAAGCGGCGAGCGCAGCAGGGAGAAGGAGGAGAAGAATGACAAGTGGCACCATGTGGAGCGAAGCAGTGGCAAGTTCTTGAGTAGGTTTAGTCTGCCTGAGAATGCGAAGGTCGATCAGGTTAAGGCAGCTATGGAGAATGGGGTGCTTACTGTCACTGTGCCTAAAGAGGAGGTGAAGAAGCCAGCGGCTAAGACCATTGAAATTTCTGGTTAATTTAATCTTAATTTAAGTTGACCATGATTAATCAAGGATGATATTATGTGTGTATATGCATGGTTTGTGGTTTATCCTTGGGTTTCTTTGTTATGGATATGTTGTATGGTTGATTGGTTCCTTAATTAATTGGATTGTAATGTAATTGGCGATTAATAAACTACTACAGCTTTTCATAAATGATGTGTTTATTTTTCTTCTGTTTTTCAAAACAGTGTAAGTTGATTTTTCACCTAACGATTTTTTGTTTTTGTTTTATATGAAAGTCGTGTCTGTTAATTATTGGGTACTTTCTATTTGATGACGACTAAAAGAGTGCTCAACATTATCAAAGTTTCAAACTTAAAAAAAAAATAAAAAATAAAGGCCAAGTGCTCATTTCTATTAAAATTAGAACAAGTTCTTTACAACCAGCAGCAACCAGAGACAAAAACAGTGGAACAAATGTCACTTCAGACTAAATAGAAAGTTAAATTATCAGAATCTAACAAATTATATAACAACCACAGTAGAGTTGAATAATGATCAAAAATAAACTAAGTTGGATAGAACTAAATCACTAAATAAAGGACTGAGATTAGGTAAGTGTAAGTAGTAAAATTGTGAATCTATTTTCATGAGTGTCTAAGGACTTGCATGGTCGATCTCTCCATATATTTTTGGAGGCTGGTAAACAATTAGTGCTAACGGATTGATCTGATCAAAGTTTCAAACTGACAGATTAAATGTATATATCTAATTAAAAGATCAGACTGGACAGATAAAAATAGAACCTATCATTAGATGAGTTTTATTTTGGGGGGAATTTTATCATGTGCACTCTCAGAAAGTTTGAAATTATGTATTCTAAAGTTTATAATTCTATATTGCATGTATTTCTCTGTTCATAATTATATATTGCTTTAGCATAATTATATATTGGGTAAGACTTTAGGCATTATGGATATCACAAAGTTTTCCGGACTATTGCTTTAAAAATTTATTTGTCTTTAAAAATGTGTCGGATAAATTTCATACTTCTTAAATCAACTCAAGTAAATTAATTATATAATAAATTTGAAAATATTATTTTTTACTATATTTGAAATAATTCGTACAACTAACCATATTTTTTGTATTGAAATGAAAATAAATTTAGTTAAAGATTATTTTCACAAATAGAATATGTAAAGTTTACACAATTAAATAAATTTAAGTGGAGGAAAAAAAATATGATTATCATACTAAATAACAAATATTTTTTTAAATTAAAAATTGAAAATTTATATTTAAATATATTATTGTTTCACCACATATTTAAATAGACAATTATCACCACAAATTAGAAACGTTAATGCTATCTTAACTATTATAACACTGCTAATTGAAAAATAAATATATGAAGTTCATTATAACATTGAAAAATAAATATATGAATTAATAGTCTTTCCAAAATCTATAATCATTAGGGAATCAAATGAGATTAATATCATAACTTGAATTTTCTTAAAATAATGTCTTAATATAACGGGGAAATCAAAATATAATTAAAACTTGTGTTAGGAAAAGACACATTATTAAAGTAATATTATATTACAACTTCCTAAGTACCCTTTCTTTCAAATTCAAATGAGTACGCAAAACAACAAAATAAACTCATCTTTGAGTTGCACATCCATTTTTCAGAATTTTCATTTTTAGAAATATATTAAAAAAATAATTTATGCCCTTTCCAATAATTTATTTATTATATTTCTAAAAGTAAAAATCCAATCTAATTTTGACGTGCGTCTTACCTATACATTTATTATAAGAACATGATTTGGGTTGGTAGCTTTGCGGCTTTCACTTAAAATCGAGGAAATAAAAGCGCCATTGCAGATGAAGTCCACCTCGTCATTTATTTTCTTCTTTAACCACAAAATTGGTTTTTATTAGTTATACAAAAAACAAAAAGCTTCCTATATATGTTGCCAAGTAAAGTGTAATTAATTTTTTGACTATTTTAAACTTATCTGTGCTTAATTACTCGCAGGTGTCATTTTGGATAGAGAGGATGAGATTGAATGATTTGGGTCGAATCAAACGGACTGTTCAATAGACAGAACTTTTAAGTTGCTAATTAACGGACCGTCAAAAAATCATCCAGACTTGACCTGTTATTGTATTGATACAATTTAAATACGAGCCAACGAGTTCAAGTCTATCAACTCATTCAAAATAATATACTTATCTAAGCTCTGCCCAGAAGATCGTTGACATAATAAGATACTTTGCAACAAACTTTCTCATAATTAATTAAGTTAGCTCCAAAATTTGTTATATAAATTTGAGACATACATTTTAGACTTGGATCTAACGCCTAACACAATAATATGTTAAGCGTTCTAAGCAATTCATAAATAATTTAGCTGTCTTTTAAATATGCAAGACCTTTTTAATATTCGTATATCAAATTTGATCAGACAGTAATCCAACCCAAAATTTAAATTACTTTAGAATCCCAACTCAGGTATGTTTAATTTGGATGGTGTAAAAATAGCTAGAATAGCAAGCTATTCAAAAATAGCTACTATTCGGAATAGCAATGTGCATCCAAACGACATTTTTGCTATTCGGAATAGCGAGAATAGCTGCTATTCTCTATTCCTTGGAAATGTTGGAATAGAGAAAAAAATGTTTATTACCGTCAACACAGTTCCAAAATGATAAAATTGACACTGCTTATTTTATCTCTACATCGTAACAATTCATTTGAGACCCTATTTGCCTATCTTTTCTCTTAATAAGCATCTTGTTAACACTATTATTTATCAGTTACAGCTATTCACTATTACAAATATACAATTCAAACAATAGTTTTACTATTCCAAATAGCACCATTTTCACACTATTCTGAAAATCACTATTTTTTTCACTATTTTTATCTACTATTCTAAACAGTAACTATTCTAACTATTCTAGTTTATATCATTGGAGTTGAGCTTTGAGCCTCAGTGAGCTCTTTAAAATATCGCATGAAGAATATTCTAGAAAGATCAACATTAGTAAAATCAGGAATAAATTAAAAATAATTATTAACTATCATGGAAATTAAGTTAATTTCAATATATAAATCTCTATACTTGTACATTTTTGTTTTTGCTTTAGCAGCTACTTCAATAATTATTACTTAAAATAATTAGGTTATTGACTTAAAACAATTAGAGCGACGAGAACAAGAGCTGATATAAACAATTAAATAATGAGATAGAACTTGTCCATGAGCATTTTGTATTTTTCAGATAGTTTAAGAATAAATTTACATGTGCGCACTACAATTAATGGTTGTAAATCACCTTATTGCAGACAACTTTTTACATGTGTTGCAAATCACCTTAATCCATTAATTAATCCAAAATTGAATTCCAAGGTAAAAGTAATATAAAATGATACACAACAGATGTGAAACTGAGAAGTGAAACTACCAGACGCTTTAATATGGTGCAAAATATAGAATTTCAAGGAAATAATATATATATATCAAAAAAAAGTTGTTGGAACAAAATGTTAAACTAAAAATGTCTAGATCATAAAAAAGATTCAAAAGCGTGAACAGAAAAAATTACTTTGAAAGATAAGTATGTTTAATATAATAATAAAATCAAAACATATCGGAGCTATTTAAGAAATGTAATAATATATTTAGTTTTTCCAACGTCATAAATAAAAAAGAACAAAATACAAAAATGATTATATTATAAAATTACATCAATCTTGTCTCGACTTATCATGTTTAATATGGATGTTGAACCAAATATACTTCTCGATCTATTTGTTGACGGACCATCCAAGTCGCAATATCTTACATATACTATACCTTTAAAAGTAATCAAACAAAATATCTTTTTTTTTCAGAATAATTAACAAAATGTTCTGATAGATCCGACATTTTCCTCTCTCTCTCTTACTTTTTCTTACTACCATAAAATTTTGACAATTTTTAGATTTGAATTAGTTAAAAATTATAATATCTTTGATGCGACTCAACATTTATTATTTGACAAGATTTTCAATTGTATTAATATTCCATTCAAATCTAAAATCTTGCCATAGATTTTTTAAAATAACAATTTTGTTGTGTATACAGATGACACAATTTTATAATTTAAACAACAAAATATCAAATTTAATGCCACCAAACCGACTGCGGCTACTAATGCCAATGTCATGTTTGTTTTAATAAACCAATTTATATGCTAAAACAATTTTGAATAACATTTTAGCATTATTCATTAAAAAATAAAAAATAATTCGAAAATCTAAAAAATATTTGGATTACATTTTCCTAGTGTTTAATCTCTTGAAATGCTTCTTTGAAATTCATTGACGGTGAATTATACTAATATAGTTATGTGTTTCGTTCTCTCATCTGTCTTGATCATGCTCCCTTGGAGCTTCGTGGGCCTTCGCCTATCTATCTATAATCTCACTAGCTGGCTTTCTAAGCAAAAAAAAAAAGTTAAAATCATTAACTATTATGTGTAAAAATATATTGGACAGAAAACAACTGGCTCTTGATTTGTAAAAATAAGATATTCATGATCACCTATCTCACCCAATCCAAGTATATCAAATAAATCTATAACCAGAATATCTGTATCTGATATGTTTTCACCCTAGTATGAATCCTTTAAGCCCTGAATAAAAGGAGAAGATGTTTATCAAATAATTAATTCAACATATTAGTAATGAAATATTTAATAGACACAAAAACATTAGTAATAAAATATTACAATGTATGCATGAGCTGATATTACATTATGAATTATATATATATATATATAATTAAATTTAAATTTAAAAAAATACTTAAAAAATTAATCATATAAATATAAAATTATCTTAACAATGTCGAGAAACATCAAATTCATAGTTTTTCAGTTAATATTTATAGACATTATGAAATTGTATTAATAATTTTGAAAAAAAAAATGTTTTCATATAATTATAAAATCAAAATATAAAAAAAAAAACTATGAAAGGATATAACATATTAGAGAAGTTTAAGAAATATGTATTAATACATTTAGTTATCTCCAACATCATAGATGAAAAAGAACGAAATATATTTTTTTTCTATTATTTATGTGTAATAACTAAAAAGAAGTTGCAGATCATATTTAAGTATGTCTAATTGATACATTTGAAATACCCTTTTTCCATTATAAATGTTTTGTTACAACACTACTCACGTAAATGATGTTTAGAAATGCAAACATGATGTTTAAGAAATGCATCCCTCGTGAAAGAACAAAACATGCTATTGATTAAGACAAACATTATTGAACATAATTTTTTAACTACATTTCAATCTTTTTTCTTTTTTGCGAAAATATTATATTACAGCTTTATTATCCTTTTGTTCAAATGAGTCTGAAAAGACAACAAAATTCATTTTTGAGTTGCACCTCTATTTTTCAGAATTTTTATTTTTATAAATATATTATATATTTTCAAAAAGGTTAAAGATATGAATTTTTTTTTTAAAACTAAATTAATGTTTCGGTTTTTTTTAAGCATTTGTGCAGGTGTTCAATTGTCGTCACAAAATATTCGAAACTTAAAAGAACTGAAACCATAATTTGATTTCTTTAAACATTTCTAATAAACATTTACTGCAAAAGTATTGAATTTAATTTATGTGACCACCATATATAGGACACTATGTATACATATTTAAAGAACGCCTGCATTGAAAAAAAAAAAAAAATCATGTATCGGCCTTTTCGATAATTTATTTAATACATCTCTAAAGATAAAATTTCAATCCATTTTTGAAGTCTTCATGTACATTTATTTAATACATCTCTAAAGTTGGGAGCACTGCGATTTTCGTTTAAAATCAAAGGAACGATAAGTGATACTGCACATGGACCAACTTTGTCATCTTTTGCTATTGAAATAGTTGATTTTATTTTTGCGAGGGTATACGTGAAATTCCCCCTTTCTTGTAATGATATGAATAAAAATAAATGAGGTTGTCCTTAGTGTTGTGCTGGCAGACCGGGCGGTCTGGACTGGGTCAAAACCGGGCGGGGCACGGGTAACTCGGGCACGGGCATCTCGGATCGGACGGGTAGCACGGTCCGGGTAGGACGGGTTTTTTTTTTTAAACTGGATCCTTGCCCGCCCTTGTACCCTTGCCCGCACGGGTCGGCGGTCTGGGTCAGGGGTAGGATGGTCCGAGTCAAACCCGAATCTTTTTTTTCTATTTTTTTTCTTTTTTTCTTTTTTTTTATCCTGGAAATCTTTCAAAATTATTCAATCCGGACTATTCTTTTTAACTTGGCACGAATCTTAAAGTAAAGTATCTGCACTAGCATGAATCCCAAACCGGTGTGATTTAATTCTGCACAAAATCTCAAAGCACGGGTCTGGGCGCTGGTGCGGGCGGTCCAGGTTCAAACCAGTCCGGGCACAGGTACGAGTAAAATGGGTTTTTTTTTTCAAAATTAGCAGTCCGGTCCGAATTTTTGCCCGTCCCGGCCTACCCTTGACCCGTGCCAAACCCGTGCACAGTCCAGTCCAAGCGGACACGAGTCAAGGGCGGACTGGTCCGGGTCACGGGTTCACAAGTCACAGCAAAATACTAGTTGTCATCAGTCCTTATTATCTAACACAATATCCATCAATTTGAGTAGAGAAGGAAATTTATCATGCTGTGAATAGTCATGTCACATTATGTGTGTCGATAACGTGATGTGATTATTCGCGTGACGTGACCGCATTCGAACAAAAATTGCACGTCACGCGAACCAGTCACGTCACGATATGAAACATAGATTATCCAATTTTTTTAGTATGTATAGAGTATTCAGATTTTATTTTTATTGTAGGTTCAGTGATATTGGTACTCATTTAGTACTGATTTTTATTTTTTTTCTAATTCAGTTTAATGAATGTTTGTAATTTCGGCATCTACCAAGGATTTTCAAAAAAAAAAAAAGAATGTTTGTAATTTAAATTTTTTAAAATAATGTCAGATATCCAACAACTTTTCTCAAAAAAATAATAATAACTTTGTAACATTATTTGTTTATTTTAGAATTTTTATATCTTTTTTTCTAAATTTTCAATAATTTAAATTAAAATATAAAAAATTGACGTGATTAATTTACGTCACGACACGTCACATTACATGTGATCACTACACGTATGGTCACGGTGTGACTACACATAACGTGATCGTTCGCGTGACGTAACCATCCACACTATTTTGATCACGTCACGTCTCGTGAAAAAAAAATCACCAAATCAACAGCGTGTTGTTACGTCTAAAATTGAGGAGACTTCTCTCTTCCGACGCCTCTCTCTGTCCAAAACTCCAAGCATTAATATTCAACCTTTATTCTAATTTCTAAGCCAACATACTAATTTTTTTTAATTCTTTGGATGTGTGAGAATATCATAATTAGCACTTTTTTTTAAAAGAAATACTTTTTAATTCTCACAGGTTGACAAAATTATGAATTCTCATAACCTAAGTTGTTAATAAGAATATCAAATAAATTAAAAACTCAAACCGCTTAAATTTATAATTTGAGAAATTTATTTTGTCACTTTTTGACCTTTTAAAATCTAGTGCTATGAAATTGTGGCTTATAAATATTGATTGTATTAAGCATTACTTTATTGCGGATTATTGTGTCAAAATATTGATTCCTTGTTTGTTGAATTGGGTGCATGTTGTTGCTTGGTTTGTTTTACCTAAAAATGAGGCAGAGATAGCGTCCATGACATTTTTAATTCTTTTAATATTTTCCCGTAGAATTGAGGCCTTTCTGTTGATATAATTCTTAATTTTCTTTTAAGAAATCCAGCTTGATTTCTCAAACTAACCAATATAACTGAGTCGTTGCCAATAATCTCATTCCAAAAAAAAAAAAATGATGGTAAGGAAATTCTTTAAAATCTGGAATGAATCATTGATCCAAACTTAATTGAATTATTTATAAACAATATAAATGGATGGGAGATCAAATCCTTTTTTCCATTTAACTAAAAAAATTAATTGTTATTAAATTTTTTAAATATAGCTCGTTATTATGTACTAATGAAATATAAAAAAAATATTGTTTTCCACTTGGCATTAGTCGTTGAAGATGATTTAAAAAAAATGATTTCTATCTCACACTTGGTTAGATGGTTTGTTAGTTACAAGTTATAATCATATACGATTTATAATTTTTGATCATATAAACATCATATTGGATAAGTAATTTATAATCATATATGACGTATTCTTTATAATTGTATATGAATTTTTTTAACCATAGATGACATGTAATATATAATTAAAAATGCGAAGTTATTTATAATCATATAAACTTCATATATGACATACAATTTTATATCATAAATTCCATGTTTTGTCTCAAATATTATGAAGCAGTAAGTGAAATATGACATCACTAAATGTAGAACCGATAGTGATATGGAATTCATATCACCTAATGGAAAAAAAAAAAATATTTGTTTACATTCAGATCTTCCGATCAGAATCCACACAAATATTAAAAGACTCTATACATTTCATCCCAAACCGGATTGATCCGATACTGTTCGGATCTAAACAGAAATATTCAGTTACCTCGGAGGATATGGATTTTTTTTTTTTTTGAAACCTTCGAAGAGGCTGCGAAGTCGTGAGGGGGAATCGAACTCTCGACCTTTGGGTACAACAATCTTAGGACTTTTTTCTAGCCAACTGTGCTACCTCTCCTTTGGAGGATATGGATTTAGTGATGTAATTAAACATTACGAACAGTTTGCATTATGCCAAATCAAATGTTATTAGGTCCTGTGAACAAATTAAAAAAAACAAAGGTCCTATGAAGAAAGAGGCCACAACGGGCTTAGCATTTCCATTGTGACTGTTTCTTCAGCCCATTAGGCCCAATTCATCTTTCTTCATCGCTTTATTTCTCTCCCACATTGAGACCTAAGCGACACACACTCCGCGCCGCCGACTGGTAAGCTATTTGTGATCTCTCAAAACCGCTTCCTCTGATGCTCAAATCCACTCTCCCGGTGTCTCTCACTCTTGTAGTGCTCGCCCCGGTGACCGATCTGGTGTCTCCTCTTCACGCAACCAATCTAATACATCTTCAATTAAATACCCAACTTCCTGTTGTAAGCTTTGTCTCTCACTTGTACGGCCGCTCCCGACGCCCCATCCAACCTTAGATTTGTAAGCTCTGTCTTTTTTTTTTCTTTCTTTTTTTCTAATTTGACAATCTGGGTCGCATTTAATGTCATTTTGCATAGAATCAGGAGTAATCGACTTGATAGTTTTACACTGGCTATAGGACACATTAAATGTCATTTTGTCAGATGTCAGGGAGGATATTATTCAACAATTCCTAAATATGTTAATTTTCACAATTACAATCAATTTATAATAGTTTCACTCATGTTGTATACAATGTCTTTTTTGTAAGATGCAGATAAAACATGGGTGAATGAGGTTCAGGAAGATGGGTATTTGATTGAAGATGTATTAGACAAGTTTTTGGAGGATGTCGGTGGAGGTAGACTGGAAGGCCTTCCCAACATATTAAGATGCCCATGAAACTGATTGCCAAATACAAAGTAGCTACGAGATAGACAAGATCCAACAGAGGATCCATGAAATGGAGGTTGTCGGCTTCGAAGTTTCTTCCGGACCTTCTATGCCGTACTTTGTTGTGTTCTGTTGGATCTGGTCTTTCTCGTTATATATCTACTTTGTGTTTGGCAATCAGTTTCATAGGCATCTTGCAGTAGTGCAATATGGGCATTTTCAAGTTTATTATACATTAAAGGAGGATTTACAAACAAAGTATTGCAATATGCAGTAGTGGTGGCCTATTCATCGGTATGTTGAATTTTCAATTACAGTGCTTCAAATTTTCCGTGGCATAAACCTGCGTGGTGGCCTATTCATTGGTATGTCGATTTTCAATTTTAGTGCTGGTGATTTATGCATTGTTAGATTGTGGTTCTTTATTTATGCATTGTCATGATTGCGCTAGGCACGCTGGTCTATAGAAACACTACCAAATTAAGTCTACTTTGTTGGTTTTTGTCAGAATTTTTATTCCCTAATTTTGAACAAAATTTACTCAAGGAATGGAGTTTGCCCTTTTTCACTTTTCACTTAGGAGAGCTATAAATTTCAGGAAGGGGCATGAGGTAATAGTAAAGGCTCTATCGGTACAGGAAATCTGGATGAGATCGTTGAACAGAAACAGAGATGCAGATTAGTAAAAATTTGATCCTACACTGATATTATGTGGGTGTTGATTAATATGAAAACAAAGGAATGAGCGAATATTCAGAAACTTAAGGGAGCCGCCATTTTTGTTATCAGCACGCATACTGCTGGAGGCAAAGCTGTGGAGAAAATACTGTTGAGCAAAACAATATTAGAGAATCAGGCTTAATTTTGGTTTGATGTCATTGTTCAGTTTGTTATCATGATGAATTGGTTGTAATTTATTTTCTGTACAAACTTGACATTGACAGCCCCTGTCAAGTACTTGAAAAAAAAAAAATTGCTTCGGCACTAATTGTGGATGCAGGGCAAAATGCTTACTCATCTTGTTTTCATAGTAGCGATTCCATGCATGTTTCAAACTGGGTTGACTGGCTCCAGGCAGGACTGGATTCTGTTCTTCATTCAAAGGAAAAACAAATCAATAGCCTTTTTCTTTTCTAGTGGATAAATTTTATTTTGTATGAAAGTAGTATTCACGGTGTCCTTTGATTAAATTTTAACTAATAGAGCGATTATTGATGAAGATTGAATTTGTTCTATATGTGTGGTGAATTACTTTGCTTCAGTGACCAATAGATTGAATAATTCCTGTAAATTTTGAAAAGAAAAAAATAAAGGAAAGGGAAAAACATTTTTGTTTCCCTTCACTTGGAGAGTGGTACACAACTTTAATAAAATAACCTGGTACACAATTTATATAACAAAATACTTGTAATTTTGGAGTGTTTTTTATTGTTTTACATGAATTTGACACTAGTGCAATTAGGTTCAAAATTTGATCTTTTCGCACTCACATTCAGACCTCCAAGAGCAGGACTCACTTTGTGGGAGATTGGAGTCCCTGATAGAAGTGCAGCTGAGTTCTTCATTCCAGACTTCAGCAAAGACATCAACAATCTTTACATAAATTTTGAGAAGTTAGTTGCCACTTATTTGAAACTTCTGAGTTACATTCTGAAAACAGGGATAAAGACATACAACTTTTCTTCTTTGAAGAAATACCTTTTTATTTAATAAGATGTTCTTTTATACTTCTGAACTTTTCGAGGTAGTAGGATTTTTGAAATGTGTAAAAGGCACCTTAAAATTTTCCCGGAAGGCTATCAAATGTTTTCCCATTTCAACAATATGCAATTAATTTTTTTCTCTATTCTTTTATCCCTCAAGAGATGATTAATGTTTTTTATTTTCTTTTTGTTTCAAATATCTCAGGTAGAGACAGTATGGTCTCTCGGAGGGGTACACAGACTTGTACCCAAAAGAAGACCTGATTTACAATGTTGGTACCAGTGATTACAAAAAAGATTGGTTTTTTGCCCAAGTAACAAGGTATCATCAAGCATTACCCTGCTTTATATACATAATCTTCATACTCTGTAGAAAAGTTTCCTATTCATTTATTTTATTCAGTTGGCGACATTTCGCAAATACTGTTTTAATTGTGCTTCTTTGATTTTTTAGTGTGTTATATAATCATCAAAGCTAGTTTACTTGGCAAAACTCATTGTGTTTTTTCTCCCATATATAGAAAAGTTGGAAATGAATACCACCCAACAACATGGCAGATCAAGTTCTCCCTCACAAACATACAACAAAACAGTTCTTATATGTTACGTCTAACTATTACAAGTTACAACTGCTCATATCTCAAGACTAGAGGTTATATTCTCTTCTCATGAACTCAATATTTCCTTACTAGCAAGTACCATATAGGTTCATGGTACCTGCCATGTATTAATTTGATTGGTAAATGCACCACTTTATCTCAATTTAATCTCATGAAGCAGATACGTCTCATCGTTCAGTGACATGATATATGGGATACATCAATCGGCCCTGAGAATATCCATGCACTTAAACAAATCAGAATTGATTCAGCAGTGGTTTTATTGTCCAAGACCATTACTGACTAACTTGTCTTAGTGAAAAAGTTTTGGCCATAAATTATTCATACGAGCTCCGATTAAGGTGATACAAAATTCTGTGGAAAGCTGACAACAAGCTCTACAACTATCATGTGACACATTATTCCAGATTCGGAATATATCATGGTCAAACAGGCGTGCCAAGGGAACTTATTTGTTTTGAGTCTGCTTGTTATTAATTAGTTAGGTGGGAGTTTTGAGTGGGTTTTAAATATTGTCAAAAGTGTGTGATTGAATTCTGCTTATCTGTGGGTTTCTAGATGAGTCATTTTAGAGTCTCTAGAAATATAATTAAGAGTATTTTGAAAGAATAAAAAGTTGTTGAAGTTGTAATAATTGTTAGATAGCATCTAGAGGAAGGAATATGGCTATATAAGAGCTGAAAGTCATTTTGTAGTCAGATTATCGAGTTATTATGAATTTTATCATTTGAGTTTAGTTTATCTCCTCGTCCTCTGTCCTCTGATGAGTTGAGTTTTGCTCAAGTGATGTTTTGTTGAGTTGGCTAGTGCCCTTGTGAATTTCTATAGCTGGAGACTGTCAAATTGATGGCCGAGTTGTTTTCTATTATTACTGATGAGATTGTGGGTGATTAGTCGGTGATAACGTTGTTCCATTTTGTAGGGAATATATGTTTGTGTTACACTTCAGATCCACTAGTTCGTTATTGTTTCGGTACCATTAGTGATGGTACAAAATAATGGGAGAGGAGCGTGTCCGATGCCCATCGGACCAGAACAGTGTTTGATGAGTGGTTTTTATCATCCGATCTATTTCAAGATCTGTGCGCACAGATATTAAAGCAAACAATATGGATATTAAAGTGACATGCACAGATCTTGAAGTGAATCGGACGGTAAAAATCACCCATTGAACAGACTGCCCATCAGACGCCCCCCCCTCTCCCCAAAATAATATAGTTATTCGTAAAAAAATTTGGAGCATGCCCCATGTGTATGTCATACGATTATGACTGATCTGAAATAGTTATTAACAAGCGTAGTGCTCTTATTCAAAATAAGGTACAAAAGACAAGTTCCATAGCTCCATGGCTCCATGCCATGAAAACAAAAACAACACTAAGCACTACCATAGCAAAACACATCCTAACCATTATTAAACTCCTTAATTAATTTGCTAGATAACCTGATCTATCTCAAAAGGCACCTTAATAGGGTTAGTCTTATCTATAGCATCATCCTGAATCATGTCATCACAAGTGAATGGTGGGAACTTGACCTTGGATTCACAGTTGGTTTCCTTGCTGATTGGACAGCTGATGATGGTTTTTTTTTTTTTTTTTTTTTTGATTTGAAACCCGTAGGCAGCTGATGATGGTTTTACCATCGCTTGATATGCAGATTTTTATCCTCAACAGTTGGGCCCCATCGGACCGTGGCAGCATGCGGTTGCACTCGATCCCAAATGAGAATGATAGCTTTGCACGTAACGCCGACTCAATGTCCTCCAGATCATACTTGACAGTCTTTGATGGTACAATACCTTTGTACCTAGAACAACAGAAAAGCAAAGAAAAAAAAATAGAAATATTAGATGTGGGATTTCGGCCTAACTAATTAAGCTCATACAATATTAGACTGTTAAAATTTCTAGTTGTTGAGGTCAAGCACTGGGTAGAGATGCCAAATATTAGGAACTTTTGTAAATAACTTTGTTAATTTTTAATATATTGTTAGCGGTAAAACGCTAACCTTCAAAAAAAAAATTAAGCTCATACAAGGGGTTGATGTTATGTGATTACTTGTGGTCTTATATTATATTATATTATGTGTGTGTGTATAATGGTATAAAACTGGAAAAAAAGAAAAGAAATAAAACTAGAAAAAAAAAAAAAAAAACAAATCAGAAATAAAGAAGAAAAAAAAAGAAATAAAACAGAAAAACGAAAATAAAAGATAAAAAAACCGAAATAAAGTAGAAAAAGAAAGGAAAACAGAAAATAAAACGGAAAAAACAGATAAAAAAAAGAATATAAAACAAAAAAAGGAAATCCAACAGAAAAAATAATAATAAAGAAATAGAACAGAAAAACAAATCAGAAAAAATGAAGAAAAAAACATAAATAAAAAAGAAAAACGAAAAAAAAGATAAAATACAGAAATAAAGCAAAAAAAAGAAAGAAAAACATAAAAAAAGAAAAAAAACAACACAAAAAAAGGAAAATAAATAGAAAATAAATAAAACAGAAAAAAAATAAAAAAAAGACAAAACAGAAAAACAAAACCGAAAAAAGAAAGAAAACACAAAAAACGAAAAAAGAATAAGCAAAAAAAATTAAAAAAACAAAAAATGGGAAAAAAAAACAAAAAATGGGAAAAAAAAACAGAAACAAAACTGAGAAAAACGGAGAAAGAGAGAGAAAGAGAGACCAAGAGTGGTGGCCTTTCGCATGCGGGTGTCGGCGAGGGTCGGGCGACACAGCTGCAGTTTTTTTTGTTTAAACCTAAAAGGCACGGAGACAGAGAAAAAGAAAAGCTTTGGCAGTCATTTTTTAGGGCACACCCTTCTGCGACCAGTCCAAATCGGTCACAGAAGGGTTTTGTCGCCAAAGATTTTTATTTTTTTTTAATTGGTCTTCAGCGATCAGCGATCAAACTGGTCACAGATACCAATCGCTGATGACTGAAAATGCTATAGTGGACTTCCCCACCTTCAGCTTGCCAGGGGATGTTAAGCATACAATGGACCCATCTATTCCTACACTCACTGGAGATGATCCACCTGCCTTGTCCAACAAATAAAAATTCCTGCTGTCTATTTTAGCGCCTTCTCTGATTTAGCTTTTACACAATCTTTTTACAAACAGTACACAATCTTGACAAGGCTCTGGAGCTGCCACGTAGGCCCATCCCCTTCCCTCCCTCTCTCATCTCCGATCAACGCGCCAAAATCTCTGGTTACACCATCTAATCACCAACAGTTCCACACCTAACACTATTTACCCACTGAACTGCGGGTCCCAGTATCTACAAGCTTACAGTCCTAGACCCGGCTCAAAGACCACTAGTTTCTCCATCAAGAGAAACGCACCAGTGACAACACTGACTACCTCGTAGTTTTCAAAACATGGCTTGCGCCATGAGCCTTTGCTCGCCGCGCGTATACAACTCCCGCTCCAAATTTTGGCGGGAGAAGAGATCTCTCATTGTACGGAGCTCGTCCAGCGGTCAGGCGTCGTCTCCTAGTGCAAAGAAACAGTTTTCTGGTAATTTAGTTATTTACTTGTGCACGAGAGTTGTCAACTTTGCATAAATTTGTTGGTTGATTTTACCATTATGCCCTTCATAAATGCAAAAATGTAATTCCATACCAATTAGAAAGATTTCTTTCAGAAAAATCCAATTAGAAAGGTTGAGGATGAAGATTTGATCATTTGACAATTGATTGATTATTTATACTTTGCCTATAACTTTTTAATAGTTAAATCAGATGATAATGAAGAGTTGAATAAAAGGGTTATAATAACTAATTAGCTATGTTGCATGGATACGGATACGGCGATAAGGCAATTTTAAAAAATCCCGGATACGATACACCTATTAAATATATTATTAATTTAACACTTATTAAATATAAAAAAAAATCTTAAATCAATAACCCATTTATACATTAATGGTGTAGTGGTATAGGCGCACGCTGTTAGACCATAGGTCCCAGGTTCGATTCGCGCAAGAAGCAGAAATTTGATTTTTGGAGCTGGTCCATCGCGGTTCACAGGTCCACATGTTCTGCGCGGTTCACGGGTCCACGTTTGCTAGTGCACAGCTCCGTTTCCTGTCCTAATAAAGCGTGTCGGAGCATATCCGTTTCAAGTATGCCGTGTCGGTGCAATGTCAACCAGTATCGTTGACCGTATCTACTGAGTAAGGACACGCCACGTAAGCCGATACGCCAGCTGGCGTGCCCGACACGTATCAGTGCCGTATCGTGCCCGTATCCATGTCCGACACGGGTACGACTGCCAAACTGGAGTATCCGTGTAGCATAGCTAATTAGTAATTGTAATTACAATTTTGTTGCTAACTAAAAACAAATTTCGTCATCTGAAAGTAGAATCTGGAAATGTCTCAGGAAAATCAGAGGCTGATGTGGTGGTAATTGGGAGTGGGCTTGGTGGATTGTGTTGTGCTGGGCTGTTGGCCCGGTACGGCCAAGATGTAGTGGTACTGGAAAGCCATGATGTGCCAGGTGGCGCTGCACACTCATTTGATATAAAGGGTTATAAGTTTGACTCAGGCCCGTCTCTTTTCTCCGGATTTCAGTCCCGAGGCCTCCAAGCTAATACTCTTGCTCAGGTACCAATTCATTTGGTACCCAAATAGCGTAACATTTAGTACCACTGTACTGTGTTGATGGACCCAAAAATTAATAAATGAGTGGAAATTAGAAAAATAAAAAGTTGAAAAAAATTAACAATAGCCAACAATTTTAAATTGGTTGCTTCACATGCGGTAAAAAAAAGAGGGTTCGTGATAGGCTTGGCGAGCCAACTGTTAAAAAATAAAATCCTCTTTATGGAAATAAAACCCTCACGAATTGGGCAGGAGTAGCACTAGGATGGGTGACCTCCTAGGAAGTCCCTATGTTGCTGATTTCGATTGGGTTTCATTTCTAGGCTACTCCAACTTGTTGAGAATAAAGGCTTTGAAGAAGAAGAAGAGGTTGGTTCACATGCGGAAACTTTTAAATTACATGTTGGTGCATTTCATATTATCAATTGAATTGTCTTTGTTGAAAATAACTTTAGATTTATAGTTAACTAATATGTAAAATAAAATAATTTGGTTGGACAAGCTAGGTCCTTGATGCATTAGGAGAGTCAGTTGAATGTGCATCATATGACACTTCATGGATGGTATACATACCAGAAGGCGATTTCCCATGTCGACTAAGCCCCACCGATTTTATCAAGGTCAAACCCTCTTTAACTCCTCATCATATTAAATTTTGTACCTTTTTTAAGAGAATACACCCATTTATCATTATTTACTTATTATTACTTACCTATTTGGGTTTCTACTAATTTGTTGACACTTAAATATATCAATTCATTTAACTTTATTTTTCTTCTGTGTTTTTATTTCATCATAATTTACAAATATGTTCATTTTTATTCAGGACCTTGAGACGTATGTAAATGCTGATGCGGCCCGTGAGTGGCAAAAGCTTCTTGTAAGTGTCTCTTACCCCTCATCCATTTATTATGCCTTTTCACTTGTGTAGTGAATGACAAATGTAACATGTATCCATGTAATACCAGAAACATCATGCATACACCGAACAGTCATCAGAGATATCACTTAGACCTTTTTATAGAACTGCCTGCTGTATTCTTCTTTTACATATTATAAAAACATGTCAAGTTACCCTCCTTCCTGAATTTCATTCTTCCATCAAAGGGACAGTAAGGGTTAAGTTAAATTTTCCAAAGAATTGAGAGCAAAGACAAACATGTTACACTTCCTCGATGTTTTATCTTTACCTGAAAAATGGAGAGTAGTTTGAATAGATTTTAAGAAATAGGAAGAAAAGAGATATACAGGGACAGAGTCAAACTTTCAAGCTATAGGAGGTCAATCATATAAAATTTTCATGCTACGTATGAGTATCAATTTTACAGTACCCATAGTATTTTACTATAAACTATATAGAAATTCACATATAAGTACATTTTTTTTAAATGAATAGGGGCCAATTGACCCCCATATGTTGAATGTGCATCTGCCTCTGGATATATCATATAGATGATACGTTTTGTTGTTACGTAGAAGAGGCATAAGATACTTGTTGTTTTGTTTGGTTATATAGATGAATAAAGTTGTTGCTGCAAATAGTATAATTGAAAAAAAAAATAAGCATTTTGTTTTATTAATCTAACATAAAGAAGAAAAAATAAATTTACCAGGAGGGGATATTACCCCTGTCTGCTGCTGCCATGGCACTTCCGCCAATGTCTTTCAGAGGTGATTGGGGTGTTTTCTCTACGACTGTCGCTAGATACGCACCATCTTTGTTGAAATCATTTTTGCAAATGGGCCAACAAGGTGCGCTAGGTGCAACTAAGCTGTTAAAGCCTTTCTCTGAGATTGCCAATTCATTGGAGATTAAAAACCCTTTTGTGAGAAATTGGATCGACCTCTTGGCTTTTTTACTGGTTGGTGTTAAGTCAGATGAAATCCTCTCAGCAGAAATGGTGAGTTCTTTCATGGTGTCTTTTTATAGTATTGTATTGTGATTAAGGCTATGGTACTATGCATAGCACTGATTGGTCCATAATAGGGATCAATTATTTTCATTTAAAAAGTTCAAATAGTCGATTTGAACTTTTCAACATGATCTCCTATGAAAATGTACTAGCAGATTAAATTTACATTTTTTAGAACCTTTTTGCTATTTGTTTAGATAGGTAGAAAATCACTACTTTTCAATTGCCTGGAATTTTTATATCAAGTGATTTTCTACCTACTTAAAAAAATAGTACAACAAATTGTAAAAAATGTAAAATTTGATCTACAAGTACATTTTCATATGGAGATCATGTTGAATGGTTCAGATCGACTATTTGAACTTTAAAATGAATATATATTGATCCATAGTACGGACCAATCCGCTCTATGCATAGTACCGTAGCCTCACTCTTATATTGTTTATTCAATATATTCCAATTGTTTCACAGTAGAAAGCACTGGTATATATATTTAGTACTACATTTTCCAGTAGTGATTTGTTCTTTTTCCCTTTCAGATTTACATGTTTGCTGAGTGGTACAAGACCGGATGTAAGCTTGAGTACCCTTTACATGGTACTGGTGCGATAATTGATGCACTGGTACGTGGCATTGAAAAGTTCAATGGAAGAATCTCACTGAATTCGCATGTCGATAGTATCGTGGTAGAAAATGGCCGAGCTACTGGTGTCAAGATGAGAAGCGGTCAAGTAATTGATAATACAAATATCATTTTTCTTTGCTTATGGAATAACTTTTAAGAGAATTTCATGTATACCCCTCAAAAACCTTGAAATACATATTTCCCCCTCTAAAATTCATAATTTCATATTTACCCTTCTAAATTTCAAAATCTCAGAAATTTACCCAATTTATTAACTTTTCTATTAAAACTCACCAGTAACTTTTAGCAAGTTGCTATTACAATGATTTTTTTTTTTTTTTTTGCAGTTTATACGTGCCAAAAAAGCTGTTGTAAGCAATGCATCAATGTGGGACACACTTGATCTGCTGCCCCCACAAACCATCCCCAAACCGTACCAAGATAGGGTTAAATCCACTCCGCAATGTGATTCGTTTATGCATCTCCACTTGGGTTTTGATGCTGAGGTCAGCTTAAATAAGGGATACATAAACTGTGCAATTGGTACATAACAGTTATTACATAAAGGATCTGTTCTTATCTTGTTTGCCTTTTTGCTCAACTAATATATTTTGAAAGATATGACAAACAAAAGAAAACAAATAAATAAACAAAATACGTCATTACTTTTTAAAGAGTGCCTACAGAAAAGTAATATTAATGACAATAATGATTAATGCCAATAGTAAAATTATCCCATAGCTTAATTACTGCAATTATGCTAATATTAATTACTTCTTCTATCTTTTATTTTTGTTTTTGATCAATTGCACTAATTGTATGTTACTTAATAGATGGCACGGGAAGACCTAGGGATCCATCATATAGTAGTAAAAAACTGGGAACAAGGCATAGATGCAGCACAAAATTTCGTCTTGATATCCATACCGAGCACATTAGGCAAGGACCTAGCACCACCTGGTAAGCATGGGTTGCATGCCTATACACCCGGTACGGAGCCATTTGAATTATGGGAGGGTTTAGATCGCAAAAGTGCCGAGTATAGAAGACTGAAAGAAGAGAGGTCACAGGTATGAAGATGTAATTATTTAGTATAAATTAAAAAAATCAACAGCAAATGGTCGAACTTTTAGTTTTATGATTTTATCCCGTTATTGTACGGTTACACACATGAATGCGATGAATGCATAACAAGTATCGTTGATCAATATACTAATCTATGTATTACCATTACCGTGTAGGCAACATTAATATCGGTTGTTTTATTTATATTTTTTTATTAATATTGGTAGTTTCTTTTTATTATTATCATTTTTGGCACAGAAAATCGAATTTATGTTTTTTTTATTAATATCGGTAGTTTTATTTATATTTTTTTATTAATATTGGTAGCTTTTTTTATTATTATCCTTTTTGGCACAGAAAATCTAATTTATGTTTTTTTTTATTAATATCGGTAGTTTTATTCATCAATACAATAAATATTGTGGATCTTTAGAAAATTATCATTCTAAATTATGTCTTATCACTTCTGCTATTGCTATTGTTGTGCATAACTTTGGGATTAGTCCTGTAAAATGTCAAAGTATAGTATGCTCATGCAAAGCAGGAAAAAAAAGGAAAAAAAAAATATAAAATTTGGTCTTCAAGCATATTTTATTATGAAGGTCATGTTGATCGGTTCGGATCGACTGTTCAGACTTTAAAAATGAAGATAAAGAATTGGATGCAAATAGGAGCATAGATTTTTGGGTGCATTGGAACCCTCATCTAATTATTATTAGAGTGAGGCTACAGTACTCTGCATGGTGCATATTGGTTTATACTATGGATCAATATCTCTATTTTCAAAGTCCAAACAGTTGATCGGAACTGTTCATCAAGATCTTAATATGAAAATGTACTTGTAGATCAAATTTTATATTTTTTAGAATTTTTGTACTATTTTGTTAGATAGATAAAAATCAGTACTTGATCTAAAGGTTTTAGACCATTCAAAAGTAGTAGTTTCCTACCTATCTAAAAAATAGTAAAAAACTTCTACAAAATGTAGAATTTAGTAATAAAGTAAATCTTCATATGAAGATCATATTGACCAGTTCATATGAACTCTTTGAACATTGAAAATGAAGTTATTTGATCCATGGCACGCACCAATATGCGCTATACATAGTTCTATATCCTATTATTATTGTTGTTTTTGAATTGAGATTCTCTTTTACATTGGTCAAGGTGATGTGGGAAGCAGTAGAGCGGGCCCTTGGCCCGAAGTTTGACCGTGAAAAATGCGAAGTGAAGATGGTGGGGACTCCGCTTACACACAAGCGGTTTCTCAGGAGAAGCCGAGGCACATTTGGGCCCGCAATAAAGGCAGGAAAGGGCACTTTTCCAGGACATGCAACTCCCATCCCTCAACTCTTCTGTTGTGGGGATTCGACTTTTCCCGGAATCGGAGTACCGGCAGTTGCAGCAAGCGGTGCCATCGTGGCAAATACTTTGGTTTCTGTTTCACAACACTCAGAACTCCTTGATGCCATTGGGATTTGATTGTTATTTAATAAAATTAATGTAAGTGTATGTAAAGAAATTAGGTTACTAATTAATTATATATGGTACATCCCCCTATATTGTTTATCAATATACAAATTACCAGTTGCCATCCATAATAAAATTGATAGAATTAAGAAAAAAAAAATTATGGTTCGGTAGTACCTCTGAAAAAAAAATATCACATAATTGCTTGGGAACAGCTTTGCTTTAGTAAAGACCAAGGTGGATTAGGTGTAATTAACTTTTCTATAATTAATACAGCACTTCTAGCTAAATGGTGGTTTCAATTTAAGGATCCTACAATTACCGGTAAATGGAAAACAATTCTCAAGGATAAATATAGCTCCTCGGGTTTAGATGCTACTAGAATTTCACATTTTTGGAATGGTATTCTTAGTTTTAGACATATATATGATGTAGGACTTAATCGTATTGTTCATAATGGTGCCAACACATCCTTTTGGCTTGATCGATGGTGTGGTGAATGTAGTCTTTATTGTTTATATCCAAACTTATTCAAAATTGCTTCTAACCCTAATATTTCAGTTGCTGCTGCATTTTCTAATTCTTCGACTCTTTCTTTATCTTTCTTAAGACAATTACATGGTATACTATTAACTGAATGACAATCTATGAGACAGTTTGTTACATTTAAGCCTCATCTAGACCAATCTGACCTTGTTACTTGGAGATGGACACATAATAGTTTCTTTACAGTCCATTCATTGTACTTGTGGTTGGAATATGGAGGCTTTAAGAACACCCAATTCACTATAATATGGAAGGCAAAAATACCCCTTAAAATTAAAGTTTTATTATGGCTTTTAAAACAAGACAGAATTCTTACCAAATCTAATCTTTTGATACGAGGGTGGCAAGGTAACCCCTCTTGTCCATTCTGTGGAGCTTACGAAACAGCCAATCATTTGTTTGTTACATACCCCTTTATTTCTGTCATTTGGTCATGGATAGTACATCATAACAATTTTATTTTTGACTGTACCACTTTAGATGATTTATGACTTTTAGATCGTTGCATTCCCCTCAAAGATGTACTTTTAATTGAATTATTAAGAGCTGTCGTACTTTGGACTCTATGGTTAACCCAAAATAAACTGTGTTTTAATAATTCTGTTATACCCAATTTAGCCAGTGTTGGTTCCTCTATTATATCACTTGTTTCTTATTGGTGCAAAGTTAGACACGATGAGACTTATTTTAAACTCACTTTAATCTTACCCATGGATGTTTACCCTTTGACTCAGGTAACCCGTTTAATAGTTCTTTCCGATTCAGATACCCCAGTCGAGGCAAGACTCCAGGATTCAGAGGATGCACTTGGATACGGGGAACTGGATCTCTCAGGATTTCTGAGAAACAGGGTTGATTCCCCTCCGGCTTCGTCCATTTCTGCCTCTCTCCTATGGTCCTTCTAGTCCTAGCTCTTCCTCTCCTGGAGATTTTATGAATTTCTAGTTTCTTACTGTTACTGTTGTTTTGTATTTTATTGTTAAGCTGCATACTATATGTCTCTTATGTTTTTGTGCTACATCCTTAGCTATGTGATATGCTCTATTAGTTTTGGTACAACGGAAAATCCTTTCCATTGATTATTGTATGAACTATTATGTTTCAATATGAAACCAGTAGAAATACCCACTTTTGAATATGTAACTGTCCAGCAAGTACATTTTCATATGTACTTTTAGAGTGATTTTCTACTCATTTTAAAAAAAGAATAGTAAAAAAATTATATATATACATTTTCATATAATTGAACAATTTAGATCAATTGTATGAACTTAACTTTATAAACGAAGGTATTGATTCATAGTACGGATGCCATTGGGGTGTTATTTTTTTTATAATATATATATGGCTAATATGCTACGCGTAGCATAGAGACCTCCGTGCAACGGCTCAAAATTTGAATTTTCAAAATCCTAACGGTCAATCCAAACCGTTAGATGTGTTCTACATATTGAAATATGCTTGGAGACCAAATTTTATATTTTTTGGATTTTTTTTTTACTATTTATTAAGCCACTTTGAAAATCGCTGATCCAACGGTTTCACTGTTTGGTTAAGCCACCGTTGGATCAGCGATTTTCAAAGTGGCTTAATAAATAGTAAAAAAATTCCAAAAAATGTAAAATTTGGTCTCCAAGCACATTTCAATATGTAGAACACATCTAACGGTTCGGATCAACAATTAGAATTTTGAAAAAACAAATTTTGAGCCATTGCACAGAGATCCTCTATGCTACGCGTAGCACCGTAGCCACGTCCTGCATATATATATATATAGGGATGGGTTATGGTGAGTTGTGAAGTAAAACAACATTTTACTTCACGCTCATATTCTAATTTGAAAATCCAAACAACCGATCCGAACCGCTCAATATTTTCTCCATATTGAAATGTGCTTGGAGACTAAATTTTACATTTTTTGGAATTTTTTTTTACTATTTATTAAGCCACTTTGAAAATCCCAGATCCGGATGAACAGTAAAAAACAGTAAAATTTTCTGGACCATTGGATCAACGATTTTCAAAGTGGCTTAATAAATAGTAAAAAAATTCCAAAAATGTAAAATTTGGTCTCGGAGCACATTTCAATATGGAGAACATGTTGAGCGGTTTGGATCGGTTGTTTGAATTTTCAAAATAAAAATATAATACAATAGAGTAAAAACTTGTTTTACTTCGCAACTCACCATAGCCCATCCCTATATATATATATATATATATAGATAGATAGATAGATAGATGCATGAAAAGAAATTTGGTTACTTAATCATGAGTAATGATATATGGTACATACAAGAGTAGCTAAACGCGTTTGCAAGTTTATTTTTAGGGAGAATTGGTTATATGCTATTCAAAAATCTTGAATTCTGAAAATTGCCACTGCAAAGTTCCAACTTTTCCTAATGCCACTACAAATTTAAGTTAATTGTAATTTTGCCCCAAATATAGATTTTTAATACTATTTTTATGTAAAATTAATTTAAAATTTCTGTTTTGAAACATGTATTTGTTGGAGTTATGTCCTAGAAGCCAATCAGTTTTGATGGCTCATTTTGGTTTATGTTATTGATGATTTTATATCATTTGTTCCATGAGATTATTATTGACAGATCATTTGAGTTGAGGACTTGAATTGTGGATCTCTGTGCTTCATTTATTTAAATGACAATAATAACTCTAAAAGTCCGTAATCTTGATAA
The DNA here is from genome assembly GCA_964058825.1 of Carex arenaria. Taxonomy (NCBI): domain Eukaryota; kingdom Viridiplantae; phylum Streptophyta; class Magnoliopsida; order Poales; family Cyperaceae; genus Carex; species Carex arenaria. The sequence goes on along the minus strand of CAXKVW010000002.1, from coordinate 112,588 downwards.
TTAGCAAGGAACATTAATTATTCATATAAGATTAGTATGCAAGTTAAGCGATGATTAAGTTCTACAAGTCATGGGTATATGTTACCAACTTAATTGCATAAGTATATGTTATTTGAACATAGTACTGGACTTGACCCTATGAAATAATTATATGGATTGTGTTATGTGTCATTAATTATTTCATAAGTGTTTAATTCTAAAGTTTGAGATGTTTCACCTTTTCCACATGAGGAGTGTTTGTTATGAATAGTTTATAACGTTGTCCGTAACTGGCTACTATAAAGATTCTATTTTGTCATTCATAAATTGTGCGGGGAAAAGATGTTCATCAAGAAATCAGTATGTCCCTCACAATTTATTTGTTGAGCAATGATATCAACTGGGCCCCTTGATGGAGTTGGATTGTTTGCATGCAAATTTATTTATACAATCAACTCTATATCAAAAAACATATAATATGCAAGAATGACACATTCCAATCTTGGATTATATATTGATAACATGAGACATAAGAATTAAACAATAGAAATTATATTTTCTATGTAGGAAGAAATACTATATTTGTATAGTATTTATTTATGTTAATTGGGAGTCACAATGTGTTGCTAGATACCACTTGTGATTATTAGAATTAAATATACTAATTTAATTCTATGGCCAACATGACATAAATCTTCCAGGGTATTGCTAAACAAGCTCTTAACCATAGTTATATTATTTTAATGTGTTGAATGAATTAATTATAAATGATTATAATTAATTCTTTCAAACAATCTTATGAAACTAAAATAAATGTCTAATCAAGAAATAATTTTATTATATGATAAATAAAATTTATTTCAACTCAACATACTTAATATAATTATGGAATTATATTAATCTGATGTACAATTAATTGGTGCAACAATTGGGCCAACTAATTATGCATTAGGAGAAAGAATTATGATGCAACAAAATTAGTTTAAAAGACCATAAATGGTCAGCCAAAATTGATGAGAAAAGAGGCTCATTTTGATGGTTAAATGTGGATTATTTGTCCTAGACTTTATATATATATAAAGGGGGTCAAATTGGAAGAGATAGACATCCAAAACCCTAGCCACCATTGCCTCTTTTCTACCATCTAATTTTTGGACGTTTTTTTTTTGTTGCCTCATTTTTCTCTTGCTTATTTAGATAGGCTCATGTGTTGAGAATTCCACAAAATCAATTCAAGAAGAGATTTGAAGAGTGGATTTGTTTGATTAGACTTGAGATCTACAAATACTAGTATATTTGATTAATCTCTTGGTTAATCTTGTGGCATAATTCATTAGAGAGGCACTCGACTTTGGGTGTAGGTGAAGAAGCAAGGAGATAGTCTTTCGCAACCACCACTGCCAAGGATTACCTTCTTGATACGATTCAAGAAGAGGTAAATCAATATTTATAACTTTATTGTTAATAGGTTCAATTTATAGCACAAGATCTTGGTATATTGCAAATGGTAGTTTAATTTAATTATTAAATTCGTGCTCTTGCATATACATGAAATTTCACAGTATTCTTGTATTTCCTATTTTACCCTTCATCTTTGTACCATTCAGAGAGTCACTCACCTTCTTTCCCAATTAACGCCTCCTCTGCAGAGTTCGCCTCCTCCTCCTCTGCAGACATCGTGGCTCCACCTCCTCTGTGTAATCGCCTCCGCGCCTTTGCGTCCTCCTCTGCCGCCAATCGCCTCCGCGCAGTCCTCCTCCTTCCGATCTAAGCATCATGTATCGCCATCAATCCTCCTTTGGAAACTCTACGCAATCGATTTCGTCCATTGCTGGCTAGCCGAGTGACAGTCTGGATGCTTACTGTTACTTTGCTTACTGTTACTGGTACAGCTGAAATATTTGTACCAGTAACTGTGATTGCAAAAAGTCACGCAAAGCAACGTATTATTTGTACCAGCTGAAATATTATTTGTGCTCACTGTTACTGGTACAGTACGGTACCAGTACAAAATTTTTTCTGCTGCAAACTCTTGGAGAAGTGCTGCAAATAGCAGGGTTTAGGGTATTTTAGTTGTATTTGGAGGGTATTTTAGTCAATGGGTTTTACATTTTTATTTTAACATGAATCAAATTGTATTTGGGGCAAAATTACAATTAACTAAGATTTGTAATGGCATTAGGGAGAATTGAAACTTTGCAGTGGCAATTTTCAGAATTCAAGGTTTTTGAATGGCATATAACCAATTACCCCTTATTTTTATGTGTACTTTTAGAGTGATTTTCTACTCATCCGAATAAAATAGTATTTTTTTAAAAAGTATAAAATTTATTTATAAAGTACATTTTCACATGGTGATCATTAGAGAAGGAAATTTGTCACGGTGTGACTAGTCACGTCACAGAACGTCACGTCATGTCACGTGTGTCGATTACATGACATGACTCGCGTGACGTGACCGTATTTCAGTGAAAAATATATGTCACGTCACTGTATGAAATATAGAGTATCCAACTTTTTTTTGCATGTATAGAGTATTCAGATTTTTATTTTAGTGTAAGTTCAGTGATACTAGTACTCATGTAGTACTTATTATTATTTTCTTTAGTTTAGTCTAATAAATATTTGAAATTTGAATTTTTAAAGTAATGTCAGATGCAACATTTCCTTAAAAAATAATCTTTACAACATTATTTACTTATTTTAGAATTTTTCATATTTTTTTTTCTAAATTTTCAACAATTTAAATTAAAATATAAAAAAAATTGACATGACTAATTTACGTCACATCACGTGTGATTACGTCACGTATGGTCACGGCGTGACTACGCATGACGTGACCATTCGCGTGACGTGACTATCCGCCGCCATTTTGGTCATGCCATGTGAAAAAAAAAATCGATCACATTACGTGACCAAATCACGACGTGTTTGTCACGTCACGTCACGGCGTGTTATGTATTTTCTTCTCTAGTGATCATGTTGAATGGTTCAGATCAACTTGTTGAATTTTGGGAACAAATATATTGATTCATAGTATGAATTATCCGTGCTGTGCATAGTGAAAACAAATTGGTTGTTATTCCATTAGAATAACAGGACCCTGTTATTTCAATGGTAGCCATTCAACTTTAAGCACAAATTAAATAGTCTAATTGTCACAAAATCAAACTTTTGCTCTGATACCACTGTTGGGATTTCATGTGTACGCTTATATGGTGAGAATTTAAAATTTTTCTATCACCACTTGGCTCTATACACAAAAGATCTTATTTATACGACAAAAGCAAACAAGATTTAATTCATCAAACTAATGTGTACTAAGATAAATTAATATAAACTAATTTATTGCTAAAGATGATGAAAACATTTACGTAAAGAGATTGTCAAATCCCTTGATAGAGAGAAGCTGATTTCTCTTCTAGATCTCGTGTTCTTCTCGGAAACGCCCTTGGCTCACCTTGAACCTAAATAATGAACTAGCACACCTCTTACATAGATAGATGTGAAGTTCAAGACTTAGATCCAACTACTTAACAAAAAGAGATGAGAGCATTTCTTGAACTTTTCGACCTAGAAGCAAAATTCTCAAGGATTTGGCCCAGATATGAGAGAAATGGAAATTTTTGGCCTTGAGAAAAATGACTGCTACAATAAATTTTGGCCAACAAAGGAGGCAAAAAATTAAGGTTAAGTTTCCTTAATTACACCCCTTTAAAATAAACAAAGAGTTAGGATTTACTATTTACACAAATGCCACTAGTCTCATTTAGTCATTTTATTATCTTTAATCTCATTTTGTGATTGATTTAATAAATTAATTTACGAATACATAATATTAATAATATTATTCTATTATGCAATATTATTATTATTCTTATAATTCATTTAAACATTATACCAAATAATATTTGCATAACTTCACAAATTTATTTGTGTCTAAGCATGTCATATTATAACATTTTATTTTACCATTTCATCTCATGTATTTTATCTTATACATCATTATGAAATATAAAATACTTGTTATTTCTCTTCAGTTGATATGACCGTACAAAGAATCTATGTCATCTTGACAATAATATAAAACTTTATATTATTGACTATAAGAGGTCCTATCATTACATTATAGTTATCCAAACGACATAATAATTATTTACTCAATCCACTAATTTCGTCTCTTTCATTGTCACATAATATTATAAATAATATGCAAAATAAGATCGTGTCATTTTTGTATTATATTATTTTTCTTGGTCTCTCAAGTGAATTATAATTATAACTACATCAGTTATATTACATGCGATGTAATTTCACTTTACCAAGGGGTCCAGTAATATCATAACTCGAATAAAATGAGGGACTGATAATATTAATATATAAATTTCTCCCGCACAAGTTGTATATAATGAACTACTATTTTATTCCTATCATAAGATAGTATTTAAATAGCAATCACATTATATACTTCTCATGTAAAAAAGCCTATACATCTTATATCTAAGATTCTAAAGACACAATGTAAACATTAATGACACAAAATACAATTTATATAATGTTCCATTCATTTAGGTCATGTTTAATATATAAAACACACTTTTATATATTTATGTAATTAAATGATAATCATTTATCAACTTTTATAGAACTTCAATGTACTTTAATGGACATGACAATCTTCTTTGACAATTAATGTTCCTCCTTAATTACCTCGATCATGAACATATTTAGTGATTAAATATTTCTCATCTAAGGAGTTCTATGATTCAAGACCAAGAGCATTTTCTTGAATACTTCCAAAGATATAATATATAAATCTCAAGAAACATGAATAATAATATTCGTAATAAAATCATGAACAATACATAAATTATTATTAAAATATAACTTTCAAAACACACATCCTTCAGATGCAACATAATTAATCCTGGCTGCTATGAGTCCCCGGACTTATCCACAGAAATACTGAAAACATATTAAATACTTAAATAAATTGAGTATGTTATATTAATAATTTATAAAAGAATCCGCATATATAAGTCCGCATGAAAATCTGCATATGCGGTCACATACCATATATGCGGTATGCGGTGGCCTTCCGCATACCGCATGAAAACCCTATTTTAGAACACTGGTAGTTGTTTTATATTCTACTTGAAGGGTCTTATGATGCAGCAATTTTCATTAATTCATGATGTTTGCATTTGTATGATAATGATCATACATGGCAAATAATAATTCATTGTAACCAGCACTAATTGTCACACATATAACAACCTAAATTTATTATTCACTTTATTTGCGTGTAACTCGTTACTCATGTCACATGTGTGCAGAGAGTTGCAACTCAAAAAATCAGAACAGAGGAAAAAATGGGCATCATAGTATTTTAACTTAATTGTTTAGTACGAACTTATTGACCACATTTGTGTGCTTAATTTCATATCCTTGGGGTTATATCTTTTTAGTAGTTTAGAGCATCAATGTTCAACCTTTTATTCTATTTTCAAAGCCAACATACTATTTTTTTTTTTAATTCTTTGGATGTGTGAGAATATCATGATTAGCACTTTTATTCTCACAGGTTGACAAAATTATGAATTCTCATAACCTATAGTTGTTAATGAGAATATCAAATTAATTATAAACTCAAACCGCTTAAATTTATAATTTGAGAAATTCATTTTGTCACTTTTTGACCTTCTAAAGTCTAGTGTTATGAAATTGTGCCGAAATTTTTATTAATACACAAATTAATAAATTAATTTAACAATCTATGCAATTTTTATAAAGAATTTGAAAAGTATCTAAATCAATGACAGTGTAATCGGTTTCAGAAGATCAAACCGATCACAAACTCGTCGATCACAAGAAATTGAAACCGTTGGCAATGTCACCCATCCTAGAACCGATGACAATGTCATCGGTTTAAATTTAAAATAATTTTTCATTTAATTAATTTTTTAATTAGAAAATATTATAATTTATTTATTTAATTATTAAAATATTAGAAATATTTTTATATTTTTTTGAAATTAGAAAGAATACCATATGATTTGATTTATTAGAAAGACTTAAACAAATAACTCGGATCAATATTTTTCAGATCGGATTTTTTTGTGGCTGTAAGAAAAATTAAAATATTTCTCTGTGTATTATTGGAAAAAAAATAAAAATGCTATGAATCTGAATTATTGATCCCGGTTCAAAAGTCACTTCGAGGTAAATATAGAAAATATTATGGTCTTTCTATTTTTGAAAAAATAAAAAATTTCAGCAACTTTGTGATCATTACAAAAGGTATTTTAATTTGAGTCGTTCGTTGTTTTAATATGATATAATTCTCGCATCAAAAAGTGTGCATTCTGCATCAAAAATCATGCATAAATATATTCTGCAAATTATTTTGGCGGAATTTGGCTGAAACCGATGACATTACAATGTCATCGGTTTCGATAGATTTCGAATTTCATCAGAATATTGTATAAATTGTTAAATTTATTATTTCTTTTGTATATTAATAAAAATTTCGGGAAATTGCGGTTTATAAATATTGATTGTATTAAGCATTACTTTATTGCGGGTTATTGTGTCAAAATATTGATTCCTTAATTGTTTGTTGAATTGGGTGCATGTTGTTGCTTGGTTTGTTTTAGCTAAAAATGAGGCAGTGATAGCGTCCATGACTTTTTTAATTCTTTTAATATTTTCCCGAAGAATTAAGGCCTGTTCTATTGATATAATTCTTAATTTTCGTTTAAGAAATCCAGCTTGATTTCTTAAACTAACCAATATAACTGAGTCGTTGCCAATAATCTCATTCCAAAAAAATAAAAACCTGATGCTAAGGAAATTCTTTAAAATCTGGAATGAATCATTGATGCAAACTTAATTGAATTATTTATAAACAATATAAATGGATGGGGGATAAAAGCCTTTTTTTCCATTTAATAAAAAAAAGTAATTGTTACTCATTTTTTAAATATAGCTCGTTATTATGTTCTAATGAAATATAAAAAAAATTGTTTTCCACTCGACATTAGTCGTTAAAGATGATTTAAAAAAAAATGATCTCTATCGCATTCTTACGGACAAATAATTTATGTAAGAGTGCGAAGGGCGTCGAGAGCATCGCATCAAATTCAGTCTATTGCCCGTCTAGTTCGATCTGCATTGAAATTTTGTGAATCTAGACACAACTCAAACAGATTATACCGAGTTTCAGACCGAATATGATGTTATTTTAATATTGTAATATTATCTGATCTATTTTATTTTAGGACCGAAATAATTGTTCCGGCATCACCATCCCCCCATATCCCTCACTAAAAGACAAAAAAAAATAGTTAGCAATAATTTGATGGTTTAAATTTCCTATGGTATTTAACTTCAATTTTAAGTGCATTTACCGTGCATCGATCTAGTATTTAACTTCGTTCATTGTAGTATTAACTATCGACGTCCAACAGCGAAAAATATTGTCCCCGCACCACCATCCCCCCATATCCCCCCACTAAAAGACAAAACAATTAGTTACCAACAATTTGATGGTTTAAATTTTCTGCGGTATTTAAGTTCAGTCTTTAGTGTATTTACCGTGCATCGATCTAGTATTTAACTTCGTTCATTGTAGTATTAACTATCGGCATCCAACAGCGAAAAATGTTGTCCCCACACCACCATCCCCCCATATCCCCCATTAAAAGACAAAAAAAAATAGTTGCCAACAATTTGATGATTTGAATTTCTTGCAGTATTTAGCTTCAGTCTTTAGTGTATTTACCGTGCATCGATCTAGTATATAACTTCGTTCATTGTAGTATTAACCATCGGCGACCAACAGTAAAAAATGTTGTCCCCGCACCACCACCCCTAGGGGTGTAAACGGATCGGATATTATCCGAATTTATCCGGATCCGAATCCGGAAAATGGTGAATTCGGATATTCGGATACGGATATTTTCGGATACGGATCCGGATTCGGATAATTTTTTGGCGGATACGGATACGGATACGGTTTTGAATTTGAAGTCGGATACGGATCCGGATACGGATAATTATCCGTATCCGATATTTTATTTAAGTCGGATATCCGACTGGGCCCAGCGCCTCAGGCCTTCAGCGGCCTGTTAACTATACGATAATCTTACACTTTTGGATTTTTGGTAGATCCATAGATAATATTTTAATATTTATTTCCTTGGCAGCATCTAGCATCTCTACTTCCTTTTAGATAATTTAATTATACTTCTTGCCTTCTTCTACAAGATTCGACGGTACTCCTCACTTTGAAAATACGACTAGATACAATACTTAGATGTTATATTTAGATACAATACTTTAATTATATCTAATTTATGAATGCAAAAAGTTATATTTAGATGTTATTTTTTGTAGAATGTACATTAGTATTTATTTTTAATTATCCGAATTATAGTGATATCCGTATCCGTATCCGTATCCGTTTAATATCCGATCCGTATCCGTATCCGAGACTATCCGTATCCGTATCCGTATCCGAAAAATTATAACGAATAAGGATACGGTTTGACCACTATCCGATCCGTATCCGACCGTTTACACCCCTAACCACCCCCCATACCCCCCACTAAAAGACAAAAAAATAGGTTCCGACATTTGATGGTTTAAATTTTCTGTAGTATTTAACTTCAATCTTTAGTGTATTTATAGTGCATCGAACAAATATTTAACTCTATTTATTAGAGTATTAATTGTCTGTCCAACAACGATGCAATCTTTGTCTCCGCAAAAATAAAAATATCTGTCCCGGCACATCCCGCACTAAAAGGCCAAAAAAATTAGGTTCCGACATTTGATAGCTTAAATTTTCTACAGTATTTAACTTCAATCTTTAGTGTATTAATAGTGCATCGAACAAGTATTTACCTCTATTCATTGGAGTATTAATCGTCCGCGTCCAACAGTGACACAATCTTTGTCTCCGCAAAAAATGACAAAATAATTTGGTATTGTCACGCGTCCCCGCACATCAGTATTTAATTGTAAGAATATTAGTATTTAACATTATGAATGTTAGCATTTATCTTTAAAGTCAAAAGTATTAATCTCTAAAATTAATACTTTTAGAGACAAAAAATACAACTTTCCTTAAGAAAGAGACAAAAAATACAACTTAAATATCAGTTGAAGTGTCAATGCAGTATTTATTCAGACTAAAGAAAGAGATCAAATTTAATTAAAATAGTTAATTAATGTAGAGAAGGATGCTAATTATGGTAGTTAATTAATATGGAGAAAGTGCAGTGATGAAAATGAAATGTGGGGAGGATGTTAATTAAGGTAGTTAATTAATGTGGAGAGGGTGGGGGGATGGTGAGGGATGGAAGTGAGGAAATAGAAATAATTATTCTTTATTTTATGTAAGTACTTGTGTCCAATTGTAACTTAATCAAAGTTCCACTTTTTTCATAAAAATTATTCAATTAAAAACATAAGTTTAAATAATATAAAAACCTCTGGTTAGATGGTTAATTTGTTAGTTACAAGTTATAATCATATACGATTTATATTTTTTTATCATATAAACATCATATTGGATATGTAATTTATAATCATATATGACGTATTCTTTATAATTGTATATGAATTTTTTTAACCATAGATGACATGTAATATATTATTAAAAATGCGAAGTTATTTATAATCATATAAACTTCATATATGACATACAATTTTATATCATAAATTCCATGTTTTGTCTCAAATATGACATCACTAAATGTAGAACCGTAGTGATATGGAATTCATATCACCTAATGGTAAAAAATATATTTGTTTACATTCAGACCGACCGATCAGAATTCACACAAATATTTTAAGACCCTATACATTTCATCCCATACCGGATTGATTCGATACTGTTCGGATCTAAACATAAATATTCAGTTATATGGATTTAGTGATGTAATTAAACATTACGAACAGTTTGCATTATGCCAAGTAGGGCTGCAAACGAACTAAACCAAATCGAATCTAGTTAGGTTCGAATTCGAGTTCGTTAAAATTCGAATCGAACTGGTTTGCTTCGAAGACTCTGTTTCGAACTATAGAGTCTGGTTCGAATTTGATTCGTTGAAATTAGAACTAATTTGGTTCGATTCGTTAAAGTTCGAAATTGAGACAGAGGAGAGACAGCCGGAGGAGCAGAGGTGAGCACGGAGATCAAGGTGGCCATGGCAGAGAGAGTGCGAGGAGGCAAGGCGAGAGTGCATCCTCATCCATGACGGAGGAAGACAAGAAAAAATTAAGAAGAAGATGAGAGGAAGACAGAGAATAAAATAAAATAGAGTGGGCCCCAGTGGGGTCAATATCCTTAAAGTTGTTTCAAACTTCAGCGTGACTTTTTGAATATAATACTCGCCCATACATGTTTCATGTTCATGTTGTAACTTCTCTGTCGTTACACAGATCTCAAAGTTCAAATAATACTCGCCCACGCATCTTAAAGCTAAAAAATAAAATAGCTTTGCGAACCACGAACCTGTTTCAGTTCGTGAACCTGTTTCGAACGAATCTCCCTGGGTTCGAATTTGGTTCGTTCCATTTCGAATCGAACTGATTTGAATTAATTTCGAATCGAATTTTTTTCAAATTTTTTCAAATCAAACTCAAATCGAATTACGAACCACAAATATTTTGTGCAGCCCTAATGCTAAGTCAAATGTTATTAGGTCCTGTGAACAAATAAAAAAGAAAAGGTCCTATGAAGAAAGAGGCCACAACGGGCTTAGCATTTCTTCAGCCCATTAGGCCCAATTCATCTATCTTCATCGCTTTATTTCTCTCCCACATTGAGACCTAAGCGACACACACTCCGCGCCGCCGACTGGTAAGCTATTTGTGGTCTCTCAAAACCGCTTCCTCTGATGCTCAAATCCACTCTTGTAGTGCTCGCCCCGGTGACCGATCTGGTGTCTCCTCTTCACGCAACCAATCTAATACATCTTCAATTAAATACCCAACTTCCTGTTGTAAGCTTTGTCTTTCACTTGTACGGACGCTCCCGACGCCCCATCCAACCTTAGATTTGTAAGCTCCGTCTTTTTTCTTTTCTTTTTTTTCTAATTTGACAATCTGGGTCGTATTTAATGTCATTTTGCATTTAATCAGGAGTAATCGACTTGATAGTTTTACACTCGCTACAGGACACATTAAATGTCATTTTGTCAGATGTCAGGGAGGATATTATTCAACAATTCCTAAATATGTTAAATTACAAATAATGCCTAAATATGTTGCATGCGTTTTTCACAATTACAATCAATTTATAATAGTTTCACTCATGTTGCATACAATGTGTTTTTTGAAAGATGCAGATAAAACATGGGTGAATGATGTTCAGGAAGATGGGTATTTGATTGAAGATGTATTAGACAAGTTTTTGGAGGATGTCGGTGGAGGTAGACAGGAAGGCCTTCCCAACATATTCAAAGGGATTGGCAAGATGCCTGTGAAACTGATTGCCAAACACAAAGTAGCTACGAGATAGACAAGATCCAACAGAGGATCCATGAAATGGAGGTTGTCGGCTTCGAAGTTTCTTCCAGACCTTCTATGCCGTACTTTGTTGTGTTCTATTGGTTCTAATCTATCTCGTTATGTACATACTTTGTGTTTGGCAATCAGTTTCATAGGCATCTTGCAGTAGTGCAATATGGGCATTTTCAAGTTTATTATACATTAAAGGAGAATTTACAAATGAAGTATTGCAATATGCAGTAGTGGTGGCCTATTCATCGGTATGTTGAATTTTCAATTACAGTGCTTCAAATTTTCCGTGGCATAAACCTGCGTGGTGACCTATTCATTGGTATGTCGATTTTCAATTATAGTGCTTGTGATTTATGCATTGTCAGATTGTGGTTATTTATTTATGCATTGTCATGATTGCGCTAGGCACGCTGGTCTATAGAAACACTACCAAATTAAGTCTACTTTGTCGGTTTTTGTCAGAATTTTTATTCCCCAATTTTGAACAAAATTTACTCAAGGAATGGAGTTTGCCCTTTTTCACTTTTCACTTCGGAAAGCTATAAATTTCAGGAAGGGGCATAAGGTAATAGTAAAGGCTCAATCGGTACAGGAAATCTGGATGAGATTGTTGAACAGAAACAGAGATGCAGATTAGTAAAAATTTGATCCTACACTGATATTATGTGGGTGTTGATTAATATGAAAACAAAGGAATGAGCGAATATTCAGAAACTTAAGGGAGCCGCCGTTTTTGTTGTCAGCACGCATACTGCTGGAGGCAAAGCTGTGGAGAAAATACTGTTGAGCAAAACAATATTAGAGAATCAGGCTTAATTTTGGTTTGATGTCATTATTCAGTTTGTTATCATGATGAATTGGTTGTAATTTATTTTCTGTACAAACTTGACATTGACAGCACCTGTCAAGTACTTGAAGAAAAAAAAATGCTTCAGCACTAATTGTGGATGCAGGGCAAAATGCTTACTCATCTTGTTTTCATAGTAGCGATTCCATGCATGTTTCAAACTGGGTTGACTGGCTCTAGGCAGGACTGGATTCAAAGGAAAAACAAATCAATAGCCTTTTTCTTTTCTAGTGGATAAATTTTATTTTGTATGAAAGTAGTATTCACGGTGTCCTTTGATTAAATTTTAACTAATAGAGCGATTATTGATGAAGATTGAATTGTTCTATATGTGTGGTGAATTACTTTGCTTCAGTGACCAATAGATTGAATAATTCCTGTAAATTTTGAAAAGAAAAAAATAAAGGAAAGGGAAAAACATTTTTGTTTCCCTTCACTTGGAGAGTGGTATACAACTTTAATAAAATAACCTGGTACAATTTATATAACAAGATACTTGTAATTTTGGAGTGTTTTTTATCGTTTTACATGAATTTGACACTTGTGCAATTAGATTCAAAATTTGATCTTTTCGCACTCACATTCATACCTCCAAGAGCAGGACTCACTTTGTGGGAGATTGGAGTGGGAGATTGGAGTCCCTGATAGAAGTGCAGCTGACTTCTTCATTCCAGACTTCAGCAAAGACATCAACAATCTTTACATAAATTTTGAGAAGTTAGTTGCCACTTATTTGAAACTTCTGAGTTACATTCTGAAAACAGGGATAAAGACATACAACTTTTCTTCTTTGAAGAAATACCTTTTTATTTAATAAGATGTTCTTTTATACTTCTGAACTTTTCGAGGTAGTAGGATTTTTGAAATGTGTAAAAGGCACCTTAAAATTTTCCTGGAAGGCTATCAAATGTTTTCCCATTTCAACAATATGCAATTAATTTTTTTTCTCTATTCTTTTATCCCTCAAGAAATGATTAATGTTTTTTATTTTCTTTTTGTTTCAAATATCTCAGGTAGAGACAGTATGGTCTCTCGGAGGGGTACACAGACTTGTACCCAAAAGAAGACCTGATTTACAATGTTGGTACCAGTGATTACAAAAAAGATTGGTTTTTTGCCCAAGTAACAAGGTATCATCAAGCATTACCCTGCTTTATATACATAATCTTCATACTCTGTAGAAAAGTTTCCTATTCATTTATTTTATTCTGTTGGCAACATTTCGCAAATACTGTTTTAATTGTGCTTCTTTGATTTTTTAGTGTGTTATATAATCATCAAAACTAGTTTACTTGGCAAAACTCATTGTGTTTTTTCTCCCATATATAGAAAAGTTGGAAATGAATACCACCCAACAACATGGCAGATCAAGTTCTCCCTCTCAAACATACAACAAAATAGTTCTTATATGTTACGTCTAACTATTACAAGTTACAACTGCTCATATCTCAAGACTAGAGGTTATATTCTCTTCTGATGAACTCAATATTTCCTTACTAGCAAGTACCATATAGGTTCATGGTACCTGCCATGTATTAATTTGATTGGTAAATGCAGCACTTTATCTCAATTTAACCTCAGGAAGCAGATACGTCTCATCGTTCAGTGACATGATATATGGGATACTTCAATCGGCCCTGAGAATATCCATGCACTTAAACAAATCAGAATTGATTCAGCAGTGGTTTTATTGTCCAAGACCATTACTGACTAACTTGTCTTAGTGAAAAAGTTTTGGCCATAAATTATTCATACGAGCTCCGATTAAGGTGATACAAAATTCTGTGGAAAGCTGACAACAAGCTCTACAACTATCATGTGAGACATTATTCCAGATTCGGAATATATCATGGTCAAACAGACGTGCCAAGGGAACTTATTTGTTTTGAGTCTGCTTGTTATTAATTGGTTAGGTGGGAGTTTTGAGTGGGTTTTAAATATTGTCAAGAGTGTGATTGAATTCTGCTTATCTGTGGGTTTCTAGATGAGTCTTTTTAGAGTCTCTAGAAATATAATTAAGAGTATTTGAAAAGAATAAAAAGTAGTTGAAGTTGTAATAATTGTTAGATAGCATCTAGAGGAAGGAATATGGCTATATAAGAGCTCAAAGTCATTTTGTAGTCAGATTATCGAGTTGTTATGAATTTTATCATTTGAGTTTAGTTTATCTCCTCGTCCTGTCCTCTGTCCTCTGTTGAGTTGAGTTTTGCTCAAGTGATGTTTTGTTGAGTTGGCTAGTGCCCTTGTGAAATTCTATAGCTGGACTGTGTCAAATTGATGGCCGAGTTGTTTTCTATTATTACTGATGAGATTGTGGGTGATTAGTCGGTGATAACGTTGTTCCATTTTGTAGGGAATATATGTTTGTGTTACACTTCAGATCTACTAGTTCGTTATTGTTTCAGTACCATTAGTGATGGTACAAAATAATGGGAGAGGAGGGTGTCCGATGCCTATTGGACCAGAACAGTGTTCGATGGGTAGTTTTTACCGTCCGATCTATTTCAAGATCTGTGCGCCATGTGTATGTCATACGATTATGAAGTTATTCGTAATCGTATGTCATGAAAAATTTGGAGCATGCCCCATGTGTATGTCATATGATTATGACTGATCTGAAATAGTTATTAACAAGCGTAGTGCTCTTATTCAAATAAGGTACAAAAGTTCCATAGCTCCATGGCTCCATGCCATGAAAACAAAAACAACACTAAGCACTACCATAGAAAAACACAACCTAACCATTATTAAACTCCTTAAGATTAATTTGCTAGATAACCTGATCTATCTCAAAAGGCATCTTAATAGGGTTAGTCTTATCTATAGCATCATCCTGAAGCATGTCATCACAAGTGAATGGTGGGAACTTGACCTTTGATTCACAGTTGGTTTCCTTGCTGATTGGACAGCTGATGATGGTTTTACCATCGCTTGATATGCAGATTTTTATCCTCAACAGTTGGGCCCCATCGGACCGTGGCATCATGCGGTTGCACTCGATCACAAATGAGAATGATAGCTTGGCACGTAACGCCGACTCAATGTCCTCCAGATCATACTTGACTGTATTTGATGGTACAATACCTTTGTACGTAGCACAACATTAAAGCAAAGGAAAAAACATAGAAATATTAGATGTGGGATTTCGGCCTAATTAAGCTCATATAAGGGGTTTATGTTATGTGATTACTTGTGGTGTTATATTATATTATATTATATGTGTGTGTATAATAAGGTTATATAATTATATATATATTTCTGTAGACCGTTTAACAATTTTTAATTTGAAGATCTAACAAAAAAAAATTATTATTGGGCCTCATTGTTTAGGACTGACCTTATAATTTCAGCTGATTTCAAAATTTAATTTCTTTTTTTTCTTTTTTTTTTCAATATATATTTCCATAGATTTTGCAATTGGATGGAATAGGAAAAAAAAAATAGACCAATCAAAACATGGAAGGATCTACACTCGATGGGTCAATTGATCCATATTCATTTTTAAAATTCATGTACTTATGCATTATTTTCTATATAGTTGAACATAAAATACTTTGATACTCAACATGAAAATTTTATATGATTGATTTTTATTGTATGTTTTATTCTCATAGTTTTAAAATCTAGCTCCGCCTCTGAACTAAAGTGTTAAAGAGAAACTTAGAAACCTTTGGTGGCAAGGTAGCTAAGGAGGTCGAGATTCTTTCGAAGATTGAGGGCCTGTTGGAAGTAATTGGCCTGAGTAAGGCTAGAACAGGTACCATATGTACAGAATATAGATTTCCACTTGGTTACTCCATTGTTGCTTGGGCATTTCACTTCAGGCCAGTATGAGTACATATCTGTTATGAAATTCTTGAGCTGCACATATTCAAATTCTCAGTTTTAGTGTAAAAGGTTACCAAGTTAAAACTTCTCAAGGTTAAAGAAATTAATCGGAGTTAATAATTAGTCTTTGGTCTTCTAGCAAAGACAATGTCCTTTGTGTGGGAAGTCACAGGTTTGAAATCTGAATGATAGATCTATTGTGGATATTAAACTAGTTGGATAGTTTGACTCCAACTTTACTCAAAAAAAAAAAAAAAAATCTATCACACTTTATTTTGAGCTGTTAAAAAATAAATTGCTACACATTGTTTAACCGAATATTGAAGTAGCTAGGACCATGCATGTCTAGAACTAGATCTGGTAATGAGAGATGTAAAGGCAGCATTATTTTATGTATAGCCAAACGTGGGCTTTGTTGAATTGTTGTTGCAAGTTTTAAATACAATGTGATAAGAATGGGACCAATTTATTTGTCGTCTTCTGACCTACTGTTTATATCAAAAGAATGATTTTCTATCCTAAATCTTAAATGCGGATAATTTCATTTCAAACGAACCTACTTTTGATACTGCTTGGACCATTATGAACAACAATATATACTTAATATAAGTACAAAACATGTACCTAGCTAGCAGAAATGAATTAGTAACTCGGGTAATTAATTAAGATACTGGATAACTTCAAGAAATATTAAGAAATATTGAGTCTCTAGCAAATATGTTGAAGATTACATGTATTAAGAAATATTAAGAAATACTAATACTAATACTACTAGTAATAATAATAATAATAATAAAGAAATAGACCATGTCTCTAGCAAATATGTTAAAGATTACATGTATTAGAGAAATAAGCAAATAGCAAAGTAACAGCAGGGGAAGCAGTTTCATATATTACAGGAATTTTTTTGAGTAAAGTTAGAGGTCAAGTCATCAAACTATTTAATACTTTTGTTATTATAACAAATGATTTCCTTCATCTGAATTTCAAATCTATAACCTCTCACATATAGGCCATGTGCCTTAGCAACTAGATCAAAAGCTAGTTCTCATATATTACAGGAATTCACGGAAGGATTCAAAAAACCATTAATTGAGAAGAAAAGGGGCAAAAGAAAAATTCCCTGGATACATACACAGTGAGGGACGCTTGACAAAGGTTATTTTAACAATATTATTGTTGGCAATATATTTTCATAAAACTTTAAATAAATTGAAAATTAGAAAATTAATTTACATTTATGCATGTTATTAGACAAATAAGCAGTGTAACAATCAAATATCAATGCAATTTAAGTACGTTGAAATTTTAAATCATTGACATACGGTAAAACAAACTCCAAACCTCATCATACTTTACATTAATTATATATTTAATTTTTTTTAATATAGAGGGGAAACCCACCGATTTCATGGATCCGACTCTGCTACTTTTTATAATAAAAGCAGGGTCCTGTTTTTCGGATCCTAACCATTCAAAATTTTTCTTTTTTATTCAGAAATCTCAACAAATTTGAATGGTTAAGATCGGAAAAGCAGAATCTTGCTTTTGTTATTAAAAAGAAGCAGAGTCGGATCCCCGATTTCATATACTGAAACCAAAGTACACCGGGTACGGGTACCAAATCCTACATGTTACAGTATTAAACTTCATACACCCAAATTACATAGCTACTTTAAATCAGTCTAAATGAAAACATCATAAAACCCCTACAACAATTTCATAACAAAAACTTTATTTTTTAACAAAATCACCCCTGTATTAGTTGACAATTATTATAGACATAATATATGAATAATACAACAAATGATGCTTCTAACGTTGCACTGCAAATTTAAGCTTTATTTTTGGAAATTATCAGACATGATAGCACATTAAATCAAAAGGTCTAATACGTGAAAAGTAAAATAGAATATAAAATACACCATATCCAAAGTAAGGTATACTGTCCTGAAGCTAGGTAATATTTTTTTTGTGGTTCAAGCACTTCCCTGAGAAAAAATTGGTACAAAAATTACCTGATTAACGTAGAAACTGCAAGTGGAGTTGCAGTTAGTGACGGCATTGCCGGAGTAACTGTCGTACGTCTCCATCGACTCCACAAAGAAGTCCAGTGCTGGTTCGCCTGTTGTCGGCATGCAGCATGTTTTCCGAAAAAAGGATCTGCAGTATGACCCCGGCCACTGCACAGTTATTTATAGAGAGCTCCTTAATGCATGCTTAATTAATGTATTGTAAAAGATACTATGAAAATTTGTTGCCAACTTCAAAGAACGTTAAAGTGGTGATTTGAACAAAATGTCAAGTTTGTTGGATTAATTAACCTCGCAAGGGTGTTCATAAAGAAGTACTGTTAGTCTATTGTTACAAGTTTAGCTTAGTATCTTAGATCAAATGTAGAAGTTATAAATGTACCAGAAGGTTCAAATAAAAGAAGTCCGATTCAGCCGCGCCTTGAGCAGGAACAAAAGGAGAAATGCAAAGGAAGGCAAGGATGCAGAGGAGAAGAGAAGGCTTAAGTGTTGCCATTTTCTCTCTTTTTCTTTTTCTTTTGAATTGTTTTTTTTTTTTCCCAAATAGAAGCAGAGCAGAATCCCCAGACCCAGTTCACCACTTTAAATAGAGCAATATTGATCATGGAGATATCAGGATATGAAGGGAGTAGTTGGGGGAATTCGGATCACCGGAGGTATCTGACTCAAGCAAATTACAAACGGACGGCTCAGATTATTTCCAGCCGAGTCAGAGTCAATCCGTTGCATATAGAAAGTTAGATACTATAGGAGCTCCGTTTTGAGATGTGTGCCAAGTTAAAAGAACTAAACTGAACCATTGTAATTAAGATGTAATTTTGACTGTATGTGAGAATGTGAATCAAAAGTAGTAAACGGAGCAGATTCGGAGAGGATTGCTGATGGTATATTCAGATTCACATTTCAATGAGCGGATACGGATACAGATAGTAAACGAATATCAAAATGTAAAATTAAATTTATTTTAAACAGATACGGATATAGAGCGGATAATTCACGAATACTTATTCGGAACGAATCATTATTGGATAATTGAGTTATATGAATTTTAAAATATAATAATAATTAATAAAGTTTAAATATGAAAATAAATGAATAATTGTAAGTTGATAGAGAGATTGATATTGGAAAGATGAAAAATATAAGATATTTCATTCATATAATATATAAAGAAAATAAAGAAGTAGTATACAAAAGATAGTGTGGTGTAGTGGTTTGTAACTTGAGAGTTTAAATCTTAATCCCATAGGTAGGGCTGAAAACGGAGCTGGATAATATGCTCCAAATCCGAGCAAGATCCGTATCCGGATTAAACAGATCCGGATAATTTATGTGTATGGCCAATTGTTCTGGATACGGATTCGGATAAAATCCCTTTCACTGGAGTTCGAACCCATGCCCTGTGGAGTTAAGATTTGAACTCCCAACATACAAACCACTATACCACACTATCTTTTATGTACTACTTCTTTATTTTCTTTATATATTATATGAATGGAATATCTTATATCTCTCATCTTTTCAATATCAATCTCTCCATCAACTTACAATTATTTATTTATTTTAATATTTAAACTGTATTAATTATTATTATATCTTAAAGTTCATATAACTCAATTATCCGACAATTATTTATTCTGAATCCGTATTCGTGAATTATCCGCTCTGTATCCGTATCCGTTTAAGGTGGATTTGGTTTTACATTTTGACATATGTTTACTATTCGTATCTACTCATTGAAATGTGGATGTAAATATGGTATGAGCATTATCCGCTCCAAATCTGCTCTGTTTACACCCATACCCAGTTCGAACTCCAGTGGAAGCATTATCCTCTAAATGCCTTTTGCATTACTAAATGCATTCATTAACACATTTAGCATCACCAAATTAATCTCATGTCCTTCCGCTTCCATCAATTCCAGCACTTTTACTGTTTGTTCGCAAAGACCATGCTGTGCAAAAGCATTTGCATGTGCAGAAAAGATGCTAGGAGAGAGCACTATCCCTTCTGATCTAATAGCAGCTACACACTCCTCAGCATTCCTAAACCGACCATATTGCCCATAAATATCAACCAATATTGCATAAATGACCCCACTTTGCCAATTCCGCATTTCCTCAAATAATCTCCTAATCATGTTCCATTTTCCTTGCTCCTCAGCATTCCTTGATCCAAAAAAATCAATAGCCCGTTTCAGATCTCCACCTTTACTGTGCCACTAGCGGCGAAGGATGGGTTCAGGGCTTCTCAGCGGAGAGAAGGGTTTGCCGCAGGTTGGAGAATAGGGATGAATTGGAGAATTTTATACTTATTTTCTGTGTTGAATTAATTGGAGGGGGTTATTTTTGAAATTTTGAAAATACAAGTTTTATACAACAGATTTTAATATAATTTGTATATAAAATATATATTTGTGACAATTTGATGAATTTAATAATTTTAGAATGACAATTTTATAATTTTATATTTTGAAGTAGCAGTTCTATAATTTCAATATTTTTAGATTGACATAAAAAAAAATTCCCTTCATTATTTCATTATATCGAGGAAGCTGTTTGCTGACTGCTGTCAAGGACTCAATTGTCAATAAGATAATATATAAAAAATAATCTGTGTAGGTCACTACTCACTAGGTCCTCAGTACTCTAATTAAGATTCCCTCGACAGATTGCTCAGCTGCACTCGTGTCATTGCACGTTGAACTTGTTGCTTATTATTTTTTATTGTTACTCTGAATTAGTGTATTACAAACGGGCAGGGCCGGGCAGGGCCGGGCAGGGCCGGGCGCGGGCATGCGCGGGCACGGGGTCACGGGCACACGGGCGCAGGCACCGCGGGCATTTTTTTCAAAAAATCTGCCCTGCCCGTTTAATGCCCGTGCCCGCCGCGGGCGCGCGGGCAGGACGGGCCGGACACCGCGGGCAGGGCCGGACAAAATTTTTTTTTTTCTGTTTTTTTGTTATAATAAAATATAAATTAAAAATTTCTTAAATCAATTATTTTAAAAATAATATGTCAAATGAATTTAAATTGGCATGAATTTGGATTTATAATTTATTAGTTTTCAAAGAAAAAAATCAAAAAAAAAAAACCAAAAAAAACAAAAAAAAAACAAAAAAAAATTAATTTGTATCCTAATAAAGTTAATACGATTTTACAAAAAATAAAGAAAAATTAAGTGTGCTTGAAGAAACAAATTAACACAAATACCACCGTTAAAGCAGATACCAATAATGATCTGTATTAAATGAAATGGACAAAGATGTAGCATCAAATTTTTAAGATAATAAGATGCACCATATATGATTTTTTTTTTAAATATATTAAAAAGGTTGTTTTCAATTATCTATTAAATGGAATATCCTTTATATGATAAATTCATATCACAATCCCATTAATTAGTAAAAGAATAATAATTAAATCTCCAAACGTTTGATATGCTATTAATCTGTACTTCCAATGCAAGCATTTTTCACTACCTATATAATAATTAATAAGTAAACTTATTATATTTTCTTGGATTAAAAATGAAAAAACAAAATATCTTTGACTTAAATTGTTTTACCCGGATGTATGCTAAAACATAATATATCAATGTATGCAGGAGGGATCAAGTTACAACAATTTTTGAATTACAACAAAGTTACAACAACGGTTTTTTTTATTTTCAAAGTCCAAATCGTCGTTCCAAACCGTTCAACATTATTATCTAAATAAAATATACTTCCAAATCAAATTTTATATTTTTGTGAGTTTTTTTACTATTTATTAAGATGGGTACAAAATTCAATGATCTGAATTTGACTAGTTTTTGTAAAATACATAATAAATAGTAAAAAAATTCAAAAAAAAAATATATAATTTGATCTGGAAGCACATTTTATTTAGATAATCATGTTGAACGGTTTGGATCGATAATTTGGACTTTAAAAATAAAAAATATTATTATTGTAACTTTGTTGTAACTCAAAATTGTTGTATCTTGATCCCTCATCATGCTAAAATTATCGATCAAAATCAAATTTACTAATAATTTAATGTTTGCTGGTACAGTATTACAACAAAAGCTAATCATCATAACGTCTCCATTTGCAAATGCCATCGAATCTGATTCATCTTTCCAAAGTTATTATTAGTTTATTCATCAAATCGTTCCGATATTTTATATCTTTAAACTAACAGAGTGCTATTATTTTTCCTACTGATGTTTATAAAATACTTCACGGCTTAGAAAATAGCGTCGATCGTCATCGTCGTTAAAATAAGTTCACTTAAACAAGTAAACAACAATATTCTTACAAACAACTAAGTTGTTATTCTATGACGAGCGCAGGGGTAAAATGCACCATTAGTTTTGTATTTTAATTATACTGTACATCTTTTTGTTTTTCATTTCCAAAGTCCAATAATCGATCCGAACCGCTCAATACAATATTCATATTAAAATATATTAGAGACCAAATTTTATCATTTTTAAACTTATGTTATTATTTTTCTAAATATATACAGTATTTTTAAAAAATAAAATCTAAAATATTCTAAAATAAATCTAATTACTTCACATTTCAAAAAAATAAATCTAACATATTTTTTTAACCTATTAAAAATAAATCCGAATTAAAAAATAAAATCTAAAATATTCTAAAATAAATATAATTACTTCACATTTCAAAAAAATAAATCTAACCTATTTTTTTAACCTATTAAAAATAAATCCGAATTAAAAAATAAAATCTAACATATTCTAAAATAAATCTAATTACTTCACATTTCCAAAAAATAAATCTAACATATTTTTTTAACCTATTAAAAATAAACCCGAATTAAAAAATAAAATCTAAAATATTCTAAAATAAATCTAATTACTTCACATTTTCAAAAAATAAATCTAACATATTTTTTTAACCTATTAAAAATAAATCCGAATTAAAAAATAAAATCTAAAATATTCTAAAATAAATATAATTACTTCACATTTCAAAAAAATAAATCTAACATATTTTTTTTAACCTATTAAAAATAAATCCTAATTAAAATATGAATTTAAAAAAAAAAAAAGGGCTGCTGTGGGTGTGGGGGTCCGGCTGGGGGAGAAGGAGGGGTGGAATTCAAATTCAAAAAATTTGAATTTTCGGAAAAAAAAAAAAAAAAAAAGGCACGGGCACGGGCGTGCGGGCGTGCGGGCACGGGCAACGGGCACGGAGGGCCGGGCAATCACGGGCGGGGTTCCAAAAAATCGTGCCCGGCCCGTTTAACGCCCGCGCCCGCGTGCCCGCGTGCCCGTGGCTGCCCGCGGCGCGGGCGCGGGCAGGACGGGCACGGGCACGGGCACGGGCAGGGCAAGGGCAGGGCGCGCCCGCGGGGGCATTTACCAAACACTACTCTGAATTAATGGTCGTGTTTGAATTTTTTTTATAAACTATAATTAAAAATAATAATTCTATGAAACCTGATTACTTTTTTCTTTATCTTTTTTGCAAAAACTACAAGAATTAAAATGTTATTTTGGTTCGCTATTTTTTTTCAAGACCGAAATGACATTCAGTCCGGTGTGATTTTTTTGTAGTTGCTAATTAACTTGCTATTATGAAAAACTGTAAAACCACACCGAACCGAAATGATATTTTAATTCTTATAGTTTTGTAAAAAAAAGTAATCATGTTGGTTTCATGAAATTATTTTTTAATTATAGTTTATAAAAAAAAAATTCTTCATGTTTAATTATGGAGTAAAATTATTTCTTATTGTTACTCGTATTCGTTTCATTACACGTTGAACTTGTTGTTTATTTTATTTATACTTTTAATGGTCATATTTGTTTATGGAGTAGCGCGCGGTAGCAATAATTATGACAAGAAAAAAAAAGAAGATGAAAATAAATAGAATATAATAAAATGAACTTGATATCAGATTGAAAAAAATCTATAATTATTCTAAAAAAAAATAAAATTTACGGATATTATAATTGAAACCTACAATAAGGTTTCAGTTTGCAAGAGAAAAACGAATAATAATAAAAGATAGAAGTAATGGTGGAGAAAATTAACATGAGAATTATATTTCTATATCTCGTTTAAGACTTTCTCAAGGATTTGCTACCATATATCTTTTGATTAATAAGAGTTAAGACGATGAAGAATTGGCGCTATTATAAGTTATTCAATTTTTTTTTTGTTTTTCAGTAAAGATTAAAGGTCAAACTATCCAACTATTTAATATCTTAAATTGATTTCTCTTCTCGGGTTTCAAAACTGGTGGAAAGAGATTGTCTTTGCCACTAATTCAATTTTTGTAGTTTTAGATTTGAAATATTAATGTTATAGAATAATTCCCTTCTTCAGTAACAAAAAATCAGAGGATAAAAACAAACTGTAATTGCTACTGTATATCATAAAATCAGAGTGGCCATCTCTAAATGAGCAAAGATATACATATCTTGTGTTATTATTTTCACCATGTCACGTTTTGTTACATATTCAGTTCATCTTTTATTGAACAAAAATAAATAAATCAATTTGACTATTATCATAGACTAAGAATTTATTTGAATCTCAATAAGTTGGATAGCTAAAAGTATGATTGTTACAATTAGTCCTGTTTCATATTTAAATGGTATAAGTTGGAAAGTGTGTTATGTTTTTTTAGTAGGCGTTAGAACATAACAATTTAACCTATATAAATTTAGTAATGCGCTACAAATAGACTTTCATCTATAAAACAAATTTGGGATTTTGAAAAATGCTAGAGACTAAACTAATCTTAAGCACATATTTATTGAGTGAAATAAAGTTTTTTTTTTTTTTTGTTTCGAAACATTCATGAGAAAAGGCAAAATTGCAACGATTTTACTTTAAATCTATATTTTTTTTAATAGAGAACCGGATTTATGGTTTAAGAGTAATTCTTGAAGCATAACTACATAAGTGACTGCATCTCTATCAATTACATGAGAATATAGATTTAAAGTTCCATCACAGCACATTACTTCATGTGTGTCTATCACGTTATGTTATTTGCCTATCACGAGACCTGACAAATTTGTTTGCATAATGTGTCTTTGTTTGATCGAAAATAACATGTCATGTAGTGTGTTTCTAGTTTTGTTTGAAGACATCCATGAAAAAAGTAAAAATTGCAACTGTAATACTTGAAATCAATTTTTTTTTAATAGAGAATCGATTTCTGACTTGGAGCAACTCTTGAGTCTTGACGCATAACTACACAAGTAATTTACATTTTCAATAATCACATGAGATTATGAGAACAGAGATCTAAAGTCTTTTTTCCTGAAAGAACCCACGTGTCCAACATGTTTGAACTTTAATGTGTGTGTGGGAGAGAGAGAGAGTAGAGGACACTCAGATAATTTGTGTAGGTCCCCACCACTGTAATCAATTAAGATTCCCTCGACAGCTTACTCAGTTGCTTTTTTCTTTTGGTGAGGAAAAGCCCTTGGGCATCATTGTATCAGTGTAATAAAATGCAGTCTATGCGGCTGCATATGCGTATACGGTTGTAATCCGTAGAGAAATTTGTATGCGGTTAATATATGCGGTTTTGCATATGCGGCCGCATATTGGACCGCATATTCGGCTGCATATTTTATACCCCATATTCGGTCGCATAATACCACATAATACAGCATATTATATGTATGATACCGTATATTACCGCATACTGATTTATATATATTCTTATTTTAAAATCCGCATATACAAGTCCGCATAAAAATTCGCATATGCAGTCGCATACTGTATATGCGGTGGCCTTTTGCATACCGCATTTTATAACATTGATTTGTATTAATTCCCAATAAAGTTTACCTATTATATACTATCTTAAAAAAAGTAAAATTTAAATGTAAAAATTCATTCAACATTTACAAAGAGGCTCAGCACCTTGACCTCTTTTTACCTACGAAAATAAAAAACCTGATCCTAAAAAGCCCCACAGACAAGCAAATTACTGAACTTCTAAGTTTCCACCTGTACCCTTGTTTGTACTGTGAAATAAACCACATCTAAGCTTGCTCAGTTGCACTCGTATCACTGGACGTAGAACTTGTGCTTTGGCCACTAGATCAAAGACTAGTTCTCTATTATTATTATTTTATTAATACTCTTAATGGTTATATTTAGGACTACGAACCAATCAAACCAATTCAAACTTCTGAATAAGATTCTAACCGAACTGGTTTGATTTGTTTCCGAACGAACTTCAATCGAATAAGTTAATTGCGAACTACAATTTTTTTTGAATTGAAATCAATCGAATCACGAACTACGAATTTTTTTTTATAGCCCTAGTTATACTGGTAGTTTATGCATTAGCTTTCTTCACGTGGAACAAAATTCATGTAGTTTCCTTTTACTTTTTACCTTTCGCGAATTCATACTGATGGATATGGGACCAGTCCAAAATTCCCTTACCTTTTACGCTACTGGATTGATTAAAATCACGGTATTGACCTAGTCAAATGGAACTTATTATATTATTAATTTGTTACACTGTTGAAACATTTTTCTATTATAAGTTATCATTATATTAATAATTTTGAGTTCTGATATAAGTTTGATTCCTGTATTATTAAATATTGATGGTTGAAGTCATTAGTTGTATTATTTGAGATTTGAACCTAAATAATTCATGAATCAATTTCAAACGAATTATACCCAGTTTGAGTTTGAGTTTGAACAAGATTCAAATCAGACTGGTTTGATTTGTTCAGAATGAACTTCAATCTAATGAGTTAGTTGTAATTTTTTTTTTCGAACCAATGCCAATTGAATCACGAAGTACGAATTTTTTTAGTAGTCCTAGTCATGTTTGATTATGGAGCAAAATTAATGTTATTGTAGCGGTAGCAATAATTATGATCAGAACAAAAAATAACATGTCGAGTAAAACGTGCTTGTTTGAAGACATCTATTAAAAAAGCAAAAATTGCAACTATAATACTTGAAATCAATGTCTTTTTTTTTTAAATAGAGAACCGATTAATGACTTGGAGCAACTCTTGACGCATATGGGTATGTTTGGATGCACAAGAATAGCTACTGTTTTCGGAATAGCATTGTTATTCGGAACAAGGTGCATCCAAACGACATTTAGAGCTATTCGGAATAGCTACTGTTTTTAGAATAGCATTGCTATTCGCTATTTTTACAAAAACATAGAATAGCATTTGTTGATTTCAATATTAATACTAATCCAATATTTAAACTAATATTATATTATATTTAATATCTAAATTAATATTATATTGTATTATATTTAATCTAATATTTTATTTAATACTATTATAATATTTAAAATAATATTATACTATATTTTAATATTTAAATTATTATATTATATTCCATCTGATATTTTATTTAATACTAATATAATATTTAAAATAATATTATATTACATTTAATAATTAAATTAATATTACATTGTAATATATTTAAACTAATATTTTATTCAATACTAATCTAATATTTAAAATAATATTATATTATATTTAATCTAATATTTTATTTAATACTGATATAATTTTTAAATTAATATTATATTATATACATTAATATTTAAACTAATATTATATTACATTTAATATTTAAAATAATATTATATTACATTTAATATTTAAACTAATATTATATTATATTTAATGTAATATTTTATTTAATACTAATTTTATTTTTAAATTAATATTATATTACATTTAATCTAATATTTTATTTAATACTAATCTAATTTTTAAAATAATATTATATTACATTTAATATTTAAACTAATATTATATTATATTTAATATAATATTTTATTTAATACTAATCTAATATTGAAAATAATATTATATTACATTTAATATTTGAATTAATATTATATTGTATTATATTTAATCTTACACATAAATTATTAAACAGTAGCTATTTCTTCCAAACTCTATTCCAAATATACAATCCAAACAACTTTTTCACTGTTCTGAATAGCACTGTTCTTAAACAGTAGCTATTCTAGCTATTCTAGAGTGCATCCAAACGTACCCTATATAACTACACAAGTGACATCTTCAATAATCACATGAGAACAGATATCTGAAGTTTTTTTTTTTTTTTGGTGTCCTGAAAGAACCCACGTGTCCAACATGTTTGAACTTTGAAGAGTGTGTGAGAGAGAGAGCCAGAGAGGAGAGGACACACAGATAATGAGAGGGGGCCCGGGCAATAAATTTTTGGGGGACAAATTGACAATAATTGTAGTATGTTGAGTGCTTCCGGTTCAAACATACCACTTAACCTATTATATATTATAGAGAAAATTATGAAAATATCACTTCAAAATTTTTAAATTGTGAAAATGTCATTTCAAATTTTGAAATTGTCAAAATACTACTACAAACTTCATTAATTTGTAAAAATGACACTCCAAATAATTAATGACTAAAATACTCCATTTTTCTCCTGTTCTTTCTCATGCCTTCTCTTCTTCTCCTGTTCCAAACTGGAGCCTCCAGTTGAGACAATTTCAGAACTGCCAGTCCCATCCCCGAGGTACAGAGGTACATAGCACACTAATCCCAGATACCCCTGCAGATGGCTGTCCTTACCCGAATCAAGACTAGTTGTACTCCATTTGTGGATGGAATGCATCATACAACGAAGAGGGAGCACCCGATGCAGGACCAGCATATCCCGCACACATTACACAGGTAGCATTAATTATTTGGAGAAGAATGGGGGGTATTTTAGTCATTAATTATTTGGAGTGGCATTTTTATAAATTAATGAAGTTTGAAGTGGCATTTTGACAATTTCAAAGTTTGTGATAGCATTTTCACAATTTGAAGGTTTTGAAATGGCATTTTCACAAATTTTCCATTATTATATGGTTTGATATTTCATATGGAGGAACCTGTTATATAGCCTACAGGAGTGTCAATAGCACTCTGAGGCAGAGAGGAAAGGCCATTCATACGCATTTCTACAAGGATAAAACATTCCATTCTAAGTACTGAGTAGATAGTTCACACTATATCAATCAACAATAAACTATTTTTCGTTTCAATTTCTTGTGCGACAAACTGCTAAGACATGAACACACGGAATATGGGTTAATTGGATACCTCTACATGTACACTCCATTTTATTACCGGGCCCACGACTCACAATATACTGGAACTTCCAATGAATAATGTCCATACTTCCATCAGAGCCTTTTTGAACAGGAACATACTCATTAGGAGAGGAAACTTGGTAGACTCATTCACCATGCGAATATGAGACCAAATTCAGAGTTGTAACTTTCTCCCACCTTTTCCTAAGCTTTTTTTCACTCGTTCAGACTATTGCTTATTTGCATCGGCTAGGTCCATGACTCGTTTCCGCCTCTCTACGAACTAGCCATTGTATTTGTAAAACGTTTCCTCCACAATGGCAGCCACGGTGCAGTCTCCGGCTCTTCTTGAAGACATTGGTCAACGACTCAAAGCCGTTTATTGTCATGATCCCGAAATGGAAGCCCCCATCAGATATTTGGAAGATCTTATCATAATTGAACAGCTCTATCGGGTCATTGGGACGTACTTTGCCAACCTTCCTCAAATATGCATTGCACTTCGAATTTAGCTGCACAACATTACATAGGTGTTATTATATTTGCATGAGCAAATTATTTAAGAAATAAATGAGAAATTATTAAAGAATTAAACGAGAAGTTATAATTTGTACATACCGCAACAAATTATTCGAACATCTCCTTCAATCTCTTTGGCTTCTTCCTCTACATACCACAGCAAATTCCTATTAGTAATGGTTCCAGGTAGGGGTGAGTAAATTGCTCATAACTCGTGACTCGCTCATTAACAACTCGCTCATTAAGAAACTGCCACATCTAATCTTTCCACATTTAATCTCAATTCCTTGAATTAAAATTAAAGTTGAATAAATAAAAAATTCTCCTAACCTAAACTTACGCTCAAGACTCAGCTCAAAAATTAAATTGATAAATGATGCTCCAATGCTCCACTACTTCAGCCTAAATTAAAATTGATAAATTTGCTTACGGATATTTTTATGTTAAATTATGTAATATTTAATTAGATTGGATTATGACAATTTCTTAAATTCTATAAATGAAAATTAGTTTTTTATTTCTTAGCTTGTTCATAATTCGTGACTCGCTTATTAACAACCCGCTCATTATCAACTCGCTCATTATCGCTCATTAACTAAATGAGCCGAGCATGAGCATACTACAACTCATTCATGCTCGCTCATTAATCAGCCCTAGTTCCAGGAAGCTGTATGAACCCTCCCAACTCCCAAATTATTATCTGAAATTTCAACCTTCTTTTTTTCAACATCTGGAGCAATCTTTTTTTTTTTTCCAAACCATAGCCATATGGGTTTTCCGCAAAATCATCGTCCGAAATTTCATGATACCTAGGCCGCCAGCAATAATTCTCCATTACACAAACTTGACAGTTCTTTCTATTTTACAGTAACAATCATGATATCTTTTCGCCTTATCACGATTGCTACTGTTTATTTTTTCCGCCTCCGAAATCACCTCAGAATTCGCCTCAGCCTTCCTCTCTTTCTCTCTTTCTCAGATGTGGGGAGTGAGAATTGTGTTTTTTGGAGAGAGAAAACGGTGTTTTATAATGCAATTTTTATTGTCCAGAAAAAAATAAAACCCAAGGACCGGCCAATTATTGACCAGTTTGGGAATTTTTTATAATTTGCTATCTTCTGTGGGCATATTTGACAATTTTTATTTAATGTTGGATATAAATAAAAATCACGGTGATGGGTCTGAAAAGTCTGAACCGAACCAAAAGAGTATATCAAAATTTAATAGAATAGAATAAATCATGATATTAAATCGAATTTTAATATACAGCTAAATATTTTATTGATAGAGATAATTTATTCCTATTGAAATTTATAATTATTCTTCACATTTGTAAAATTTACAGATATTGTCATTGAAACCTACAAACTAATGTTTTAGTTTGCAGGAGAAAAGGTTGGAGAATGATGAATACTAGGAAAAAGAAGGAATAATTGATTAAGAGTTATATTTCCTTTTTAATCAAGCATCACCTCGAGAGTTGTATTTCTATCATAATTAAATTTATCATAGTTTTAAATTTAAGATCTTAAAGTCATATATAGAATAAATCCTTAAAAAAATCAGAGAATAAAAATAAACTTTAACTCTTACTTTATATACATTATATCATAGTTCAATTAGTGACCATCTTTATATGTGCAGAAATAAGTATATATGTTATGTTATTGTTATCATAAAATCACGCTGTATTATATATTCAGTTCATTTTTCATTAATAAAAAAAAATACATAATTCAACTTAACTATTATTACAAACTTTTTTGAATTTCAATACATCGGATAGCTGAAAAGTATTATTGTTACAAGGTGGAAAGTTGTGTTATGTTATAAAAAAAATTAAGACGTTTAAACTGAACACTTAATCTATAGTAAATTTAGTGATGTACGCTAGAGTCTGACTTCCCTTTATAACACAAATTTGAGATGTTGGAAAACTTTAGTGAACAAAATAAATCTTAAGTACATATATTTATTGAGTGAAAAAAGGTATTCAATTTTGTTTGGAAACATCATAAGAAAAAACATATTGCAACAATTGTATTTAAAATCAAGATCCTCTTGTAATAGAGAATCGATTTTATGACATAGCAATCTTTGACCCATAACTATACAAGTGATTACATATCCAAAAATAGATAGTAGGTCCGGTGGGCATCGGACCTACTTATAGGTCCAATTAGCTCTAGCACCGTAAGATTAGCATCAAGATTTGTGTGCACGAAAATTGAAACATACTTTAGATTTCTAATTAGTTCACACGAATCTTGATGCAGTCAGATGGTCATTACACCCATCGAACCAAATAGGTCCGATGGGCATCGGACCTACTCTCAATTCATCCAAAAATCATGTGAGAACATAAATATAAAGTTCCTTTTATTTCTGAAAGAACTCACTTGCTTATTATAAAACTCACAAATTTACCCATTTTATTATTTTTTTTTATTAAAACTCATTTTAAATATATAAAGTACTAATTTTATCCTTTATTAAAAATAAAAAAATATATGTACCGCGTTTAAGAAAAATGTCATTCTTCTAGTTAGTCAATTTTCGAGGACAAATGGATCATTTCTTTAGTACTGATACATACCCATGTGTATACCTTCATATTAGTGTATATATGTCAAAAGTAAAGAGAAACCATTTTCCTTCTAATTCGACCAATTAAAAGATTGGCATTTTTTTTTTGAAGAGACTACATATTTTTTTATTTTTGAATAAAGGATAAATTGGTATTTCATAAATTTAAAAAAAAAATAGAAAAGACGATAAAATGGAGAAATTTGTGAGTTTTTGAAATTTAGAAGGATAAATTTTGCTTCATATTTAGAATATTATCTATGAAGTATTATTATATTTTAATAAAATACAATAATACGTGTTGATATTTTAATCAAAATCGCCGAAACAAATCCTATAATTAAGAGGAGAAGAAAAATGGGGTTTGACAAAAAAAATATAGAAAACGAATTCAGAGGTTTTTGTTTAATTGACGGATTTAGATTAGAAGAAAGAGGTTATAACAGTCTTGGTATTTTAATTTGTCATTCTTTGTTCAGCCCACTAGGCCCAATTCATGTCTTTGCTGTCAATTGCTTAAATTGAGATGTCCATTGTCCGTATTGAATATAGGAATCACATCACCTGCGGAGCTCCAGGTGCGGTTTTTTTAATCTGGTCCGTTTATTTTGATCGGACGGATTAAATAAGATTTTGGTACGAATTTCAAAGAAAAATTAATACTGCCTCTTCGTCATCCGAGCACTCACCGGCTGAGAGTAAATCTGGACCGTCCGATCAGCTCCGCAGGTAAAACCTCATACCGGTCCATTGAATATATACCCCAAAAATCATATCAGACGGTTGATATGAATTCTCTGCCTCCTTGTTCGTTCGATCACTCTTGCTCTCCCCCTCTCTCTCACACACACTCGGCGCCGACAAAACTACCCTCTGGTGCCCAAATCCACCCTCCCGGTGTCTCTCCTCCCCACTTTCGTTCAGCCAACATTAATACTCTCTCACTTTCGTGCTCTCTTTTCATATTGCTCGCCTCTCCCGAAGTCAGCCGGACTCTCATGTTAACCCTAGATTTGTAAGGTTTGTCTTTTTTCTTTTTTTTCCTCAGCAGTAATTTGACAGACTGGGTTGTATTAAATGTCATTTTGCATCAATTTTGCAAATGTATGTTGCATAGGATTAGGAGTAATTGACTTGATTTCCACTCGCCATAGGACACATTAAATGTCATTTTGCCAGATGTCAGGGAGGATATTATCCAACAATTCCTGTCAATGTTAATTTACAAATAATGCCTAAATATGTTGCATGTGTTTTTCCCAATTACAATTAATTTATAAACTTTCACTCATGTTGCATATGTGTTTTTTGAAAGACGCAGATACAAAATGGGTGAAGTCTTCAATCAAATGCCGGACTTCCAAAATGTGTTGCATACAACTTGTTTAATACGTCTTCAATCAAATACCCTACTTCCAAAAAATGCGTTTTTTGGAAGTCGGGTATTTGATTGAAGACTATTAAACCAGTTTTTGGAGGATGTCGGTGGAGATAGACCAGAAGGCCTTCCCAACATACTCAAAAGGATAGGCAAGATGCCCATGAAACTGATTGCCAAACACACAGTAGCTAGGTAACGAGATACCTTTGTCTATCTCGTTACTTAGCTACTTTGTGTTTGACAATCAGTTCCATGGGCATCTTGCCTATCCCTTTGAGTATGTTGGGAAGGCCTTCCGTTCTATCTCCACCGACATCCTCCAAAAACTTGTTTAATAGTCTTCAATCAAATACCCGACTTCCAAAAAACACAATAGCCTTCAATCAAATACCCGACTGGAATGCGAGGAACGGGGAAATATTTACTGGTAAGAAACCAAGTCCAGGAGGGTTAATAGCACAGGCCAGGATGCTACATGTAGATAAGGGGCAAAAAGAAAAGGAAAGGCAGCAAAACAGGTACACATAGTTGAGAATATGTTGGTGGTGCTCATTGATGCATCATGGGATGTATCAAAGAGCATTGGATGGGGGGCATATACTATGACTGGGAAGGGAAATTGATGGGCGCAAGGGTAGAATCAGGCACGGCAGAGGACCCGCTACAAGCTGAAGCCATGGCTTTGATGCACACCCTAAAGCATATAGCATCACAGCTAAGTATTGTAGGCACCGACATGTACACTGTTTTTTCAGACTGTAGAACATTGGTTGATGCAGTCCGAAATAATAGCATAGAAGGGCTTCCATCTTGGAGGGCAACAGAGACAATTGCGTCATGTATGCAGGAATACCACCAACTGACAGGGCTTGTATCAGTAAAACATACCCCAAGAGAAAGCCTCAAGGGGCCACACATGATAGCAAACCAAGCAAGAAGACAGAGGAGAGAATCGGGAGAGACATGGGATGAGAGTAAGTGTCGACAAATGGGATTAGAGGATATGACGGATGGGCAATTCTTCACATGGTCACCACCGGTACCAATAGGCAATATGCATGGGAGGGAGCAGGAAGACCTCGCAGATGCTGCTTGCTAGATGTTAGGATTTTAGGATATCTTTTGATTACAACTTACATTTTTCAATTTATCTTTCTTTAGATCTCTGTTAATTTACAATTCCAATTTAGTTCAGTACCTTTTCCTGTAATGCAAACTTTCAAGTCAATGGAATGCCTACGGGCTTTAAATAAAAAAAAAAAAAAATGAGATAGACAAGATCCAACAGAGGATTCGTAAAACACAACAAAGTATGGCAGAAGAAACAAGTAGTGGAACCTCTGTCGAGCAGCCTATAAGACTTTTCGTTCATCCGGACATAGATGAAATGGAGGTTGTCAGCTTCGAACTTTCTTTCAGACCTTCTATGCCGTACTTTGGAGTGTTCTGTTGGAACTTGTCTATCTCGTTACACAGCTACTTTTCTTGATTATACATTAAAGGAAGTGGTGGCCTATTCACTGGTATGTCAAATTTTCAATTATAGTGCATCAATTTTTTCGTGGCATAAACCTGTGTGGTGGCCTATTCATTGGTATGTCGATTTTTCAATTATAGTGGTTGTGATTATATACATGGATTGTTGTTCTTTATTTATGCATTGTCAGATTTAACAGCGTTCCGAAATGGATTAATACTGTCATGATTGCGTTAGGCACATTAGTCTATAGAAACACTACCAAATAAAGCCTACTTTGTTGGTTTTTGTCCGAATTTTTGTTCCCTAATTTTGAACAAAATTTACTCCAGGAATGGAGTTTGCCCTTCTTTTCTCATTAATGAATTTAATTTATTTGCATTACAATGAGGCACCGGATTGATATCTGCAGTAGTAAATTGCTAGAATGTCAATTTACTTATTGAAATATGTTTGGCCACTTTGGAGAGCTATTAAATTGATGAAGGGGTATGAGGTAATAGTAAAGCGTCAATTGGTACATGAAATCTGGATGAGATCGGTGAACAGAAACAGAGATTCAAATTGGAAAGAATTTGATTCTACACTGATATTATGCGGGTGTTGGTTAATATGGAAACAAAGGAATGAGTGGATATACAGAAATTTAAGGGTGCCGCCTTTTTTTTTGTCAGATTACACACTGCTGGAGACAAAGCTGTGGGGAAAATAATGTTGAGCAAAACAGTATTAGGGAATCAGGCTTAAGTTTGGTTTGATATCATTTTTCTGTTTGTTATCATGATGGATTGGTTGTAATTTATTTTCTGTACAAACTTGACAGCTCCTGTCAAGTACTAGAAAAAGAAAAAGAAATATGCTTGGGCACAAATTGTGGATGCAGGGTTTGTCAGCCATCTTTTCTTCAATAAAAAATGAATTATACTGATTTAAAGTCTTTTATTTTGATTAATTAGGAAGTCGTGCAATAGTGCTAATTAAGGAGGTACGGGCGGAAGAAGAGTTATCTCTCTAAATTTTCCGTCGCATAGATCTGCGTGGTGGCTGATTCATCAGTATGTATGATTTGTAGTTCGGAATGATGACTTATCAAAAGGCTTACTCAGCTTGTTTTCATAGTAGTGATTCCATGCATGTTTCAAGTTGGGTCGACTGGCTTTAGGCAGCATAGTAACACAACTCGCGAATAATTCGCGTTTTATTCGTTTTTTTGACGTTTCCGAACTGAACTCTGAATAAAACGCCAAAAAACGTAAAATACGTTTTATTCGCAAATAAAACGCATATAAAATGTGAGTCACGAATTATTCGCGATAAAAACGCGAAAAAAACAGCTGAATTGAACTCCAAATTTTGGGCCGTCCCGCATCTTCATTTCAAAAAATT
This sequence comes from Carex arenaria, assembly GCA_964058825.1. Lineage (NCBI taxonomy): Eukaryota > Viridiplantae > Streptophyta > Magnoliopsida > Poales > Cyperaceae > Carex > Carex arenaria. The sequence goes on along the minus strand of CAXKVW010000002.1, from coordinate 75,914 downwards.
GGAAATCAAGAGGATGCGAATTCTTGGCTGTTGTGCTGCCAGCCTGTGCATTGGTTTCAACAAGGCTGGATCCCCTCCAATCAGGGGAGCACCCGAAATTGATTTTTTTTTTTTTTTTGTTCATTATTGTACCAAATCATTCCTGAATTATATCTGAATTATACCCGAATCACGAATTTTTAATCCCTCCGAACCGAACCCAAACTATTAATTTGTTACTATGTTAGATAGTACTGAATTCCGTTCTTCATTCAAAGGAAAAACAAATCAGTAGCATTTTTCTTTTCTAGCAGATAAATTGTATTTTGTATGAACAAAGTAGCATTCATGGTGCCCCTTGATTTTATGATTATTTTTAAAGATTGAATTCCTTTTCTTCAGTGACCAATAGATTGAATAATTCTTGTAAATTGAAAAGAAAAAAAAGAAAGGAAAAGGAAACAACATTTTCCTTGACTAGGAGAGTGGTACACAACTTGAACAAAATAACCTGGTACCCAACTTATATAGCATATTAATTGATTGAATTCAAGTAGCACCTCCAGCGTACCTGTCCAAATTAAAGAACCATTTTTGAGAATATTCTTTGTAGAAACGGAAAAATTAAGACAGACGTCGAAGCACTTTAAGAAATGCCAAAGTGGCAAGAAAAAATTGGATCAATTGCAGCAAAATGTGTATATATATATACAATTAAAGAACCATTTAAATTGAGAAACCTACGTAACCATTAGCTCACTTAGATTTTACATCGATAATCACACAAAGGAATCCAGAAATCATATCAAGACTTACAACATGAAATCTGTAACCAATACTATAAATTGCTTAAAGACAAACTAACTGGAATCACATCAAATGACGATTATTTTCTTGATTATACATCCAAGGAAGATTTATAAACATAGTATTGCAATATGAAGTGGTAATCATCAAAGAAGAACTAGTTCTTCAAAACTTCTGTGGCATAGACCTGTGTGGTGGCCTATTCATCCGTATGTATGATTTAAAGCTTACTCCGCATGCTTTCATAATAGTGATTGTGTGCTTGTTTCAAACTAGGTTGACTGGCATTAGGCAATGTCGGATCCTGTTCTTCATCCGAAGTCAAAACACTGGATAGATTCAATTGGGTCCATAGTTGACTGGCCTTGTGAAACTGTTTGCTATATATCTGGTGCTCAAACCCTCACATATTCTTCTTAATGACTTATTGTTTCCCTGAATGCTGTAAGAATATTGAAAGTGGAGGAAAGAAGGGAAAAAGAACATAAAATTAGTTGCCAGTGACAAATAACAATGAGATATCTCCTTTATGTTAAAATTGTCAGATTAAGAGAACCAGATTGGAACATCTCTTTTTTTCCTTGTTTTGAACCTTTTAACTTCCTTTCCTTGGTTACATATATATTTTTCACCTAATAGCTCACGACATTAGCATTAGGGTCACTAACAAGCCAAACACACCACAATGTTAAAGGGTCCCCACCTATCAGCCACATGGGTGAACTCACGCCAAGGATAACCTAGTTCACATGTCCTCTTTGGTATATAGGCGATCTAGATATGCCGAGAGTCGTGCACACACACATCTCGAAGCATACAGATTAATGGATCAGACTAGTTGGGCATTAGTCATGTACCTAAGATAATCAAGACTCGTTCTTCTTGTGCCCTACTGAGACATATTTGACAGAAAAAAATGGAACTCTGTCCATACCTAATCTGATCTCACACTTTTAAGTTTGAATTGTCAGAGTTTGATATACACTTGCCTCACAAGTTCAATTATCTCACAATAAAGTTGCAATGAAAGAATCAAAGAACATACCTATGCCTCGTCCTATAAAGTGCTTTTGAAGGAGCTTCAAAGGAATAGAAGGGAAATGACGGGAAAGGAGGGTGCCCCACATGACAGGGTCCTGTGTCAGCTAATCAAAGTGTTTTGCAGAATTTTGGGCAAAGAGAGATATAATTAATTTGTTGTTGCATGGGAGGAGCTCCCAAAGCCGGCTTGTGGTTTCCATTGTTAGACATGGTGCCCTGGTGGGCTTGGCAAGACCACTCTAGCCCAAAAGATGTATAGTTATCCAGCCGTAAATAATTATTTTGATTCTTGCATCTTGTATCTTGGGAGACAGTTATTCATATGCAAGAATCAAAACGATTCTTTACAATTCGACAACTATACATCTTTTGAGCTAGAGTGTCTTGCCAAGCACACCAAGGCACTAGGTCCGATAATAGAAACCACAAGCCGGCTTTAAGAGCTCCCGTGCATATGAATTATCTCTCTTTTCAGCCTCAAAACTGACAACTTCGATGTTATCAACATCAGGGAGCACACTGCGTTTAAAAGAAGGTTGTTTTTGGAGAAGGCTTTTAGAGTGACCTCGATCTCCTCTAAGATCTTGTATCCCAAAAGTAGTTCTACCTTCGGAGATTATGCGAAGTTCGGCTTAGATCTTAGAAATCTTCCCACCGAGAGTGCGATGAGCTAATATTCAAGTTCAGGATGAGACCAAGTTGCACTCTCGGTGAGAAGATTTCTAAGATCCAAGCCAAACCTCGCATAATCTCCGAACAAATTTCTAAGATCCAAGCCATTGATAATTGGCTTCAACAAGGAATGTGTCAATCGCATCCTCGGTCTCATATGTGACAATCCACAGCGGAGACGATCCCCTCAGTCATGTCGCTCTATTGCAATCTCTAGCTCTCCGGCTCTTAATTTGTTCTGGTCAGATGCTAACTGATCTACAAAATGGGTCGAGTCGGACCGGAATGGGACGACACCGAGCCGATTTTCGACCGAATTAAGCGGCAGCTGAATTTTTAGCAATTTTTCACCGATTCCAGGCCGATTCTTCTAATTTAGACCGATTTTCAAATTGTTGAACCCGATTGAGCTCTTGACTAGAAGTTTTTTTTTCTTTCCCGCGTGGGTTGCTCGCGCACGGGCTCTCACTCATGATTTGGAGGGGCGATTTGAGGCAGATCTGTGTTTTCTTGCATCAATTTGGATTTATCAGGAAGGGTCATCGATTTGGGAAGAAATGAAAATAGTAGATCTGAAATGAAGGGTTATCTGAGCGAGAAGAAAGGCAAAAAGATAACATATAAAAATATGGTGTACAGGTGTATTGTGTATAGAAATAGAAAAAAGCATCTGGTCTACAATGAACCTGGAGCATATTGCATATCGAAATAAGATGCGTTCCAATCTAATCTCCATTCGCTCTCCTTTTTTTCCTCATATGTCTTCTGCTGTTCTTCACTTCTGCACTCCATTTTTATTTTTATTTTTATTTTGTTCTTAATTTTCCTTCTTCTTTTTCTTTTTTTTAGAGATCATTATTAAGACTAGAAAATAACTTTATGTTCCAGCGCATTCTTTTTTAAAGAATTAATGTGTAACTAATATTTTTCTATTTTTTGGTACAAAACAATATTTTGACAAAAAAATCCGAGTTTCTAATTCGACCAATTCCAACCGTTTCATCTGATTCCGATTTTGCCAAACATAGTTCCGACAATGCAGGACCAACTGAGCAGTCGGAGAACTTAATTGGATCCACTGGTGTGCTAATTTCAAGTGACAGAACTTGAGTGTTAAAGAATTAGGCCATGTTTGGTTGTGGAGTAAAGTTATTCCGGATTAAATTTCTTACTCCAAGCTAAGATGGATTAAAATAATTATGTTTGGTTGGAGTTTGGTTAGAATTTGGTGGAGTAAACTAATGAAGAGAGAGAAATTATCAAATGATGTTACTCTAATTGCGGAACCCACAAGTGGAGTAACTTAATCCGGATTAACTCAAATGCTACTCCATCTTACCCCTTCAAATTTACTCCTCGTTTGACTCCTTAAAGGTGAATTAAAGAGTTTACTCCACTACTTACTCCACAACCAAACATGCGGATTTTTTTTTATTTAGCAGACCAAAAAATCAGAATTAAATAAAAACCACTGTGTCTGGGGTTCTGTCATAAATACCACCCCCGCACAAGGGTTGTGCGCACCCGAAAAACGGATCCGCACAACCATTTGGCGCACCTGAAGTGCGGGTCCACGGAAGAGTTCGCGCACCGGGTCCGCGCAACAATTTGGCGCACCGATCGGATTCGCACAAGCCTTGTGCGCACCCCCCCTCTGTGCTGGTCCAAGGCAGATTTCGCGCACCGAGTCCGCACAACAATTTCGCGCACCAATCGGATCCGCACAAGGGTTGTGCGCACCCCCCCTGGCGCTATAAAGCCCCTTGCGCACCCGATTTTACCCATTCTGGTCCACGCCTCAGCCCCACAGTAAAGGTAATTTTTTTTTTTTATTTAAAATTTGTAGTTTAATGTTTAGATAGGTTAGATAATTTAGATAATTTAGTTTGTAGAATTTAGATAATGTAGTTGTAAAATAATTATAGTTTAATTTAATTTAGATAATTTAATTTATTTAGTTTGTAGATTAAGTTTAGATAATATAGTTGTAAAATAATTGTAGTTTAATTTAATTTATTTAGTTTGTAGATTAAGTTTAGATAATGTAGTTGTAAAATAATGGTAGTTTAATTTAATTTAGATAGTTTAGCTAATTTAATTTATTTAGTTTGTAGATAAGTTTAGATATGTAATTTAGTTGTAAAATAATTGTAGTTTAATTTAATTTAGATAGTTTAGCTAATTTAATTTATTTAGTTTGTAGATTGGTTTAGATATGCAATTTAGTTATAAAATAATTGTAGTTCTTGCGAATTTAATCGGACGATTACCCATTAATTTAGTTTGTAGATTACTTTATCGATTGTTTTAAAATTTGACATAAAATGTATACTTTATTTTAGTATGGCGTCAACGAGCGGCACAACACCATTGGATGAGCATAATTGGGATCAGGAGTTGATCTCTACAATATTTCCGCACTATACGGATGAGAGCATTAGCCCCGTCTGTTGGTTCCCGCGCGAGGGCCACAAGATGAAGCTAGCATATGTAAGTTTACATTTGAGAAATAATTTAAATGAAAATTTTTTTTTGGAAAAATATCTCTATTATTTATTTTATTTGCATTTGGAATTTATTTTAGGATCATGACATGACGGAGGTGAGGAATAACCATATGACTCTACGATATGACGTGCGCTATGCACCGGTGTTACAGAGGATGGGGTTGTGGCATGTGTCACAGCTCGCCCCTGTTATTGCAGATGCCTCACTTACATCTGCACTGGTCGAGAGGTGGCGGCCGGAGACACACACGTTTCACCTGCCCATTGGAGAGATTACAGTCTCTCTGCAGGATGTGAGTTGTCTTTGGGGTCTGCCCATTACTGGAGATGCTGTGACCGGTGTTGAGTACGGAAACTTTACGCAGCTCGTGACCAATTTGCTGGGTGAGGGATTGATGAAGCGGAGGAAGACAAAGAATGGCATGATTGACTCCAAGAACGACATCTGTATAGTCGCCTTGCGGGAGCGTTTCAGGTAATTTTAAATTTAATTGATTGCATGCATGTAACTTTTTAAATCATTTGATTGCGGCATTTACATTGTATACAAGTAATTTTATAGTCAAGAACTAGCCGAACATGCCAATCCTGCTGAGATAGCTCGATGGACCCGGGGTTACATTATGGAGATGTTCGCATGCTGGATGTTCCCAGATTCATCCGGGGGCACTGTTCCTGCCTCTCTATTACAATTTTTGTTGGACTTGGAGAACCCGCCAAACATGAACTGGGGTGCAGCGGTCTTGGCATGTCTATACCGCGGTTTATGCAATGCGTGTCAGGTATTGAAAATCATTTTTTCTGGTTAGTATTTCAACAATTTGATCTATGTTTTGTATAAAAAAAAACTGCAACTTGCATTAAAACAGGTGACGAAGAAGAGATTTTACGATCCGATTGGTCTCCTCCATCATTGGTCATGGACGAGGTTTCCATTCGGCCGTCCATCGTCACTAGTGAAGGATTGGGCTCCAAATTGGGGTCAGCCCGACGGGCAGACATGTCCTGCGTATGCTCAGAGATGGGCCTCGGAGAAGTCTTTCTACCGTACCCCACATGGACGACCTACAGGGGTTGCTTTTTTCCGGTGTCAATTCGAGCAGATGAGGCCAGATGAGCACGTAGACTGGCGCCCGTACGATGAGCTTGTACCGAATGAGGGTCATGTTTATGGCACCCACTCTTTCTTGGACGACTTGCCTTCTATATGCGCGGCACAGCGACACTTCTGGTTAGCTCAGGTAACACTTCTATTCTTAGATAAAAAAATAATTCATAAAATTTGTAGTTACTAAAATTTTATATTTTTTTCTCTACAGGTACCGCTTGTTTATTTCCAGGTTATAGAGCATTATTATCCTGGGCGGGTCATGAGACAGTTCGGCATGTCTCAGTATTTTCCTGTGCCCGTTCCGATAAGCAAAGATGAATGGTACCAGTTACATAGGGCATTAGACACTACTGATGGGAAGAATTGGCGGGATTTGCGTGAGGGTTATGTGCAGCGGCTTGAGGCCATGGCTCCGGAGGACATGATTCCTGAGCACCTCCAGACTTATGCGTTCGAGGCATACGACCAGGAGTACCGCCGTTGGTACCAGGAGAACTGTGCATTTACTGTCTTCATGTACGGTCAGATCTCGGAGATAAATAAGAAGCCGCTCGCAGTACGACGTGACATGAATGACCGAGATTACGGCTACATTCCATGCGGTGGTCCGGCTGCACAGATTGTAAGATTTTATTATCCCTTTATTATTTAAAAATATTTTTGATATTAAATTACATTCTGAACTAATTTATTTACAATTTATTTGAAGGTGCTGATGAACATCAAGCAATGCTTGATAAGTGCAAGAATGGCAATCACAAGAGGGTGGAAGAAATTCGGGAAGAGAATGTTGTGCATGGCTGCACCGCCAGTCGTCGTCGCCGGATACAAGCCCCAACTAGACAAGATCCTGATATTGTCAGATCTTCCGGCTTATGAGGACCTGCACGACATGATTAGTGACGACTCTGCACCGCCTGGGAGCACCGCCGAGCCAGATATGTCAGATATTCACGCAGCTGCGACTGTTGAGGCGGCATTTGCGACAGCTGGTGATGTGGCGGTACGTGTTTAATATAAAAAGTGATGCCGTGTTATCTTCATTGTGAAACCTAATTATCTTTTAATTTTAGGGACGTACGCACCGCCCATGGGATGATCCGTCGCAGCCAGCAAGAAATTTTACATTTGAGCTGGGATCTCAGTACGGTAACACCACGCAGTCGCAGGACTTCCCTTCTCAGGATGACCCTTCTTCTCCTGTATTCTTCTCACAGCCCCAGCAGGATCCATCCAATTATGTAGCTGATACACCCGAGGACGTCACATTCGGTCCAGGGGCAGATCAGGGCGGAGATGCAGATACTTTGTTTGGTGAGATACAGGAGGAGGCTCCACAGGCGTCACAGCCCTCCCAATCCTACATACCGATATTTCAGAACGTACATGAGGAGGAGGGACGCGGCAAGAGGCAGAAGAGGAAGACGGTTCCGTACACACCATCCTCCCGTTGATATTTCGATCTTAGTTGTTATTTTGTTATTTTGTGTTGGAACTTTTATTTAGATTTTATGTTTGTGACTGTTATGCATATTTTATTTGGGACTGTTACGCATATTTTATGTTGTTATTTCATGTTTGACACTTATTTTATTTAGGTAATAAATAAGCTAATAAATAACCTAAACATAAGCTAATAAATAATACAACATACAAACATCATAATATTGTCTAGTCTCATTCAGCTAATAACTAATACAACATACAGACATCATAAATAATACAAAAATCACATTCAAATATCCTTATTGAGTATTGCCCCGTGCATTCCTTCTCGTTCTGGCATTCCTTTCCAGGGTTTCTCTGTTAGGCTGGTTACCTGCTGGTCTTCCTTCCAGTATATCCATCCACATTCGGATCCGATTATGCCGCCTCCTGCCCAATTTAATCATTCTTCGCTCCGGAACTAAGATCGGGCCTTCGTACGCCGGCCAATCGCTTTGATTGTCATACACGTGGAATTGACCACTCCATGTGGCGATTAATTCATCAATGCTGTAGTAGTAATTTACGAAAGTATTTGGATCGAAGTTTCTACAATTTTACACAAATTATGTCAATCTTACCAAATTATTATACAATTGTTATGAAATTATCATCAGAGATTGGTACCTTAAACGACACACAGACATCACATGAACACATGGTATTCCACTTAGTTGGGGCTTTTGGCAGGTGCATTCCATGCGATTGTTGTCCTGAAGTACCACTCTGTATGTGGCGTCTCGCTCCATTTGTGACAAGCTGTCTCTTTGCATGTCATATGCAATTTTCTCACCATGGGAGGTCACCTGCCACTCGTTACGGCCAAATGTGACCGCGCTCATTTTTTGGGTCTTGCGAATGTGCTTATCCATCTTTTCATGGACACGAGTGGAAAAAAGTTGACCCTGCAATTGCAATTCCACAGCACGCTCTCTTCTTTCAACAAACCAGTCGACACACTTGGCAAACGTCTCCTCAACAATTGCGGCAACTGGTAACCTGCGAAAATTACAACATACTATTAACTTAAGAAACATAAAACCGTCAATAAATAATAAATTTTTCGTTGATTATAAAACACAAACCTTCGAGAAGTTTTGAAGACATTGTTGAGCGATTCAGAACCGTTGCTAGTCATGATTTCCCAACGAGCCCCGTTATCCATAGCTTGATACACCTTCCATGGCTTAGACAGTTCTGCTTCGTCATCAGGATTGTACTTTCCACATGTATCCAGGTATTTCAGCCATTCGGGATTTCTCCTTCCGATTGCATCGAGGCCTTCTACCATTCTTCTTGGTTTCTTCTTTTTCACCAAGATTTTGAAAAAGTTGGAAGCAACTTTATCCTTGGAGTGTTTACCAAAATTCTCAAATACATGTTGAGAGCAGTATTTGTGAACACACTCCCCGTTCTCCTCAGACCAACCCAGATCATCCTGTATGAACACCTTTTTTATGCCCATGGCCCGGTCAGATATGACACACATGAATCTATTTGGACCAATTACAACCTGCCTCACCCACTTCATAAACCACCCCCAATTATCAAAATGCTCACTCTCTACCAGCCCAAATGCTAGCGGGATTAACTGGTTCTCCGCATCATATCCGGTTACAATCAACAATCTACCATTGTATCTACCTGATAGGAAACAAGCATCGATGCTGATGACTGGTCTGAGGTGACTCGCTGCTTCAATACAAGGCCCCCAAGCCCATGCTAATCTCATGAAATACCGGTACCCATCTCTTTTGGTTCGTTTTGAAACATATTTATATTGGGTTCCCGGATTTGCCTTTTTGATTGCATCCAACAAAGGGATAACAAGCCCGTAAGACCCCTCCCAACTACCAAATGACCGAGCAATGGCTAACTCCCTACCACGCCACAATTTGTTGTACTTAGGGACGATGCCCTCGTACCTTTCAGCAACCAGATCGCTGATGGTGCTGATACTAATATCAGCATTTTTTCGTAATGACAACTTTATACAGCTGGCGACCATTGCGGACGTCAACTGCGCATGATCTGACCTTGTTGCATCAGCGTGGCATGTGTGAGGTCCCTTATATGTTGTGACCGCCCAGTCATCACCAAAACCTGTAGCTCTCGCAGCCATCTTCCACTGGCAACGGTCGCTCTTGCACTTATACCTCAACCTTTTTGAGTTACTATGTGTCTGATTCATCTCGATATTATTCTTTATATGCCAACGATAAATTTTTTCTTGCATTTGCTCTTTGCTGCCGTACGTCATCCCCTCAGACAATTCATGTTGTTTTTCACCCTATTTAAAAAATTAAAAAATTAACAAATATAAATAAATATTTTTTTTAATTAATTAAAAATGAAACATACCTCAGAAGTTGCAAAAAAAGAGCTGTTAGCTTCTTCAAACCCCGATGTGTCATGAAATTGCTCGAACGGGTGTCCTGATGCACCACCTGACACCTGCCACTGTCGTCTACCAAGTACAGGAAAATTTGTATCCACATCACTAAAATCAGTTGCCCCACCGCCGTCACTGGCATCCCAATTTTCCTCTGCCTCCCGCTCTTCAGGATCTTCATCTGTATTTTCAGCATAATAAAGCGGTTCCGGGGTTGGAGATTGATTCCCGTCACATTCGGCCCGGCTAGAACTAGTAGATGGAACTCGAGGTCGTCCCCGGGCAGGTTGGGAACGACTAGGTCCAGCCCCTACAGATGAGGACCGACTAGCACTCCCTAAAGTTAGAGCCCAGACAGGACCCGTCACAGATTGCTCATGAACCCGACCCTTGGTCATTTGTGGCATAGTTCTGGTGTTTTGATTTTGGTTACGTCTGGGGTTCTGTCTAGGGTTAGCTACAACATATAACTCTAGGAACTTGAAAGGAGTTGTCAAATTCATTGTCATTTGGGTATACAACCTCCAGTTATTATCATCTTGTACCGGTAGTTGTTGGAACCATGTTTGATTGCCTTGACCAATATTGATCCTTGCGGAAATTACCAGTTCATAATAATTCGGAGCAATACCAATTTGTTGGTACACTTCTCTAGTTATACCTCTAAGATCTAAATCCGGCGTAATATTGAACATTTTTGAAGGTTGAGTACTGTAATAAGCACCATTTGGCCCTTGTAAAACTTCACCACCAAAATAACAAGCAATTCCAATCATAATTGAACAAACCTATCAATTAATAAATTTAATGTTAATTTTTAAAAATAATGTCAAATAAAAAAAAAATAAAAAAAATAAAAAAAAACTAGTTTTACCTCTGCTGTCGCTTATGCCTGCTCCTTGGTAGTGTTGTGGAATGAACACAGTTTCCAGAAAATCCTATTTATAATTTTTTTTTTGGGTGCGCCAAACAGCTGTGCGGATCCGGGGGTGCGCACAAGGGTTGTGCGGATCCGAATTGGGTGCGCAAAAGGGCTGTGCGGATCCGATTTGGATGGATCAGGTGCGCACAAGGGTTGTGCGGATCCGGATCAGGTGCGCACAAGGGTTATGCGGATCCGATTTTGGACGGATCGGGTACACACAGCGGTTTGCGGATCAGTTTTATTGGGTGCGCACAACCCTTGTGCGGATCCGTTTTTCGGGTGCGCACAACCCTTGTGCGGGGGTGGTATTTATGACAGAACCCCAGTCACAGTGGTTTTTATTTAATTCCGATTTTTTGGTGTGGTAAATAAAAAAAAATCCGCCAAACATGACCTTAAGGAATATAAAGAATAATGTAATATTCTGGGATTAGTAAATATAAAGGAAATCATCTCATGGCTTTGGTTCAACTTTTCTGGTACGACTTGCAGGAGGAGGCATGTTCGTAGGGTTAGTAAGGTCGTATATAGAAACTGCTTGTGGGGTCCATTGTGACAGCATATTTGCCTCAGTTTCTGTCTCTCTCTCATCCACCTGAGCATAATCTTCATTTGCCTCTTACTTGTTAGGCCTCTCAATCCCATTTCTTTTTAAATAATTGAGTATGCACTTGTCAAAAATAATTGAGTATGCACTTATAAAAGTTATTCAAATTGTACATAATAGAAGATGATTATAATTGGGTGAATTAGATGCTTTTTGACAAGTGGCATTTCTTTTTACTTTATCCTTCTTTTTAAGTTACCTGGAATCAGATTCCGAATTTTAATCAATTTGGAGTACCAAACATAATCAGATGCCAAATTGCATATCTAAGTTAATATTCTGCAATAATTGATCATATTTTTAGTTTAATAAAAAATTGATTTCACCCAGACAAATTATCCAACGGGCCATCATGTCCATCTCCCAATGTATCAGGGATCAAATAGAGAGAACCATACAAAATGCTTCATCAAGAAATCAACTGGAAGGTGGAAATGACGCAAGTACAGGTATAAATTAGTAAATTTCTGAAAAGTTTCTCTTGGACAATTCATCGAACAAGTTGTGTGCATGAGTGATGGTGCAGTAAACAACAAGCAATACAAGAAAGACCGGACAACCAAATCATAGAGAGGGAAGGAACAAGGAAGAGAAGACCTTGACGTGGTCCCAGGTGGCCAGGTGTCAGAGATGGTGAGGGGGCCGGGCTCCTTGACAACATAGAAAATGGCACGAGAAATGGAGAGGGTTTGCTCGGTAGGTGACGTCAGCTCGATCGATTTCATCTTTGAATCTTTGATTTCCCCTTCTTCGCCTCCCATCTCTAACCATTGATGTGTTATATTATCAATGCAACTGGATGTAGTTGAAATGAGATTTAATTTGTTAAATTTTGTCCAATTTGATTTGATAAAATGGGTTGTATATGAACCAAGGTTCTAAATGGCGATTATCGCGTCATTATGGAAATACTAAATAAAAAGCTATCACAAATAATGTAGTTATAGGAAAAACTATCCTACATAGCTTTTTTTTTATTTAAAAAATATGTTTTATATTTCTACTAATTATCAACATCATCTAAAATCTCATATAGTGATAAGTAACGCAAAATTAATTAAAAAATTAGAATATTCATATTGAATCAATACAAGTCCAAATTGCTATTCAAAATATTTCTAATAATATCATAAACTATCTATCTTTTTTTCCATTCAAAAAAATATAAGCATCATGACATAAATTATATATCTTTTTCTATTAAGAAAAACGTAAGCGTCATGACATAAATTATCTATTTTTTTCTATTTTAAATTAAAAGCATTCCGAACCTTTAAAAAAAATTGAACCTTGAAAAAAAATCAATTTGGATATTTAAATAAAAGTCTATGTAGCATAACGTGCACTATAACACGTAGCCTGTAGCGCAAATAGCGGACCGCTATTGCCGTAGAGAAAATAACGCACTTTTATCCCATAACGTAGACATTTAAGGTTTGAAAATACTATAGCACCGTTATTTAGAACATTGATATGAACTGCCGAAGGTGATTTATTTGCAAATTATCAGGTCAGCAATATATCAATAACTATTATTTTATTGGGATCGAATAATTAGCTGTTATTGTACTAAAATGGCTTGGCTGTAACTATTAAGATTTTGTAATGACTGTAACATATAAAAATTTGTCCGTTACACAACCATTACAAAAGTATTTCTACTGTTTTAATTTGTTTGATACTGCAGAATTTTCCCTGACTGTTTTAATTTGTTTGGGAAATGTAAAAATCCTTTTGTTTTTGAAGAGCCAACAGTCCCCCAAACTTTCTTTTTATTTTACTTTAACTTGCAAAATTCTTAGTTCCGGTCTCGAAAACATCTTAACATCAAGAGAGTTTAGCCGTGTATTGTTGTCATCTTGAGCGACGAACATTTCTTGATTTTTTGGGTGATAGTGCAACGAGCCTAGATTGCTCAAGGAGGTGAAATCGAATACCAACGATTTCAATAAGAAAGGACGAGTAATTTTGGGTTTTTAATGAAAGTAAACAAAGTCACGATATTGATCCTCAGGCAGAGAAATCAGATTTTCATAATATCAAAAGTATGAGCCAATTCAACAGGAGAGATCCCTTTATATATAGGTGATCTATTTGCAAAAAGAAAACTAATTCTGTAATGTAAATTCTCTAAATATTTCTGTACTGACAAATATTAGTAGGCGGGTGCTGACATGGCGAAATAGCCTAACTAACTCCTTTGGGCATCCAAGTTGCGCCCTCCAGTTTATTTCTAAAGTCGATCTCCTTTTCTTCCATAACTGGACCCACTTGTAATAGGTACCCTCCTTTGACATGAGATGTCGTTACTGGAGCCCAGCTACAGACTTTATTCCCTCTAACACCATTAACTCTTGGTCCCCTTCATCTCTCTCAAATAGACCAACGGTTATCCCCAAATTGGCAGCACTTCATTGTAGATAGTCGGCCATTGATCAAAAGCAAGAGACGAGAGAATCAAATCTTAAAATTGTAACATTTTTGTTATAGGTAATACTAAATACAAAAGACGCATCTTATTGGGCTTGACCTTGGTTATGAAATTGATGCAAAAATATTTCGAATTTTCACGAAGACAATCATTCTCTCCTTTGATCGTCGATTAGAGGCATAAAAATAAATAGACAAACTCAGAAAATTCAACTAAATTATATAACAATATGTAAATATCAAAAGTTTAAATAACATTTATCACGTCATAGCGGGATGACTAAAAAAACAGCGCTATACCCAAATAGCGCCGCTATAGCGCGCAACAGCGCTGATAGCATCATATCTTTTATGGTTCGAAAACACTATAGCAACACTATAATGTTGCTATAACGCGCTATTTAGAACCTTAGTAAATATCAAATTAAGCCGTATGAAATTCTCAAATATTAACATCCTAGAAATTATGTAATTGAATTTCCTGGGTAACATTTGTCAATCCAAATAAAAATTCTGCTTAACTAATAGGATAACAGCCAAAGTCAAAGACTTATGTCAAAGTCAAACCTGTTATAGTTAGTTATATCTCATTCTGTTGTAATAGGTAGTTATAGGCTGTTATAGGTAGTTGAAGACATGTAACTGAATACAGTTAGGCAGTTAGCTTAGAGATCAAGAAGTCTATAAAAGAGCAACTGTTGTAACATGTAAACTACCAATTTCATAATAGAAAATGATTCACTGAAATCTTCCAATACAAGCTTAAAGCTTTCATGGTATCAGAGCCATGGCTACTGTACCTGATCCCCAAATTTCTACTCTAAATTCCTCAAATTCAAATTCCTCCTTATCTTCCTCAAATCACAGTGAGCCTATTGTCTTACTGAATCTACCTATCTCAACAAAGCTAAATCGCAACAATTTTTTGGCTTGGCAATCACAGATTGTGCCTCTTCTCCATGGGTATAGATTGTACAAATACCTTCATGCTTCGCCTCCTGATGAGACTGTCACCATTGACGGCCGATCACAGACCAATCCTGATTTTGATCACTGGATGCAACAAGATCAACTCATTCTTGGCTGGCTGAGGTCCTCTCTCTCCAAGTCGATCTTAGGTCAAGTCGTTTCTAGCAGCTCTTCAGCCGACTTATGGAGTACCTTGCAGCAAACGTTTTCGGCAACCTCTCGAGCACGCTTGACGGAGCTCCGGCGATCTCTTCAAACCATCACCAAAGGAGGATCTAGTTGTACTGAGTACTTCCAGCGAGTACGAGCCATAGCCGATGAGCTAGCATTCATTGGATCGCCAGTTTCCGATGACGATCTTGTCTTGCACATTCTTGGAGGATTAGGCACAGAGTTCAACTCTTTTGTGATTGCTATCACTGCTCGACAAGGGGGGATTTCTCTTCCTGAACTTCAATCCATTCTTTTTACCCATGAATCTCGAATGGAATCTCAGATAAGCTCAATTTCATCTTCTTCTCTCCCCTCTACACAAAACCCAACTGCTCTTTACTCTCATCCCAAATCGGGTCCACGCCCTAAAAATCCTTCTGGATCCGGGTACAACCCTAAACCCGGTTACAACCCACGCCCCAGTAATCCTTCTTACAATTCGCAGCAGCCCAATAATCCTCCTCACAGGCCTCCAACAGATGGATATCGACCCAGTAGCTCCAACAGGCCTTATAATCCAGACAAGTCCACAATTTGTCAAATCTGCTCTAAGAGGGGTCATTCGGCTAAGGCCTGCTGGTATTTGGGAGATGCTGCTGCTGCTCAGCCGAAATATAATTCTCAGCCTAATGTTCAGTCTAATTTGGTTCAGACAGCACCTGCTCCATACCAAGCACATGTAGCTCAACAGAATCAGTCTTTTACCTGTTCGGATTGGTATCTTGATTCCGGTGCTACACACCATGTGACTAACGATCTCAATAATTTGTCATCCTACATACCTTATGAGGGTTTTGATGCATTACATATTGGTAATGGGACCGGTATGGCCATAAGTCACATTGGTTCATCTTCTTTTTCCTTCTCTAATTTCACGTTTTGTTTGAAAGATGTTCTTTATGTGCCATCGTTTACTAAGAACCTTTTGAGTCTTTCCAAACTTTTACGTGACAACTCGATTCTAATCGAATTTTGCTCTAACTTTTGTTTCATCAAGGAGCGCCGCACATTGAAGATTCTTCTCAAACTCACGGTTCTTAATGGGCTTTACTTGATACCTTCTACTTCTCCTCGGGTGTACCTTGGCGAACGGGTGTCGGCCGACCTTTGGCATGCCCGACTTGGACATCCGTCTTCTTCTATTACTTCTCGCATTTTACATGCTTTTTCTTTGCCTTGTACAACTAATAAAGTGAACTTGTGTCATGAGTGCTGTAAGGCCAAGTCACATAGGCTTTCTTTTTCTCCTAGCATGTCTTCCACATCTTATCCTCTTGAGCTTGTACATTCGGACGTGTGGGGTCCGGCACCATTTCTTTCTCATAATGGATTTCGGTATTATATCTTGTTTGTGGATGATTTTACTCGATATACATGGATTTACTTCTTGAAATCTAAAGATGAGGTTGTTCATATTTTTTCCTTGTTCAAAAATCAAGTGGAGAACCTTCTAAATTGCTCTATCAAAACACTCCGTTCTGACGGAGGTACGGAATACAAACCTATCACACGGTTGTTTCCCTCCATTCTCCACCAAACTACATGCCCATACACGCCGGAACAAAACGGACTTGCCGAAAGAAAGCATCGGCATATTGTTGAGCTAGCAATCTCATCCATGACTCACGCTTCAATCCCGGGAATTTATTGGGACGATATTTTCTTGAGCGTTGTCTATTTGATAAATAGGCTTCCCTCTTGCAACAATTCCTCCTCTCCTTATTTTTCACTTCATCGAAAATCTCCCGATTATCTATTTTTACGGGTTTTGGGTTGCTTGTGTTTTCCATACACACGGCCCTATAACAACAACAAGCTTCAAATCCGTTCTAAACCTTGTGTTTTCCTTGGATATGGCGTGAATCAAAAGGGTTACAAGTGTCTAAATTTGGATTCTAATAAAATTTTTATTTCCAGGCACGTGCAGTTTGATGAATTTCACTTCCCTTTTCGGGCTTCTGGTGCATCTATTACTCCTCAGGTTCCTGTTGATTCCTCTCAGCTGGCGCTTCTTTTACCTCCAGTTCATCCAACGCAATTTGGAGAGGATCCACTACCCACAGTGCAAATTGGAGATGATCCGCTGCCTACTCCCACTCCTTCTGCGTCAATCACATCGCCCCTCAACATTTCGGGTCCTTCTAGTGCTGGAGCCGATCCCATCCCTCTTGCAACTACTCCACAGCACACCAATTATGTTGATACCCCTGTGTTGCCTTCTGTGCAGGACCCAGCTCAACTGTCTCGGCCTGTGACTTCCTCTGTTCACCACATGACAACACGCACCAAGGATAACACCAGAAAACCAAAAGCATTCCCTGACCATGTAGCTTTGACTACAGATTTTCTTCTCACTGAGCCTACTACATTCAAACAAGCCAATACTGTTCCTCACTGGATTGATGCCATGAAAACCGAATATAATGCTCTTCTGGCCAATAACACATGGGTTCTGGTTCCTTCTTCACTCGATCAAAATATTGTGGGATGCAAATGGGTTTACAAGATTAAAAAGCGTGCCGATGGCTCCATTGAACGCTACAAAGCTCGACTTGTGGCAAAGGGTTTTCATCAAGAAGAAGGGGTTGATTTTTTCGACACTTTTAGTCCCGTGGTGCGCCCCACGACAATTCGTGTTGTGCTTACTATTGCCATTTCGCTTGGGTGGCCTATTCGTCAACTTGACGTCCAAAACGCTTTTCTCTATGGTGACCTTCATGAGACGGTGTTCATGCAACAACCACCCGGTTTTGAAGATCCCCTCAAGCCGAATTTTGTATGTCGTCTATCAAAAGCAATATATGGCATAAAACAATCCCCTCGTGCATGGTTCAACACTCTAAGCAATGCCCTCCTTGCCAAAGGATTTCTTGCTTCCCATTATGATCCGTCACTCTTTATTCAATCTACAAATGATTTTACACTTATTGTGTTAGTCTACGTAGATGATATCATCATTACGGGTAGTCATGAGATGCACATTCGCTCATTCATTTCCTCCATTCAACAAACTTTTGCCTTAAAAGATCTCGGGCCTCTCCACTACTTTCTTGGCATTCAAGTTCTCAAAACCGGCACCGGCCTTCATCTTTCACAGGCCAAATATATTGGTGATCTTCTTATTAGAGCCAAAATGGACAATGCCAATCCCTTGCCTTCCCCGATGGTTCCTTCCACCTCTCTCTCTAAAACCGAAGGGGATCCCTTTGAGAATCCAAAATTGTATCGTTCAATTGTTGGAGCTCTACAATATGCGACTCTTACTCGGCCCGACATTTCATTTGCGGTAAACAAAGTATCGCAATTTATGCAATCACCCACTTCTCTTCATTGGGCTGCCGTTAAAAGAATTCTCCGCTATTTAAAAGGCACCATCTCTCACGGTTTACTTCTTAAACCGATCTCTTCCTTCACACTTCATGCCTATAGCGATGCGGATTGGGCCGGTTCACTTGATGATCGCCGCTCCACCACTAGTTTTTGTGTCTATTTCGGCTCTAACCTTGTGTCATGGGGTTCCAAGAAACAGCCCACGGTCTCTCGTTCGAGTACCGAAGCGGAATATCGAAGTTTGGCCGTCACTAGTACGGAGCTTGTTTGGCTACAGTACTTACTTGCCGAGTTGCACATTTCTTTATCTCATTCCCCTATTCTTTGGTGTGACAATATCGGCGCAACCTTCTTAGCCTCCAACCCCATGTTTCATGCCCGTACCAAGCATGTGGAAATCGATTTCCACTTCATTCGTGAGAGGGTAGCCAACAATTCATTGCAAATCCGTTTTATATCTTCCAAGGATCAATTAGCGGATGCACTCACCAAACCGCTAGCTACACCTCGCTTTCTTCTTCTCAAGACCAAGCTTACGGTTCATTCGTCACCTACAGCTTGAGGGGGGGCTAATAGGATAACAGCCAAAGTCAAAGACTTATGTCAAAGTCAAACCTGTTAGAGTTAGTTATATCTCATTCTGTTGTAATAGGTAGTTATAGGCTGTTATAGGTAGTTGAAGACATGTAACTGAATACAGTTAGGCAGTTAGCTTAGAGATCAAGAAGTCTATAAAAGAGCAACTGTTGTAACATGTAAACTACCAATTTCATAATAGAAAATGATTCACTGAAATCTTCCAATACAAGCTTAAAGCTTACATTAACATCGTGCATGTAAACAAATTTCCTGGTGCAAAATTGTCAAACAAATTGTGTACATTCTAGCTGCTATCCAATATCCATATCCATATCATACAATCCGATCAGATCAAACGACCCAGACCATCACCTCGTCCTCGCTGTTGAATGAACCCGAGCATCGCTCTGCAGCTTGGGTCCGATGGGCATCGGACCCAAACTGAATTCAATGGGCTCCAAAGTCGTCCAATTCGCTTTAAGATCTGTGCGATTTGCTTTAATAACCGTGCAAGCTTGCTTTGATATCCGTGCGCACGGATCCTAAAGCAGATTGGACGGTTATTCTACCCATCGGACCCAAATTTGTACCCTTTTATTAAGGTTTCTACGAACTTGGAACAAAAGCAGTCTTGTCTCTTTTATTAACGGTAGCGTCAGTTCAGCTTTCTCCGGCTCCGCCTCAATCTCTTTATTCCGACTCTTTCATGTTCCTCCTTTTAACCACTCTCTTTCCACGCTATCTCCCACGCATTCCTCTGATAAGTGATAACTCCTCTCTTCTTCTTCTTCTTCTTTTTAAGTTCTCAAGTCGTTAGTCAGCTTCCTCCTCTCTCGCAACACAACTGTTTGTTGAAATGCCTCTGAGAGATACCGTCACTTGGAACACAAGCGTTTCGTGGCTATGCTTCCCACGTGGTGCCTAAATCAGTTCTCCACCTCTTCTCCAAAGTGAAAGAAGACAAACTAGGCTTTTTCTAACAATGGTAAGTGCTCTGTTTGGTCTTTTGTGTCAGCTTCTGTAGGTGCTTTGCACTTAGTCCATAAATTTAGCGTTTTGATAGATCGGAGTGAATCTTTTGTTCCCTCAATTTAAGGTCTGTATTTGGTACCGCATTTTTTTAATATGAATGTACCATTTGCAAATCTCTGACCATGCACACAAGCTGCTTGATGAAATATCCCAAAGAGCCTTTCGGTATGGAATCTAATTTTGATTCATTTAAGGGAAAACAACCATTTCTATTTCAATTGAATTGAGAAACAAGGCATCAATTGATTACAGTTAGGTTAGAACCAAAGTTGTGGAAACTAAGAAGCAAGAAGCCATGGAAAAGGCAGCTGCTTGTACTTAGGCTGGTGTTATAAATTATAATGTTTATTTCTAATTTATGAGAGCCATTGACTCGGGTATAACTCCTGATGTACCAATTCTAGAGGCATCGGCTTTTGATATAGCTCTAGGAGTTATTTCTTAGAACCTCAACAAAGCACCGATTTATCAAGCGAAGAAAAATCAAACATAAACAGCCCCTATTAACTAGTAAAATCTTATTCTTAGAGACTGAGTTTGTTTGATACAGACTACAGCCTACAGTCTTGTTAATTTGTGTAAGTGGACTGATCAGAAAACATTAACTTTCTCTAGCAAGGAAAAATGACCAAAACCCCCTTCTGGAGGAGTCCAACATGATGGAGAATCTAACCCCTCCTAACAAAAAAGAGCATTACCTAACAGTACTTTGTGTGGTATATATTGTACTGACCTGCAAGACTTTTAGCACTTAATATGCCAAATCTATTCACCATTCTTTCCTTTTTGTTTTGTAGGTAATCCATTGATAAATTAGAACACACCTTTGGTAAGGCCCTTGCAGCCGACCTCACTCCTCGAACTGTGACAGCTGAGTTCTCTGGGTTTCTGTCCACACAAGTCAAACAAACAGGTGTATCAGCCCATATTCTAGAAGCAGTTTTGAGGCTGCCCCCCATCTTATAAGTATGATACTGTTGTACTCTCTTTTGTTTCAGAGAGATTTGAGCAATTGAAACATGCATCATTGTTTCATGCACAGAGTGCGAATCTTCTCTTCATCCGCTACATTCTTCCCTTCCTTTTTTTGTACCTTGAGCGAATTGAACCCCTCAGACATTTTTTTAGAGAAGTGCGTCTCTCTCACCTCTTATTCCAACTCGAGGTTGCTCTTTGAAGGAACTTATACACATGCTGCGTTTCTCAAATTGGGATTCATCCCTTCTCACCTTTACATCAACAACCTTCTCTTGTCGCTTTATTCAAAAACTGTGGACCTTAGTCATGCACATAAATTGTTCGATGAAATGTCTCCCAAGGATATTGCATCATGGACTACTATGATATCTTCCCATGCACAATACGGGCAATACAGTGTTGCACTGCAAGTTTTTCAAAAGATGCTTTTGACTGACACTTGCGTAATTCCTAATGAATTCACATGCTCCACCGTTTTGCGATGTTGTACTAATTTTGTAGCAGATTCGCTATTTGAATTGGGCTCACAATTACATGGGTTTGTTTGGAAACATGGTTTTGCATTGAATTTGGTTGTTTCGAGCGCTCTGTATGAATTCTACTCGAGGTTTAGGGAACCCAGTTCTGCACAAAAGGTGTTCAATGAAATGCCTCATAGAGATGTAATCTCTTACACAGCCATGATATCGTCTCTATTGGAGGCCAAAGAGTGGGAAAAGGCAGTAGGGGTGTATACCGACATGACTAAGTCTTGCATAAAGCCTACTGCATTCACTTTTTCCAGGTTTCTTTCATCATGCATCTCTCACTGTTGGTACCAGAGAGGCAAGATGGTTCACTGTCAATCTATCCGTCAAGGAGTACAACTTAATTATGTCTTGAAAACTATTCTAGTTGACATGTATTCCAAATGCTGTGATATGACATATGCACTGCGAGTTTTTAGACAAACAAAGGAGTATGATGTTACATTATTCACCTGTATGATTTCTGGTTTATTAAAAGCTAGAAAGCATGAAGAGGCCATTGCCATGTTTAGAGAAATGGAATGCTCCCCTGCAAGTGCTAATTCCTTCACTTATGCAGGAATTATCAGTGCTTGTTCATCCGACATGGGATTACATTTGGGAGCACAGATTCACTCGAGAATTGTTAAAGTTGGATTAGAGCATGATTTATCCATTGGCAACTCTTTGGTAGTTTTATACAATAAATATTCATCTGATTTGCGGGACCCATTGCGTGCATTTCACCAAATTTGTGAACCAAATGTAATTTCTTGGACTACTTTAATATCTGCATTTGTTAACCATAGTGAAACCCTAGAGGCATTTTCTACATTGGCTGAGATGCGTGCATCAGGAGTTGAACCCAACTCTTATACCCTGTCCACTATTCTAAAGACATGCAATTCACCAGAGATTCTAGTTCACGCAGAGAAGGTTCACGCATACATTATTAAAACCCGCGTGGATGCAATGGATATCTCAATTGGAAATTCTTTGTTACATGTTTATTCTAGGTTTAATAGGCAGGATGATGCACGGGTTGTGTTTGATACAATGCCTCTCCAGAGAGATGCATATACTTACACTAGTTTAGCCGGTGGTCTAAACCGGGCAGGTCTATTTAAAAGTGCATTAAATACACTACCTCTTATGATTGAAGAAGGAATTAAACTGGACAGTTCTTGCCTTGCGTGCTTTCTCTCAGCCGCTGCCAGCTCAGCAGCTGTGGACCAGGGGAGACAGATGCATTGCTTGTCGGTAAAAACCGGGTTGGAATCTGATATATCAGTATCCAATAGTCTACTTGACATGTATAGCAAGTGTAAGATAATAAAAGAAGCAAGGGAAGTGTTTGCGGGTATAAAAGCGCCTAATGTGGTGACATTTAATGGACTGATAGCGGGTTTAATTCATAACGGGTTAATTCCGGAAGCATTGTCAGCCTTTGAGGATATGAGGTTGGTGCAAGTTAAACCGGATCAAGTCACCTTTTTAGTTGTGTTACAAGCATGTAACATTACCACCTTAGTGGATGCTGGTATAGAGTATTTCAAGTTGATGAGAGATATTCATGGAATAGACCCGTTAAGCGAACACTATAAATTGTTATTGAACTTATTGGGTCGTGCCGGTCGGTTAGAGGAGGCAGCATGCATGGTAGAGACCATGCCATATGAAATGGACCTGTCCATTTGTAGGTCTCTATTGGGTTGGTGCAGGATGCATGGGAATCTGGTATTTGGTGAATATGTGGCAAGAAAGGGAATAGAGTTGGATCCTTCGGATCTGAGTTTTTATAGGTTGTTAGCGGGTTTGTATGATGATGCGGGTAGATGTGATTTGAGTGAGCAAATGCATGTCTTGATGAGAGAAAAGGGGATCAGAGATAATTAGGGTAACTTGGAGCATCATTGTATAAAAAGGAGGCAATTGTAGTAAATCATTTTGTTTCAAATTTAAACACCATTTATTGTTTACATAAATCTTGTCCTTTGCATATGTTTAATTTAAAATATGTATTCTTATAAGAGGTGATAAAGTTTTTCATAATTGTCAGTGGTTATTACAATGGAGGTAGAGTGTTTTGTTTTGTTTTGTTTCTAATCAGAAGTAAAGGGATTGAGGTTTCAGAAATCAGAATTAGGCAAGAATTCAGAACGTAGAGGGTACATTTTTTTTTGTAGATACGGAACTTGTCAGGATTCTCTATTTAATAAACAAAACTAATTTGGAAATAGAGCTAGGAATTGTATAGATTTTTATTTTTAAATTTTTTTTTCTTTGGAGATCAAAAGGAGAATTCATACGGATTTAAACTTTCACTCAAGAAAGAAGAAATATAATCTAAATTTATGACTTATGAGGTATCTGTAATTAAAATTATAAGCTGTGTAGGTTTTTACAGAACACCTCCCAAGTCCATAACCATACAACATTATTATAAAAAAAATGCTTCTTAAGCAACATTATTATAAAACATATTGTAGCCGTGTAGGTTTGTTTCTTTCTTAATTTTTAAATACAATATAAATTTGAACAAATAAGTTAAAGATTTGTAATTTAACTATTAATCATAACCAAATATGTCAACAGGATTCTTACAGAAAATGAATAGAAAAAGACAAACAACAAAACAAAGAAGGCGCAAGGTGACAAGGTCCTCTGACAAGAATCACCTACCGCTGTACTGATTTGCTAAGTACTGACAACAAATTCAGATACTGGTTCAAATTTATTCAATCAAGGGAAAATATTAAAATGACTGTAATGAGGAACATGCCGCTGAATATTTTATGGGCCAGAACGTCAAAAACAAGAAGGAAAACATGTTAAAGAAATTCAGAAAATAAAATTGGTGTTTCTGAAAAACAATTCTTATTTTTTCAGAAATAAAAAATAAGAGATTTTGAAATAAATATTTCACTATTGACACAACACTATAAAAAAAAAATGCTTCTTAAAATTAATTCTAAGATTCTAGCTTATATTCAAGTTTCTCAAATATAGATTCCACTACGTTTCTTTCTTATTTTTAAATAGAATATAAGATTGAATCAATAAGTAAGAGATTTTGGTTCTAATTCAACTACTAATCATAAACAAGCAAAAGAAAAGAAAATGTCGATTTTTTTATTAAATGAAAATGAAAAATATTAGGAAAAGTTGGCATTTTGATTGGAAATCGAAATATAGATAAAACATGACTATGTATCCCGTCTCATGGACGGTATAAAAATTATCGTCCGAATTAATCACTGTACCGTCTCAGATGCAGGTTAAAAAAATAAAACTGATCGGAATAATTAGTCCCGTCCGATATGCAGAAAAAACAAAAGAAGATCCGACAGTCCGGATCAAAACTCTTATAATATAATATTTGTGCAAGCAATGCACAAGCACTTTTATTAATATTTGTGCCAAAGAAGATCCGACAGTACGGATCAATACTCAAAGTTTGAGTTACCTTAGGTGATTTGAATTCCCGCTGTATTGATGTGATTTACAGTTTTACTTAATAATTAATTAATTGGTATTATTTTTTTTTTGCATGGCCCGTTAGCTTTCGTTATCAGATTGATTTCAAAGAGATTTGCTTAGTACTGACAACAGTCACAACACTCGACAGAGGCCAAACGTTGTCCGGATTCTCTCAAGTAGTACAAATTTTTAGTTTAGATAGGGGTCTTTCGTCAACAAAAAAATTAAGAGTGGAGGATTAAGAATTTAAGGAGCGCTAAGGAATCGATGTTTGATTGTCTTAATTCATGGACAAAGGATTAAGCGCTTAAGGAGGGGGTATAGGTACTTTAAGGTCCGGACAGGAGATTAAGATTTGGTCAAAATGAGGTAAAGGAGGTATTCTTAATCCGCGCAAAGAAATTGGTGTTCGACAGGATTAAGCGGCTAAGAAAACTAAAGGAAGCGGATTAAGCCTTAAGGAGGCTTAATCCATGCTTGTTGAATAGCCCCATAGGCCCCGTTCGGCAACATGGATTAAGGGATAAAGGATTAAGAGCTTAAGGAGCGCTAAGGAGTTCATGTTCGGCAAGTGAAAGATTAAGATGAAAGAAGGATTATACATAAAAGAATTATATTTTATTATGTGACAAGAGACAAAGACCAATATACCCCCAGACTAGATTGTTATATAAAATTATTGATAATAGTAATTTATTCATTGTGTTCACAATATATTGTATTTATAAATTAAAGGCTAATAGTCTAACACTGGATGGCCCAGATTTGAAGATACTGGCAACGAGTCTCCAACATAATTAGGGAATAGTTAGAGCTTACAATGTTTGTTAAGCTCTATGTTAGAGTAGTTGTTAGATATAATTGGTTTGATGTAATTAGGATTATAATTGACTTTTATATTCAGTTGAGTTAGTTACATTTCTATTTGTATATATATAGCGGTCAATGCAAATGTAACAGTGACCTAATGAAAAGAACACTAAATAAAACCAAACAATATCATCAATAGTTCTTTTTCGTTTGAATTCAATTGACAAAGTCTCATCTTCACAATCCAGAAAAAGAAATTAAACAAAGTTCAATACTTGTTCAATGCAGTAATACAAAGTTCAGTACAATTTTCATCCAGTGCTTGTCACAATTATAATTAGTGTTCAACACAATTCTAATTTTTCATAATATGACAATATAGTCACAAAAGTGTGAAATTATATAAACAGCATCCGTAACAAAATAAGAAGTATGATATCACTACATAATAAAACAAAAGTATGATATCACTAGACTAAGATATGACATTTAACTTCACAAAAGTTAGACACTAAACAAAAGTATGACATGGTTAGTTATATAGATTAGGGATTGATG
Source organism: Carex arenaria (assembly GCA_964058825.1). Classification (NCBI taxonomy): domain Eukaryota; kingdom Viridiplantae; phylum Streptophyta; class Magnoliopsida; order Poales; family Cyperaceae; genus Carex; species Carex arenaria. Next base: position 49,503 of record CAXKVW010000002.1, on the reverse strand, counting down.
GAAAGATGGCCGGAACGAAACATTCCAATTGCACGATCAATAATAACCATCAAACGTTCTGTGTTGTCCTCTTTCATAAAGCATTCTCTTATCCAAGAATTTCCCAAACTTATCTCCATATCAACATGAACATCAATGGGTAATGCTAACACTTTTAACTTCTCTCGTACTTGGTCATGCATGGTACGATTTGCATTACCTATTTGAGCAATGATCTCAGTTCGTTGTTGTTGTTGGTAGAGAAACTTTTCAGCAAATTCGTCCATGCGATTAGCACATTCTCTTGGTTTCGTACGGCGTTGCTCATCTCCATGTGTGTTGTTACCTCTTTTGCGGTTTTGTGTTGGCACCGCACCCGAGTTGGAGGCCCCTGAAGGTCTGTCTACATGGATTGAGTGCACTTGTGTAACTCTTGGTGAATCAACATGTATCGGCTCTGGAATTGGCAAATCTGTAGCGGTAGTGACCGGCTCATGGGTATTATTAGTCTCATCTATCTCTGGAGCAATCGACTCAATACCATCTGCCATCATCTCTCGAAATTCAGGTAGGCTAAAATCTTCAAACTCTTGCTGCACGCCACCATTTTCATCTTCAGAGCAGCTTGAAACTTCTGTGAAAGCGCGTGAGATTTGTTTGTTCGGATCAGAGGTTAGATTAGAACGACCCATGGCTATGTTCTTTCCATAAAGAGCTTCGACTTGTCGGTACCACGGAAAAGTCTTCTTGACATACTTCTTGTATCGAGTGGGATCCTTCTACAAAATTAGAATAAAAATTCATAATAAAATAATATAAGCTGTCTTCTTAACATATATTGTAATCAGATTACACCATTTAAAAACTTAAATAAAATAACATCATCAATAGTTTCTTTTTGTTTGAATTCAGTGGTCTTTTTTTAAGGAATCATAGCAGAACCTAGATTTCCATAACTTGGACTACAATTCGTGTTCCATGCATCACAAAACAATATTTAGGAAAGCAAAAAAACAATTCCAGGAAACTAATAGTACGCAGGAGTTTGTGCTATGCATAACCAGAACTGATAGCACAATAATGTTGTGCTATGAATTTCAAATGAACAAAATTCAATACAATTTTCATTCCATAATTATCCCACCAATAATGTTGATGCAATAATGATATGCTACTTAAAAATACCTCTTGAAGATTTCTCCAAGCATCTTCAGGTACATCTGGTGTGTGTGATTCTTCATTCCAACCACACCCACTTCGATTAGCTATGTGCCAGAAAAAACTGAAATCACCTTTCAAGTTCTTCCAGCGCAGTTTCAAACTTGTTAAAGCACGCATTTGTGTGTTCTTCTTGGTGAACACATTGCACACATAACTCCATTCATGATCATTGTACCCACCATCGCTATTGGAATCTTGTCTTCTACTTTGAACCTCAGCTAATAAGTCTAAAAAGAGGGAAGTCTCCTTATCAGACCAATTTGGATCCCTCCGGCCTTTGGTATTAGTTCCGTCCCCTTTAACAGAATCCGTGTTTTTCTCTTTTCTCTTACCTCCACGCTTACCTCGGCCCTTACCCGGCTTACTTCCAATTACTTGAGCTTGTTCCATAACGAAATCCATAGCTTAACTTCACTTTTGAAAGAAATACAAAATTTATTATAATTAAAATCTGTTATAATTAAGTCTCTGTGAAGGAAAAAATAAAAATATTGTAAAGCAAATGAAATTGAACTAATAATATTTAAAATATGGACATGAACTAGAGAGATAAATAACAACAGTATAAAAAAAACACATATTCAAAAAACTTTATATCTCATTTTTAATTGATATCTGTCACAACTTATATAACTATTTTTTAAATGGGGCTAAGACAAGCAAGCAAAGTTATTAAATGGGGCTTATGGAGATATGATGGTAGCTATAACCCAATTTATGCAGGGGCTAAGACCCTCCTAGCGGTACTGGAAATAAAATGAAATTTTTTTTTATCCCAAATGTGCCATCCACAACATACTGAACCTATTAAAAAAAAGATGTGAATATATCCAGAAGATTTTCTGGCTCTATTTGTACAAGCAAATGTGCTAATTTTCAATCAAATTCGACTATTAAAAGTAATCCAAGAAACTACTTTTATTATTTTTTATTCTTTGGAAAGCAACTGGCATCAAAAAGTGATTTTAAAAACCTAAATTAGCTAAAACACCCTTGACTACTTTGACACAGGGGAGAATGCTCGGTGATACTTAAAAATACCTGAAAGAAATGAAAATCAGAAAAGAAATAAGAAAGCATACCAAAAATATGAAATATGTGCAGTGAGGAAATCTCGTCACTTTTTTGTTTTTCAGTCCGCTACCACATCCATATTCCAGATAATTGAAAGATTAAAATAAACAAATTGAAGAGAGGTTAAAATAAACGAATCACGCTGCTACAGGAAGGTGGAATTGAAAAAGAAAACGATACCTATTAAGAGGGGTGCCAATAGAGAGAGTGCATCGACGAGAATGTTCGTGTGGTATCAGATTTGAAGGTTGTTCATCGGAGAGCTGCCAGTCTGTGCTAGAGAGGAACAATTTTTTTCTTTTCCCGCGTGCGTTTTCCCGCGCGAAGGATGCGTGCTGTCTTTGGAGAAGAAGAGGATAGAAAATGAAAAAGAAAACGAAAGACCTTAAGGAGGCCATTAAAAAATTGAAAAGAAATAGGATGGACTCTAAGGAGGCCATTAAAAAATTGAAAAGAAATAGAATGGACCTTAAGGAGCTCAATAAAATATTAAAAAGAAATGAGATGGATTCTGACGAAAGGATATAATTGTCCAAAAAGTTGCAGTTTTCGATTCTTAAGGAGCCTCAATGGAAGGAAGAATCTTAAGGAAGGGTCTTCCAGGATTAAGATTTTGTGATAAGGAGGTTATCTTAATCTTGCAAAAGGAGCTATTGTTCGGGAAGATTAAGAGGGATTAAGAGCTTAAGGAGATGTAAGGAAGCTTAATCCTATGCAGCCGAACAGGTACATAGGGATTAGAATCCGAGAAAAAATTTATCCACAGAAATTATAAAATTGAGATGTATGGAAACAGAAAGATCATTTTCAACAAATATAGTAAGATCAAAGACATTGATCGTGATCCAACTATTTATATATCGGAGACATTGATTCAGATCCATGTTTTGTATTTTTTTCAACGTTTATTATAAATTTCAACGTTTTAAAAACTAAAAAATTAAAACATGAATCTGAATCAATGACTCGGATCTATAAACATGAATTTGAATCATTGCCTCTGATCCGTAAACATAGATTTGAATTATTACCTCCAATCTTACTATATTTATTGAAAACGAAATATTTTTGTACATATCAATTTTATAATTTCCGTGAATAAAAAAAAACCCAGAATCCGGATCGATCCGGTTTTAGATAGAATGCACGGTGAGATTTTGATATTCATCTGACGGTCCAGATCTAAACTTAAAATTTGTGTTACTTAGATATGAATTCAGAGCAAACCTAACGCGGTACTGATTTCATGAGTGCTGACATCAGAGACCAAACCACCGTTTCGATGATATCCGATGGCAGGGAACCAAAATCGATTGCTTACCAGTTTGGAACCGTTCGATTTACATCAAAATCCGTGTAAAATTAAATTTTAACCAGTCCGTGAAACTCAATTCAAATCGAACGGTAAGAATCGGGTCTTGAGATTGAATTTGGTACCATACTCATTGGACCAAAACAAAAACAAAATAGAAAAATAGAAAGGCGAAAAACGCCATTCGTCAGTCGTCAGTATCCAACTATGAATCGTGATGCTCTTGTACGAACGAGGAAATGAGGAGTTAAGAAATAAATAAACAAAATCGGGCGTATAAATCTCCGATATGTTCGGAATAGCCGCCTCTAAGTTTAATCGCTCTTCTCTTAGAAGCCTTCTCCTTTCGCCTCTTTCTCTTTCTCTCGCCAAAAGGTATCTATCTACCTTTTTCTTGATTTTTAGCTGAGTTTTGAGTTCAGTTACCTTCACTTCTCGTTTGTTTTTGTAGTCTTGGGCAATGGCTATTCCGATTTAGGAGCGGATTACTCCGAGACGAGTGTGTGTGTTTTAGGAGCTAAAATTGTGTCTACATAGATGTAAATTTCAAAATAATACGGAGGTTATATAGGATATTAATTTTCAATTATACCTACAGAGAACAACTTTCTCGATTTAGGAGCCGATTACTCTGAGAATGTGTGTGTGTGACAGTGAGTGATTGAATGCTGGTATCCCGTGGCAATTTCTTTCTGTTTCTCTATGTGGAAAAAGATTGATAATTTACAAGAAAGAATGAGGCTGAAAAAAAAAAGTTAAAATTGTGTCTGCATAGATGTAAATTTCAAAATATATGGAGGTTATATAGGATATTAGTTTTTAATTTTACCTACAGAGGATGACTTTCTCGATTTAAGCTTGAAAAGAGAAAAAATGCGGATTTCAGTGCAGGTTACTCCAAAATGACTGAAGCAACACTGGAAAACGGGGGGGCCCACAAGCAGATCACACGGGTGCTATTTTGCGGGCTTAATTTTCCCTCTTCTCACAATTTCACAATTGAGTACCTACAAAAATATCCATTTATTCAGGTTAATTTTATTCAACTGTTTCTGGTTTGATTTCTTGTTCGGCAACTTAGTTTCATGATCAGTAATCTAGTCTTGTTTTTCCAGTGCAACTTTGGTTTAGTTGGTACCAGTTCAGCACATACCTACTTAGTTAGTACCAATATAATCACAGTGAAATAACTACATAAGGACTGATTTTGCATGGTTTGACAGAAAGTACATTTCTTCAGGTCGATGCCGTACCATTGGAAAAGGTACCAGAAGTAATTCACCAGTACCACTTATGTGTTGTGAAAATGTGCCGTTTTGACTCTGCTCTCATAGCCAAAGCGTCTCAAATGAAGCTCCTTATGCAATTTGGTGTCGGCCTAGAAGGTAGTAACATTGCAAGCTCTTCCTGTTTTTTATTTTGCATCGAAAATTGCTCAAAATTCATGTTTACATAAAAAAAGGGGTTCAAAATTATGTTCCTACTGCTAGTTGGTATTTTTTACTTTATCAGATTAAAAAAAATTCTTATAACATTAGTTAAGTGAAAATGTATGTGCTATAGATAAAAATTTACCAGATAATAGGTAATTTTTTGCTTGTAGTGAGAAAGGTGGGGATTTATTTGGCATTTTGCCTTGGATATGTTAAAACAAGAATATTGATAACTAAAATATTACAAAAATTATCTTTGAGACTGTGTAAACAATTGCAGGAGTGGATATAGAGGCTGCTACAAGAAGTAAAATTAAAGTTGCAAGAATACCGGGAAGTACAACAGGAAATTCTCTTGCATGCGCTGAGCATTCAATTTATCTCATTTTGAGCCTTTTACGGAAGCAAGTATGCCTTTTCGTCTTTTATTTTATTATTTTCTTTTAATAAAGTAATTTTGATTATTTCAAAAGAAAAGAAGTTAAATTTCCTTTACGTCTGTTATATTTTTCAGAAAGAGATGGATATAGCTGTGAAGCAGAGAGAATTGGGTGTACCGACTGGAGATACACTCTTTGGGAAAACTGTACGTTTTAAACTCTATATTGTAATTATTTTTTATTGTCTGATGATATAGTCTTTCCTTAAAGATACTATGTTGTGAATTTTAGGTATTTATTTTGGGATTCGGGGCTATTGGTGTAGACCTTGCAAAGAGATTGAGACCATTTGGTGTAAAGATTCTTGCAACTAAGAGAAAATGGCCTTTAGATGGTAGTACGTAAAGCTCATTTATTTTATCAGTAATTGCATAATATTCTCTCCATTTATACACATTAATCTCCTATTTTTGTTTTTCAGAATCAAGTTGTGGTTTTGATGAAATTTCGGGTTTGGTTGATAAAAAGGGCACACCTGAGAATATGTATGAATTTGCGGGAGAGGCAGATATAGTAGTGGCCTGCTTATCCTTGAACAAAGAAACAGTGAGGACATCCTTTTACAAAAGCAACCCCCCCCCCCCAACAAAAAAAAATGCACTGGCCATGTTAAAAAAATCTGACAGTATGTCTAATTAATTCAAATTTGTTTTCAGGCTGGGATTGTTGATACAAAGTTTGTCTCTTCCATGAAAAAGGTTGATAAAAGAAGTAATGTTTAAAATTTGACTATATTTCTTGAGTGAGGCTATGGGAATATGCATATTACACGGTGGCCTGCTCTGTGGACTCATATTTTCAAGTTTAAAGTTTGAACATTCAATCTGAACCATTCAACATGATCTTCATATAAAATGTACTTGGAGACATTTTATATATTTAAGAATTATTTACTATTTTTTTACATTAGAAAATTACTTAATTTGAGAATTGTGGATCATTCAGAAGGATTGATTTTCTGCCAATCTAAAAATTAGTAAAATTTTCTTAAAAATGTAAAATTTGATATGCAAGTATATTTTCATATGGAGATCATGTTTAACGGGTTGATCTGTAATATGCATGTTACCATAGCCTCACTCATATTTCTTTATAAAATGGTTATATTCTATTATTTTTCTTGCTACCAGGGATCATTATTGGTGAACATTGCAAGAGGGGGCATTCTAGATTATGATGCGGTGTATGAACACCTCAAAACGGGTCACTTGGGTGGTCTTGGAATTGACGTGGCATGGTTTGAGCCATTCAATCCAGACGACCCAATTTTAAAATTGCCGAATGTTTTGATCACGCCACATGTCGGTGGGGTCACCAAGTACTCTTATAGAGCTATGGCAAAGGTCTTGGTTATTTCGTCTTGCTAATTTTTTATAACATATAAAAATGCCTTACAATCCGTTAGAAAATTGTCGTTTTTCCTAAAACAAATTCGGTGATGTGCAGCGGATGGAGGGGGTATTGAGGACCATTTTTTTATTTTTTAAGAAAATGAGGGTTGGAGCACGAGTGATATTTCTCGTACTCAGTGGGGCATATTAGCTATATTTGAGGTCCATGATATTGAATACATATTTCCTATTGAAGCACAACTATTAAAAAAAAAATGGGGGGAAATCTTGACCAATTTGAAATATCATTTTATGGTACAGTTGTTGTACCGATAATACACAGCTATTCCAGAATTACCCTCATGTTTTGGAATCCATATTCTCTAAGGTAACATAATATTTCTGTTTACATTTGAACCGTTTGATCAGAATCCGAACTGGATTGCCCGAGGTGGAATGCAATTGGGCCCTTTAATATTTGTACAGATTCTGATTGGATGGTCCAGATCTAAACAAGTTGTGGATGTGAATTCTTGTTTGTACCATAAATTTTTGTTTCATCATAACTATCTTATTTAATTTCTCGGTTCTCTTGTTGTAGGTGGTGGGTGATTGTGCGCTCGAACTTCATGAAGGGAAGCCATTTACTGTAATTGAATTTGTTAACTAGTTAGTTTCCTTTCTTTTGTATTAGATTTGGAACTATTGTTGGTGCATTTTATGTTCTAAAAATAAAATTTCATTGGGGCAACATGGTGCCAAACTCTGAATTAGGTTTCAGTACTTGCAAGCTTGACAGCTTTGCTATAGAAAGCATTTCAAGTATTATTTGTGCATCTATCAAATTGTTGCTCCTATCAATTGATTGCTTTTGTTTATTCCAATTGTTGATATTATATGTGGGGTGTGTATGTGTAATATTATATTTAATAAATAAGGCGGGTTTCCAATACCTCATGTGTTTCATATCTTAACATACCTCATGTTTTATATATCTTCATTTTCGAAGTCTAAACTGTCGATCCAAACTGTTCAACATGATAATTAAGACAAGTTTTAAATATATTGACTTTTATATCCTCGTTTTCATTTTCTGTATTTCAATATTAAACAAAAAATAAGACAGAATAATTAATAAATATATCTACTTTTATGGTAAATTGGACGTTTGATTGCCACAGTTGTCCGTATCCATCAAATTTAATTTACGCAGGATAAACAAAATTAAGAATATTCTTAAAAAATAGATAAAAATCAAACCCGATTTGTTTAGATCCGTATCCACTTCATTCATTTACCTCTCTAAACAAGTCACATCGAATTCAATACAATTTTTTTTTTTTGGAGAAAAGCTGTAGGCAATGATTTGTGGATCCGACTGTGCTGCTCTCCAAATAGGAGAACAGGACCATGTTATTCTAAATTTGACCGTTGAAATTTTATGCACGAATCTCAATACAAATGAACGAATAGATTTGGAGTCCTGCTCCACAATTTGTGACAGTTCGCATAATATCTATCCTAAATAACACTAAAAGAACTGAATTATTAATTTAATTCTTTAGATATTTTTTAAAAGAATTGCATAATCAATTCGGTTATTGGTGTTTGTATGCAGATCTCAATTCTTCACCCAAAAAAAATATTTGATTTGTATACAAATTCTAACAGAAAAAAATAAATAAATTGGTTCTTTCTGTAACATAAAAGAATTTCATCTTAATGATTCGATTTCTTAAAGTTTGTATGCATATCTCAATCTTTTTTTTTGTGTGTGATCTGCATACAAATTCTAAAAAAGAAAATAAATAATCCGGTTTATTCTATACTATAAAAACAATTTCATCTCCCTGATCTTTTACAATATATTTAATCCATTTCTAAATATAAAAAATTATGTCCAAACCCCAAAGTCTCAGCTCCAAAGTATGGTGTCCATTCAAATCTACCTCTTCCATGCTCCACTCATTACTTTAATGGGACCTCCTTCTGCTCCTTATCCTCTGCAATTATTATAATTTCAGGCTATGGTTCTCTTTTGATTCATATCATACAATTTAACTATTATGGCAGAGGACCCAAGAGATGAACAGAAGAAAATATATATCAAATGAACTTTGTTGGAACAATCTCTTTAACCATGGCATCTACATTGAGTTTGAGTTCAAAACCACCTATTCCCTTACTTCCACAAAAAACCCAACTTAAATCTCAAAATCTCTATCCCTTGACAAGAAGTTTAATTTCATTTGATTCTGACAAGAAAGGAAACCAGACTGAATTGTTAAAAAAGAACCATCTTTGTTGTGTCTCTACCCCAAAACAGGTGGTGGATGTGGTGGAGAAGAGAGAGAATGAGAGAGAAATTGAGTACCTTGTGAGAGAATTTGGATGGGGAGTGAGAAAATTGCATAGAGTTGGTGAAGAGGTAAGGATGGCAGCATATGTGCAAGCTGAGGCATTTTATGAACCCATGGGATTTTTCAATGGCTTCTTTTATGAATTTTTTAAAGTAAGTGATTTCAAATTTTTGTAATTTATTCTTTTTTTAAGTTTCAACATTACCTCTTCTTAAATTGTGTATCTTGCTATTAACCTTAATTAGAAAGATAATAAAATAAAAACCATTTTTTACAAACATTAATTGGGTATCTTGGAATGGTATTTTCAACAATCAGATTCAATTTTGGAAACTTCTAAATTTAAAATTTTTGTTTCATGCTGAACAAGACAGGCTGAGGTGCTTTCGGATCTCATGATCAGAATGCGAAATTCAGCAACTGACAGGTTATTTTGACAATTCCATATATTTCTCTTGTTTTAACTAATAAAATTTATCTTAATATACCATCTATAATTGTTTTGAGTTAGCTATCTGTAATGGTAGAACATGATTTCAATAATTTCATCCAGATTTATGGATTATGAATTTATATATATATAGGTACGCTTGTCTGGTGGCTGAATCGATAAACGAATCGACAACTTTGCAAGAGATTGTAGGTGTTGTTGATGTAACGGTACAAAGAGATGAAGATGTACTGGTACATCTCAATGGCACTGAAGAATACCTCTATATCTCAGGAATTGCAGTACTGAAGAAGTTCAGGTATGCTTTTGAAAATTGAAAATAAACATTTAAAATATTTTCAATTAATATAGTTCATACATACAGTCAAAAAGGTACATTTCTGGTGACGTTTTATATTATACCAAAGAAACAAATTTTTCATTTTTGGAAAATAAAAAATCAATTTGTCCGGAAACAAATTGATGATTTTTTCTTTAAGTGCATGTTCCGGATTATTGGGAATGGGCATGGACACGGAAATTGAACTAAAAATTACTGTTCGCTTGGACTGAATTTTTTTTTCCCGCGGAAACAGTGAAGCGGCCGAACATGCCCTAAAAACGGCAAGAACTGAACTAAAGTTTCAGGAATTTCAGCAGATTTGTTTCCGTTGATTGAAACTTTGGTTTGGTTACCCTCAGTTACACATGCACTCCACTGGCAACACAGATCCCAAAATGGGAGATCACCGAAACTTTGATTTGGTCATACTAGTGATTCCCAATTTCTCACGTGAAATTTTCTTTATATCCTTTTAATTTTATTTAAAATTCAAAAATGGGATAAATATTATTTGTGCAGATCACATGATTTTGTGAATATTGAACTGAACTTTTTGTGTATGATAGGAGGCAAAAAGTAGGAACTGTGCTTCTAAAAGCATGTGATGCATTGTCGCAGCAATGGAGGTACAACTACTTAGCTCTGCGAGCATATGAAGATGATCTCGGTGCACGCCGTTTGTACTCGAGTGCGGGATACAGTGTCGTGGCGAGAGATCCCCTTTGGTGGGCAATGCTCGGCATGAGACGCCGTGTTTTGATGATTAAGCAGTCTAATTTTGAAGATTTGCAAAGTTGCTTACCAACATAGTTGAAAGTGTTACATATTTAGAGTATACGTTGGTTCTTTGGATGTATAAATGAAATTAGTGAAACAAGGTTATTAAATAGTGTAGTTTTGTTAAGAAAAATAAACAAATGACAATTATACAATGAGAGTTTAAATTTCTTCATTTTTTGTTTCATGCCACCATTTATAATTTTCTATCAACAAAAATTTTAAAAATCAATGTCAAATAAAATTGTTAAATATAATTTGTATTTTTTTTTTCTACATATAAATCAAGAGGTTCTAAATAGCAATTATAGCAGCATAGTTGGGAGAAAAAAAAAGCTATTACAAATAGCGTAGTTATAGCGGAAGCTATCATACATAGAGTTTTTTTTTCTTTTCGAAATTTATAGTCTATATTTCTACTAATTAACAACATGATCAATATTGGAGAATTGAAGTAACAACTAATCTAAGTCTATACTTTTTTCAATCATACAAATAAAAAGGAAAAAAAAAAGATATACTAGGTAATATTATTTAATAGTTCATACTTCATAGTATTACAGATTATAATAGACGAAGACCAATTAATTTTATAAGTGAAATGAAATTAGTATACATATTTAAATATTTTATATATTATAATAATCAAAATTAGCTTTCAATGAAACGAACAACGATAATATTAAGAATACTAGACAAAAAGTAAACAAAATGAAGAATTAATATTTGAATATTTTTCGATATAGAATGAGAAACTAAATCACAAATAAGAACAAAAACACACAGCTCGATGTATCATACTTATTATGGCAGACTATGTAGCATCATAAATAGGAACATAATTACATAAACCCATGTATATTGCAAAAAAAAACATATAGTATAGCGGTAGCAATAATGCTTAACACATAGCAGTAATAGCGGCCATCTATAATAGTTATAGCAGTCATAGCTGAAATAATGCACTTTTTATCTCATAGTATAGCTTTTATGGTCCGAAAAAACTATAGCGGAGCTATTACGAGCTATAGCTAGCTATTTAGAACACTGATACAAATAAAAACAAAATAATTTTTCAATTTTAGTTTTATATAAATTAATGAGTTGAAAAATCAACATCCATAATTTATCTACATCGGTATATTATTACAAACTCTTGATACTAATTAAAATGTCATAATCTTTTACATGTATAAATAAAATAATATAAATCATATCTGACAATTTTATTAACATTTAAATTTTAAATTTAAGTTATATTAGTTCTAAAAATAAAGGCATTTGAACTCTTATAAGCAAAGCTCAAAATTTCATTGACAATGTTTTGATAATTGAAGAATCGGTTACTATAGGAAGTGTATTACTCTTTTATCATTTGTTTTTCTTAACGCATAGATTTCATTCAAAAGCTTTATTATTTGTTTTTCTTAACGCATAGATTTCATTCAAAACCAATCAACAAGTAATTAAATCATGTTCAAATTTCAAAAGCGATACATAATTGGGGGATAACGAAACAGAGATCCAACCCAATCCAATCAGCACTTTGTAGCAGATAAAAGGCACAAACTAATTAACTATAAAACTCGCAAATAAAAAAAAGGTTAAAACTATGCCAATCAAATATTAGGCAACGACACAAAACACACATGATCAACACAGGATTCAACACAACGCAAGATTATGAAATGATGGAAAACAAAAAAACAAATAATAAAAAACTGGCTTTACATCTCTCTCTCTCTCTCTCTCTCTCTCTCACTCTAAAACAGTAAGGTTAGGTGCGCAAGGCCATAAACAAACTCTGCCTTCTAGCATGCTCTGGTACAAGGCGTTCTAGTACTTCCGGAGGTATACCGACCACCTCTGATTAACATTTAAATATATCAGTATTCTTCCATGTAATGAAAACTAACCTAAATGTTATAACTATTCTGGAGGGGTGTTCATTGGATCTTTGGATTTCAACCGAACCGACTAATTTTGGATTAAATGGTTTGGGTCAGTTGAATTTTTTACTTACATCGGTTTTTTTATATTTGATTTGGTTCCATCTCTCTTATTTCGGTTCAACCAAACAAACCGAAATTTAATTTATATTTGCTTAAATTACTTTAGTCTGTTATATTTGGCTCGGTTTAATATCTCTCTTTTCAGTTTGACTGATATATATTTTGATATTTATTTCTATAAATGATTATAAATGTATTTATGTATTGAAATTTGAGTAGAACTAGGGTGCTCCTAGGAGTATCAAGCCCCTTTGTACTCTTAACTCTAAAACCTATCGGATTAACTTCGAACGACGAATCCAAACCGTTGAAATCCTTCTACCTTACGAGTGATGCGTCTACATGTGAAAATTTTGAAGTTTCGAATTAATTTAGTATAAAGTAAAGTGGTCAAAATTAGAACGTTTCTAAATTAATTTTAATGCATTCATATTTTGGAAGACTTTTGACCACTTGACTTTATACTAAATTAATTTGAAACTTTAAAATTTTCACATGTAGACGCATCACTTGTAAGGTAGAAGGATTTCAACAGTTTGGATTCGTCATTTGAAGTTAATCCAACAAGTTTTAGAGTTAAGAGTACAAATGGCTTGGTACTCCTAGGAGCACCCTAGTTCTACTCTTGAAATCTGACCTTTTGAAATATATAATCTCTTTTATTTCAGTTCAACCAAACAAAACAAAATTTACTTCGGTTGACAAGCTTAATTCGGTTGGTTCAGTTAGATTTTTGAAAACCGAATAAAATTTTGGTTTGACTATTTTAATTCGGTTTTAACCGAATCGACTTGTTTGAACACCCCTAATTCTGGTTAGAAATGACAAATTAGAAACACGACTTTTATTACCTTGAGATTTGAAATTGAAGAGAGGAGGAAAAGGCCGACCATTCGGTAAGCGAGAATTTGGGTCCCTTAGCTCATCAAAGAATGGGTGCATACAAGCTTCCAACTATTCATGTTTTATTTCCAAATTAGCACCTTTTCAAGTTAATCTGAACATACATCCTTAAAGAAACAAATTAACTTAAATTGCTTAAATGCCCTTAAATAAGACCATGCAAAAATACTAGGGACTACATTTGAATTTCTCAATTTCTTATTAGAATGGGGGATACTGTCAGATACCGCAAAAATGGATTCTGGACTTCTATTGATAATACTAGATGACTGATACTTTTTCCTTGCAATTTATGATAAAAAATAGGGATTTCTTTGCAAATTAGCAATAAACTGAACTCACAGCAGTGCATCTGAGATTTGGTGAGTATTGAAGAAATCTGCTAACAAGATCTACTGCTTCCGGAGGTAGTCTTTTCTGAAAAACCTAAAAGCACATGAAAATAAGATCAATTATTAAGAAACGGAAATTTGTCGGTTTCATTTCTTGAAACAGAAGCTTAGTTGGGCTTGGATCTATCACTGAATAGGGAATAATTTAATGTATACTAGGCCAAAGTCAAGAGTAGGGTTAAAATAACCCATTGTTTTCATGCCTCAATCATGCCCCACATCCTTATCTCCGTTTTCAAAGTTCAAATAGTTGATCCGAACCGCTCAACATGATCTCCAGATTAAAATGTGCTTGAGACCAAATTTAATATCTTCCGGAAACTTTTTTACAATTTTTTAGATGGGTACAAATTCACTGTTTTTCAGAAGATTCTGGACCATCCAAAAACAGTGATTTTGTACCTACTAAAAATAGTAAAAGGTTATTAAAAATATATAAAATTTGGTCTCCAAGCACATGTTAACAAGGATATCATGTTAAGCAGTTCAGATCAACTATTTGGACTTTGAAAACGGAGATATAGATGTGAGGCATGATTGGGGCACAAAAACAATGGAGCATTTTAGCAACCCCAATTTTGGCAACCCTTTCCAAACTCATCAACATTCAATGGGCATTTTGGTAATTTTAAAGAGTGCAAGGTGCAATTCACACATTCACAGAGTTGCAAATAATACTTTCAGGTCTTGCAAGGTACATAACATCGTGCCTAAAAGCAGTGAATTAATTACCTTATGCCATGGATGAGCCTTAATTTGAGGAAACTTGAACTCGGTGTAATTAGGGTTCATGCATTTTATTTCCTCTCTTGTCGGAGTACCTAACACCTTCATAAGTTCATTCAACGTAAATCTATTGTACGTGTCAATGCATACATATAAGAGTGAGGCATATTACACAGCGGGCCCGCGCTATGGATTCATATATCTGTTTTAAAAGTCCAAACAATCAACCTGAACCGTTAACATTATCTTCATATAAAAATGTACTTGCAAACCAAATTATTTTTTTTTTTAGTTTTTTTTACTATTTTTGAAACAGGTAGAAAATCACTTGATTTGAAAATTCTGGACTATCCAAAAGTAGTGATTTTCTACCTATCTAAAAAAATAGTAAAAAAATTATAAAAAATGTAAAATTTGGTGTGCAAGCACATTTTTATATGAAGATCATGTTTAAAGGTTCGGATTGACTATTAAAACTTAAAAAATAGAGATATGAATCCATAGCACAGGTACATCTGTAATATGCATATTACCATTGCCTCTACATATATAATAAGTTATCTGAAGTAACACAAATAATACTAACCTTTATGATTTCAACCAGTTGGTCAACCCCACTGTCTCCAGGAAATAATGGCTACAGAAAAATCAAAGGGCATTTTTTATTAGCGGATTAAAAGAAAGGATATATCTCATACCCCCTCAAAACATAGTAATCATCAGACTATCAGCTCTGTCCAATTTATTTGAAATTTTAACTAAAGCATCTCTAAATCTCCTCCATTTAAATAAAGAGAGAAATGAGGGTTGAGGGATTTCGACATGTAATATGTTTCTCATTACCAGCAGTGCTACAAATGAAATAGCAACAAAATACTGAAAAGAAGGTACCTGTCCCAGTAGCAACTCAGCCATTACACAACCAGTAGACCACAAGTCAATGGCCGTTGTATACTCCGTTGCACCAAATATTAACTCTGGTGCACGATAATATCTTGAGCATATGTATGATATATTTGGTTCTCCTTTCACCTTTAGACCAAAAAAAAAAAAAGGAATTGAAAACAAAATCCAGATAGTATAAGGTATTATTATATTTGTTGGAAATTTTTATTATTTTTTTAGATAGGTTCCAGATCACTGTTTTTGGATGGTCCAGAATCTTCTGAAAGACAGTGATTTTGTACCTATCTAAAAAAATTCCCAAAAAATATTAAATTTGCTCTCCAAGCGCATTTTAATATGGAGATCATGTTGAGCAGTTCAAATCAACTATTTTGAATTTGAAAACATAGATAAGGATGTGCAGCATGATTGGGGCATTTTAACCCTGCTCTATTACAAAAAGATCCTTAAAAAAGATAATTGGGTCACAAGCATTTCCTAGAAAGAAACAATCAAGTAATCTGATTACTAGCTTACCAGAACCTTAGCGCTACCAAAGTCGCATAATTTAAGCTGATGAGTATGTGGATTCACCTGAAACAAAAATTTCAACAAATTTAAATAAATATTCATGATTCCTAATGAGAAAATAAGAACTCAAATCTAATTATTCTACATGATAGATCTTTTACTTAACATAGGCCAACAAGAAAAGCTCACAAGTAAATTTTGTGGTTTGATATCACGATGGCAGATACCAATGCTATTATGTATATAAGCAAGCGCCCTACATATCTGTACAAATTAAAGAATCTCTTTAGTATTAAAAATGTAAATGAACGATATGTACCGATTTTTTTATCAGTAGAATAAAAGAATATCAAAATTTCACCCATACCTTCGATTTCGGGCAATTTCATTTTCTGAATTATTCAGCAGCAGCTGTTGAAATCTGTGTTTGTTCTCTTTTGAAAAACCGGTTGTCTCATAACACAGATTTCAACTGCTGAATATTCAGCAGTTGTGGTATAAAACAAAATGTCCGAAATCAGATATTTGTTTAATTCTTTTTTTTTTGCTATGAATAAAAAATCGGCAGTGTGTGTGTGTGTGTGTGTTAGAGAGAGAGAGAGAGATAGAGAGAGGGAGAGTGGAGACCTGATAGGTGTACAACTTTACATAAAGAAGGGGCATGCGCTGGTGTGAACGGGTATACTGCCTGGCGACCCGGTTTACAGTATCTGGTACAAAATCCAGTACCAAGTTCAGGTATACCTCATCTCTGTCGGTGGTAGAATAGAAGTAATGCTTGAGAGAGACTATGTTGGGGTGCTCTAACATTTGCATTATCTGCAATTCCCTGTTTTTGTATCTTTTATCTTGTAGCACCTTTTTTATGGCCACTATTTCTCCCGTTTCTCTGCATTTCGCCTAAAAAGAAAGATAGATTTCATTTAGTAAAGAAGATCAATTGACTAGACTGTCAAGAAGTGAAAAAATTTGGCACTTGGCTCCAATGAGAGTTTAGTAATGCAATTAAGCTATTAGTTATTTAGTATATCTAATTTTGCAATATTTAACCCTAATTTTGCAATTTATCACATCTATACCTAATTAAGCCCCAATTATATTCAATTAACTAAAACAAAACGTAACCAAATAACAGTCTCAGAATATATACATTATAACTAGGATCTATAGATGTACCTGGAAGACGGTGCCAAAAGAGCCAGTTCCGACAACATGCTCAGCTATGTAGCTTATTCTCTGTTAAATCACTCAACAAAATAGTAAGAAATATTAATTTCAAATAATTTTAACCTTGTTGAGGTAATATTATGAAGCTCAATTTTATTTGATCTTTTAACTGGAAATTTCATAGAATTACAAGGGACAAAAGTGGAAGATGGACAAGACCTGTTTTGCCACACCGTTTCGTCCCCCTATTGTTGTTGATATAACATGGCCGGCTTCGGTACCTGGTCCATCGACAATTTCAGGCTCGCTATCCTAAGAAAATAAAATAAATATGAATTTGCAAATAACAATATAAAAGATATTATCAAATATTTAATGTAATATAAAAACCAACATAAATGGTTTCACAAATTTTATTCATGAGAAAGCTGATAGTTCATTCAATAAATATATCTTTTCATGTACCATTTATACCTAGTCACCAAATAACTAGAAGTCCAAAACTTTAACTTGATAAAAAAAAATACCCTGTCAGACTGTCAGCATCAACATGAATTTGCAAAGAACAATATAAAAGATAATATCAAACATTTATGGACTATAAAAAACCAACATAAATGACTTGACAAAATTTATTCATGAGAAAGAGATAGCTATTTCAATAAATATCTTTTCATGTACACCAAATAACTAAAAGTCTAAAAACTTTAACTTGAAAAAAAAAATACCCTGTCAGAGTCAAAATCTGGCCAGGTGTCTTTTGGTAATATATCTTTTCATGGACCATTTATACCTAATCATCAAATAATTAAAAAACTAAAACTTGATAAAAAAAAATTACCCTGTCAGAGTCAAAATCTGGCCTGGTGTCATTTATCCGCAATGAGGTGAAATCTCTCTGAAGCCAATCAGTGGAACTTGATGACCCTTTTATACCAGTACTTCTCGAACTGCCGATACCACTGTGCCTCACACTTCCCATTAGTTTATTAGAAATTGAACCCTCTGTTGATCAAACTTTCATTAGAGATGAACTACCGATACCACTGTGCCTGAGATTTTGATAAAAAAAAAAACGAAATTGAAGGATTTGATGATATGGTACACTGAGATTAACTTACTTCAGTAGCAAGTTTAAGAACAACATATTAATAGTAACTACTAATTTATAGAAATTACAAATTAAGAGAAAAAAAGGAACGTTTTGTGAAAACAAAGGCACAGACTTGCAAGAACTTTTCGATTTAATCTTTGTTTTTTCTGAGCAAGGTGCACATCAGAAGAGGCCTTAAACCCCATTTCCCCCGCAAAATTTTCCCAAATTAGTCAGTTGTCGTCATAAATTAACCGATAAATTAGGTTAAAAATCAAGTTTTGAATCAAACAGGAAAGACAACAACAACTTCCCTATTTTGAGGAGCAGATCGAACTAAATTCAATTTTTATCCGTTTAAAACCATACAGTTTCTGATAAGTCACCAATTTGGGTAACAAAAATTCAACCGAAACTATCAATTCGAGAGGAAACAAAAAACGGCTTTCAACAGGAATCAATCAGTTTGATAGAATCAAAGTTTCCAAATTTGCAAACCTGGAGCGAAATATCACCACGTGAGAGACCTCAGAGATCGCGCATGGGGCATTTGCCTCCCGAAGCAAACCTAAATCTCTCTCCTCTCTCTCTCTCTCTCTCTCTCTCGGTGAGTTGGTACTGAGAGTGAGTGAGACTGTGAGAGGCGCTTTTTCCTTTTTTTTTTTTACTCTTCTTCTTAGGAGAAAGAAAACTGTAGGTACATTTGCAGATATGACCTCATTATAGTAGAAAATTATTTTTAAATCCTTTGAGGGTAGAATAGGATGGATTTTGCTTTTTCTCGAGAAGAAGACCATTTAATTTATTTATTTTGGTTGAATGGGTTAAATATATTAACAGAGCAGTTTTGATTTAATACAGCAGACGAACCATATACAGAGTTGTTTCATTCTATAGTACGTACGCTGCATGAAGCCAGAACAACTCTGTTAAAATATCTACCCATTGAATGCATGATGCGCTTTTTGAGATTCGAGAAGGAATATACTTTTTAAGATTGGGATAAACCTTTCAGTAGAAATAGCTAGAACAGTGAAAATTGAGAATAGTAAATGAAAATAGAGAAAACGTAATGATTTTTAGATTAGTGTGAAAATAGTGTTATTCAGATCAGTAAAATATATTGTTTGAATTGTATATTTGAAATAGTGAATAGCTGCAAGTGATAAATAATAGTGTTAACAAGATGCTAATTAAAAGAAAAAATAGACAAGTGGAGTCTTAAATGAATTGTAACGACGTGGAGATAACATAAGTGTCAATTTTGTTATTTCGGGACTGTGTTAGCAGTAATAAGTATTTTTTTTCTCTCTTCACATTTTCAAATAGTAATTATTCCAATATTTACAAGGATAGAGAATAGTAACTATTCTAACTATTTCGAATAGGAAAAAAATGTTACTTGGATGCACATTGCTATTCCGAATAGTCTCTGTTCTTGAATAGCCTCCTATTCTAGCTATTCTCACTTCATCTAAACATATCCAAAAGCACTACTCTGCCAATAGAACAGTGATAAAATCTTGATTTTTTTATGTTTTAATCCAATTTAATTACTCAAATTGTCAAACAAATGGTATCTTGATATAGATTTATGATGATCCAGTTAATATAGTTACAAAATGTCATAAAAAGAGTGATACATGATGACTTAGGATTAAAAATTAAGGATGCAAATTATTTAGTTAGTAAAAAAAACTCGTAGTATATATAATGACTTAATTTTGAATATTTCTTATGTAATAAATATTTTTTAATTAAATAGTTATAAAAAAAATATTAAATAAAATTTTGACATTTAGGAAAGCCTGAATAAAGTGTATATCTGAGAAGGTTCATGAAAACAACAATCATGTATATCAGTATATCTGAGATAATAAATTTTCGCTATTTAAAAAAATTCCTAGGGATATATCTACAAAAGTAGACAGACCTTTAAAATATCAGCTGATATTTATCCAGTGCTTATCATCAAATGAATCTTATTAATTATTTTTAGAAATTTAGGAAGGTATGTTCCAACTCCTAGTCACCATCACAGTGTTGATTTTCAGACAGTCTATTTATGAGTATTAAAACTATGTTAATTATGTCTTTTTCTTTTGTTGTCATGTTCTAAGGTAAATGTTAAAAAGGTAAGAGTGGGTTAAAATTTTCTATTATTTTGTGTAAAATTTTTATCTCACATTTTTTTTCGTTTCTAAAATTCAAAATTCGAACGGCCGATCTTCATATTAAATTATACTTGAAAAAAAATATATTATTTTGAAAAATATACTATTTTGTAAATAATTTAAAAAATACTTTTTTTTTAAATTGCAGATTATTAAAAACAGCCTATTTATGAGTATTAAAAAAATATACTAATTACATCCTTAGATTTTCTATTATTTTCTTTCTAAAGTTCAGACAATTAATTAGAAAGGTCAATATAACTTTCATGTTTAAATATATTTGAAAAACAAACTTTATATATTTTTTTAGAAAATTACTATTTAAAAAAATAAGTAAAAAGTTACTTGATTTAATTACACATCATTAAAAACAGTCTATTTATGAGTATTAAAAAATATGTTAATTATGTCCTTTCCTTTTGTTGTCATCTTCTGAGGAGAAGCCGAGAAGGTAAGGGTTAAAAAGGTAACTAGCACTGCAAGTCTGCAACTGGCGTCTGGTCTTTGACTGATGCCTTGACCACCTATTTGTCCTCTTCGAATAGGTAAATATTATATGGATGAAGCTATGGTGCTATATATGGTACACATAATTTAGAGCTGCAAACGAATCGAACTTATTTCAGTTTGAGTTTAGTTTGAACTAATTTCGAATCAAATTTTTTACGAACTCAATTTCAAATCTTTTACGAACCTTTTTATGATAAGAAATAGTGATCGTAGTCGCTGAGAGCGAGCTATGAAAGTCGTTTAGGATTTCAGAACTGAGAGCGAGGATTACGACTTGAGTTATGACTTATGGCTGGGCTGCCTTATGTTTTAACTTTTAAGTTATTAGCGAATATAAATTATAAACGGAAATCAACGGTTCACGTTACTTTGAGATTTTAACTAAAATAGTTTGCGAATCTACTTCGAACGAACCAGATCTAGTTTGAGTTTGGTTTGAATTAATTTCGAACTATTTCGAATCGAATTTTTTACAAAAATTTCCGAATCAAACTCAAATCGAATCACGAACTACGAATTTTTTATGCAGCCCTACACATATATCTGTATTTTATATTAATATTATCGTTTTTTAAAGTTTAAATAGTTTATTTTAATTATTCAATTTAATTATTATTTGAAAATATACTTCTACATTTAATTGTATATTTTTTTTATAATTTTGTAACTATTATTTTAGATTGGTGGGAAATCACTTGATATAAAAAAAAAATAGTAAATTTTTACTTATCTAAAAAATATTAAAAGATTCTGAAAAATATAAAATTTGATCTTTAAGTATATTTTTATATAAAAATTATATTGTGCAGTTCAGATCAAATGTTTGAATTTTAAAAACGAAAATATTAATCCAAAATTACATATTAATTGCGTTATGTATAGTACCATATCCCCACTCAATATTATAATATAAAAGGTAACAAACAAAATAAATAAGGACAAATGTGACGGTCAATTTTTTAATTCTGATAGACATGAGATTTTGTGTGACAGCTATTAGTCTGATTTTTCTCACTTTAATATCATGATGATCATTGAAAGCAAAGTATAATTTATGTCCATTAAAACATGTATCATGTTTGACTTTGTTTTTATTCAAGGTAAATGAAAATATGATATTTCTTTTGTAATTACTATTTTTCAAATGTAAATACTTTATACATTGTTTGATGTGAAAATATATGGAACATATATCATAAAAAAACACATATTATAAAAACCTTTTCATGTAGATTTGACATATTCAGCTATTGTGTAACATAACATAACTTTTTTTTTGGGACTACATTAGTCTTTGTTTGAGAAATATGAGCTTGCACTTTATCTGTTCAAAGAGATGATTGAGACAAAAGTTAAAACTAATACCCATTCTGACAATTTTTTAAGTGTTCTTTTGATCTGTGTTCAAATTCCGAGTTAAGAGCACATGCAACTAGCTAAAGGTAGGGCCCTAGAGGTATGATGTTAAAGGTCATATGTTTAATTTTTTTTTAATAAGGATTAATTAAGTTACTTACTTTACCTTATTTCTTATATTTTGCATCTCAATCGATGGTTTAAGTTAATGTTTAAATTAATCTAATAGAAGAGTAAGATGTTAGAAAATGAATGTGTATGTACGTGACAATAGGACCTACATACAAAATAAGTATGAAATAAGTTAATCTGTCTGAAAAGGTGAAGTAACGTATTACGGATTAATTCAGATTTTACTTCACACTGATAAATCAATTAAGGAGCATTTTTATACACGAGTTGATAAATCGATTAATACCGCAAATTTCATTAATATTATGCATGTTGATGAGTTTATGTATGTTGCATGGTTATTATTCATCCCAAATTTCATTAATATGGAGGTGTATCACATTTCATTTATATCAAATACAGAGAGATAAAAAAAAACCAAACAAGTGCAAATTCTAATACCACTATTCTAAAAAATTAATCTAAATAGTTCTCTGAAAAAACATTAAAAATATCAATCAATCAATCAATTAATCAATCATCAGAACTAGTAAACAATTGGTTTAGTTAAGTCTTTAGTAATAAACAGGAAGCCACTCAGAGCCATTGATGAAATCTACGCCTAGAAATGGTTCAACCTCTTCTTTGCTGAACTGGCGGGCCCACTCTGCGCGGTGTTTTGGATCTCCCCCTGGACCATGACAATCATGCTCCCCTATCATTAGCCCCCTTCACAAGTCAATAAAAAAAGCCAATTAGTTTCTTATATTTTTATACATTGCTGTTCCCTTTTTTTTTCTGCAAATTAATAAATTGCACTCCATACTTTAATTGCAAAGAGTATTCAGATTCTCTCTTGTTTCCAATGAAATTAAAAAATCATTTTGGGTTATTTAAAAAGCAAATTCTGGTTATAATTTGCAAAGAAAAATACAGGAAAAAAACTAGTTAATATCTTCTAATTATTGTACTTAATTTCTTTCTTTTTCTATATTTCTGTGTTTGTATATTTAAAGTATATATATATATTTTGGTGAGAAGGGTTACTAACTCACCCAATTTTTTTTTTTCATACAAAGTGTACATCATAATATTCATACTAGGGATGGATCTATAAGTTAATTAGACATGACTAAGTCGCCCCTATGAATTAAAAATTAACAATTTTATCATTTATGTTTTGTAATTTTTATAAGTTTTATATCTTTTAACCCCTCTTATAAAATAAAATTATAAGTTTTATCATTTATCTTTTAGCCCCTCTTGTAATTTTTAACAGTTCTATCCCTGTATGAATATGCTGTCATGCTGATATGCAAATCATATACACAACACAATGAATGCCAAAAACTAATCAAGAAATGTAGATGGGTTAAAATAAGTTAAGAAAATATTACTTGGTGTCTCCGGAGTAGCTCCAGTTGGTCCAGCCTACGGGATTGATCGTTTTCGAGAAATAGGTATTTGCGAAAATGACACGCGAGAAAGGTTCATTGGCTCGGCCGAGATAAACCTCTCCGACGCCATACACCTTACCTTTCAAGAATACAAAGCCGCTAGTACATTTCTCGGATTTCCTGTTCTGGGCTGTGATCGAGCCGAGGATGTCGTTGCGACCATCTGGTAGCACGAAAATCTCACAACTCTACATTATATCCATGCTTATTAGTTCAAACAATGAATAGATATCTCTGTACATGGTACCACACCAATCACAATTGGTACTGGTACAGCTCATAATGCATTTGCCAGAATACTGTGTAGGATTTTTATTTTTTAATTAGAAATAAAATATTATCTTCTGCTGTAAAGGGAAGGAGTCGGGTAAGTTTTCGAAAAATAGATAACATCAGAAAAGTTGTTACGATGGGTGGTTTTTACCGTCCGATCCACTTCAATATATGTGCGTATCACTTTAATATCCATGCTGTTTGCTTTAATATCCGTGCGCACAGATCTTGAAACGGATCGGACGGTAGAAACCACCCATCGAACTGAGTTTGGTCCGATGGGCATCACACCCCCCTCTCCCAATTGCTTACACCGTAGAAAAAAAATCTAATGGATAAATTTTTTCTCACCCGGTGTAAGGAAAAAAACAATATCCCAAGTTTACGCCATAATGATTTTCACATTATCTATTTTTCGAAAAACTACTCGATTCCTACCCTTTTCAGCAGAAAATAATATTTTATTTCTAAATAAAAAAATCCACTGTGTATGTAGTTGGTACTTCTCTGGACTATATTGAAAACAGAACATTTCATTCTGTGACTCTGTATCTTTTATAATGTCTGGTAATTGATGATTGGGGTGTTATATCATACATTTTTTCTACTATTTCCTTGTTTTTTGGGTTCATTTTTCAGGTTCTGTTGCAACCAGGGTTCTAAATAGCACGCTATAGCGTTTTCGAACTATAAAAACTATAACGCTATCAGCGCTATAGCACGCTATTTCGCGCTATTTAGACATAGCGTTTTTTTAGCCACTCCGCTATAACGCGATAAAAGCTATTTAAACCTTTGATTGCAACACTATACTTTTTCATTCCAACCTCATTAGGCTAAAGGAGAACATTTTCTGAGAATGAATAGTCTCCGGAGCAGAGCTAGGAATTTAAAATTGTAGTTAATTTTATTTTATAAGGGGGCTGAAAAGTATTTGTGCATACATAAATTATAAAGTTCAATGGACAAATTTAAAAAAACAAAAATCATTTTATAGGGAGGCTTAACCGGGTAAACATTTTGACAGTACAATTATTTATTCATGCAGCGCACGAGTAATATGCAACACTATCTTAATTCTATTATCAGGTGTAGGTGTGTTGTATAAATTAAAAATTGCTTTGTCAAAAATATCACCCTGCTTAACCCCTCCTTTTGGGGAGCAGCTTGGGTCTGATTCCCATCGGACTCAAACTGGGTTCGATGGGTTTCATTACTGTCCGATTTTCTTTAAGATCAGTGCTGATGCTTTAATATTAGTATGAATTTGTTTTAATATACGTGCACATGGATCTTAAAGTGAATCGGACGGTGATGGAACTCATCGGATCCAGTTTGAGTCCGATGGGCATCAGACCCAAGCTCGTCCCCTCCTTTTCCCTCATTGCCCAATACCCATAATTAGACGGACCACCATCCTCTGCAGAGTTTTAAAACAACCGCATCCTGCGGAGCTAATCGGACGGCTCATATTAAATCTCAGCCGGTGAGTGTTCAGATGATGGAGGGGGCAATATTTATTTTGCTTTAAAATTCGTGCCAAAATCTTATTTGATCCGTCCGATCAAAATGAACGGTCCATATTAAAAGAACCGCACAGCTCCGCAGGTAAAAACTCCGCAGAGGATGCGATTCCATAATTAGACTTAAGGGTGTTCATCGGTTCGGTTCGGTTGGAACCGAACCGAACTAAGCAAACCAAAGTTATAATTCGGTTTTCAAAATAGAACCGAACCGAACCGATTTAGTATTGCAACCGAACCGAACCGAACCGAAGTTTTATTTCGGTTTATTCGGTTTGTTCGGTTCAAACCGAAATATATTAATTTTTTTATTTAAAGCAATTGTTTTGTAATAAACCGAAGTATATTAAGAAATAAACCGGGGTATTAAGAAATAAATCGGGATATTAAAAAATAAATCAAAGTATTTAAAGCAATTGATTAAAAAATAGACCGAGGTATTAAGAAATAAACCGAGGCGGTTCGGATCAAATACATAATATATAAAAGTTCGGTCGGTTCGGTTATTTCGGTTTTGAAAATTTCAAACCGAACCGAACCGAAGTTATAATTCGGTTTTAAAAATCAAACCGAACCGAACCATTAAACCGAAAAAACCGAACCGTTTGAACCGATCTATTTCGGTTCGGTCCAAAACCGATTAAACCGGACCCAATGAACACCCCTAATTAGACTTGCCTGAAAGAGAGATTGACCGCGACCGAAGATGAAATCGATGTTGCCTTGAATGTAACAACTCTCGTAATAATGACGGCCCCGGTGATCAAAGAGAGTGTTGTGAGGGCTGTAAAATCCACAGTGGTAAAACGCCACCTTGTCTCCTGCGACCTTTGCTGCAACTGATTGGTTTCGAGCTAAGTTCGGAAGATCTCTTTCAGCATTATTCTAAAATATTCAACATGCATTTACAATTATTGTTTATTACAAATATATACATATATGAGGATGGATCAAGTTACAACAAATTTGAGTTACAATAAAATTACAACAACGGTTTTTTTCATTTTTAAAGTCTAAATCGTCGATCCAAACCGTTCAACATGATTATTTAAATAAAATGTACTTTTAGATCAAATTTTATATTTTTTGAATTTTTTTACTATTTATTAAGTATTTTACAAAAACTAGTCAAATTCAGACCATTAAATTTTGTACCCATCTTAATAAATAGTAAAAAAAATTAAAAAAAATGTAAAATTTGATATGGAAGCACATTTTATTTAGATAATCATGTTGAACGGTTTGGATCGACAATTTGAACTTTAAAAATAAAAAAATTGTTGTTGTAACTCAAATTTGTTTTAACTTGATCTCTCCTCTACATATATATGGGTTCTTTAAATTGCCATCAAAGTTGTACAATTTGCTATATCTCTTTACAATTGTTAGTCTTATCCTCATGTTTAGTTGTGGACTAAAAGTGAAATAAAAACTTTATGCCACTGTTATTCCACCAAATATGATTTAAACTGACTGGTCTAATGTGGAATATTTTTAAATTTAGTCTAATCTAAACAAGCCTAAATTAACCCACCTTCTGAGGTGTTTTAAATTTGTTTTCAATTTTACGCCACTGGAGTCTGCTGTCATTGAAGTTGAATCATTTCACCCTTCTCTCCTCAGTAATTTAGGCATAGCCAAACACAAATTATTTTGACTGGTCTAAGTTGGAATAACCAACTTAGGCCACTTTAATTTTAGTCCACAACCAAACATGAGGTATATAGAGAAACACCTTGTTACGTGAAAAATAATAATAATAATAATAATTAAAACAATATATACACCTGAATTTAAATAACTTAATGTTTCATATGCCAAAGATTTTTTTTTCCTTTTAAAGTAACCAGAGAAGGACACTTGAATATATACTTGACTTACTTTTTTTTTCAAAAGAATTATAAAATATACTTAAGATTAAAAAAATATATAAAATTATGCCTCACCCTAATTTTTTCTTTATTGAAAATATGCTTCTGAAAATGCTGAATATTTAAAATAATTATAAAATATTGAACCTTGAATGTGATACCAAAGGCGATAAAGTTGCTAGCTTCGACGTTGAAGGTGGCTGATTTCGTGTTGTCGACGGAGCACTCGTCCCATACAATGGCTGTCTTTCCCTTCCCATTTCCTCTCAGATAAATGTATGGCTTGTTCTCTGGCACTACTACCTTCTCTCTGCAAATCGAATCCCTTATTTAATTTATATGATTTCAAATTTTCTTGAGTTAAGTTAAATTTTGAGCTGATATGTGAAATATCCGGAATGTTCAAAGTTTAAAACCAAATCTTAAAGCAAATAATTTTCTATTAATAATGCCTCGTGAATTTCGAATAGAGAGAAGTTTAATAAAGACCAGGTTTTTGATAAACTCTAATTAATTTTTGAGTTATTTTGAAAGTTGGTGTTGGATTAATTGAGTTGCAAATTATAAATTAATGTGAAATGGAAGAGTACTTCTATTACTATTGAGTTGTAAAATACATGATAACTCAAGACCTATAAATATGTAACTAAACATAAGATTAAAAAAAATAGCTTAATGATATTTTTCTTCATGGAGAGAATTAATTAATATCAAGATAAGATCAAGAATGTAGTATTTACATTCTATAATTAGAAGTAATGTTTACAAAATGTTTTTCTAACACGAATTTTGGGCGGACACGATGTTTTTTTGTACAAATTGTAGTTATGATTTTAAAAAAAATGTGCATTAATTGGAAAATAAAATTTTGGTGATCACAATTATCGACTTTAAAGTTCATTAAAAATTGAAAAATAAAATTTGTGTGTTTTCCAACATTTCCATGTATATGAGAACATTGGTCATCGATCAAATATTTGTAAAATAAAACAACTAATTTAAATTTTCAAATCACTCAACCGGTTGATGAAATTTAATTCATAACCTACACATATTTATTATCATGGTTGTCAAAACTAATTTATTTTCAATATAACTCAATTCTAAATTAAAGAACCAGTTTTTGATCTAGTGACAAATCCAACGTTTTTCATGCATAAAGAGTCCATAAATATTAGAATTTGAAAACTAAACTTTTATTTTTCTCTTAAAAAAAAAAGTCAACTGTGGGGCCGAATTTTTAAATATTAAAATTTGAAAAACAAAACCTTAATTTTTCTCTAAAAAAATAAAAAAAAATCAACTGTGGATTAATATACCTATATGTGCCTGCTTTGACATGAACCACCACCCATTCAGAATTACCTTCTGGCACTGCATCAATGGCTGCCTGAACCGATTTGTACTGTTCCTCGGGACCCACTTTGTAGGTCTGTTTTACTTGGATCTTAGAATTCAACAACTTTGCATCAATCAAAGGTTTCTTGGTGTCTGTAGAATCCACTATTAAAAAAATTGAACAAAGAGACAAGAACACCACCAAACCACCGCTGGAGCTACACGGCCTAGCCATTTTATTCTACTAATTGGATAGCAAATGAATTTCTTTTCTTTGATTTTTGGAGAGAGAGAGAGAGAGAGAGAGAGAGAGAGAGAGAAGGAGGATAAATATAGAGATTTGTTGTGGTTCGTTGGTGTCAGGTAATTAAAGAGAACAAACGCGTCTAGCTGGACAGTAACAGTTACTCTTGTATGTACCATGTATCATTACACATGATTATGTAACCTAATTTATTTACATACATGTACAGAGTGATGCTATGGTATTATGGAATAACATTATTATGTTATTCCAATGACAGATGCAATCACCGGCGAATCTAGCATGCAATAGAGGTAGGCATATGTCTACTCCTGAATTTTTTTTTTTTTAAAATCTGATTCTTTTTTGGATTTGCTTATCTCTAAAAAAATAGATTTGCCTATTTCTAATCCAGAGTCCAGTCCTGCTCAGAGAAAAATCAATAAAAAAAAAACTCCGCCTCAACACAAAGGAGACACTGAGACGTCTGTGCGCGATTTTGAATCATACAACTTGACTCTAATCCGAACCGTTAATTTACAGACTAAGAAAATATGGCAAAGAAATAACATCAATTACTTTGAATCATACAACTTGACACTAACATGAACCGTTAATTTATTTGAACCCGAACCGAACCCGAAACCGAACCCGTTAATTTATTCGAATCCGAATCCGATTTTTGCCTACTTCTAGCTCAAATTCTAACCTCGCCACTGAATGCAATCATGCAAGCGATGAGACAGTAAAACACCTGTTTAGTGAATGTAGCTACAGCAAACAAATCTACAGCATGGTCATGCAAATGGGCAACGTGCAGACAATTAACACCAACCCAAATGTGTGACATAAAAACAACCACAGAAGGCAACTTGAGCAAAAAATGAAGGTCGCTGTTGCTCCTCTCTCACTTTGTAATTTGGAGAGAGCTTTGCAAACTTGCAATAGAGTATTTAAGAATAAGTTGAAGAAACACGAGAATTTACTACAAGAAGTATTCGATGTTTGGCGGTCCGTGTGAGGAACACCGCGATCAGAGATGTGCAACCATGATCGCGAGAATTAGACAAATATTATAACCAATTAGCTCTACTTTTCCCTTCAATCTCTACTCTGTTTTTCTCTTTTATTTTTATTTCTACTTTAGGTCTATTTGTTTTCTTTGTTAAATCGAGTTTCTTCTCAGAAACTCCTCCTATGTAACCAACCAAGGTTAATGGAAACTCCTGTTGTTTTCTAAAAAAAAAACAAAATGACAGATGCGAATCTTGACGAAGACACTTTTTCATGCGTAAATCTCAACAAAGTTGAATGGCTGCCATTGAAATAACAAGGTCGTGTTATTTTAATGGAATAACAACCGATTTGTTTTCACTATGCATAGCGCATATAATTCATACTATGAATCAATATATTTTTTTTCAAAATTTAAAAAGTTAATCTGAACCATTCAACATGATCATCATGTGAAAATGTACTTTCTGGCTAAATTTTAAACTTTAAAAAAAATACTATTTTATTCAGATGAGTAGAAAATCACTCTAAAACTACATATAAAAATGTACTTTGCAAACGCGTTTAGCTACTCTTGTATGTACCATATATCATTACTCATGATTAAGTAACCAAATTTCTTTACATACATCTATATATATATATATATATATATATATATATATATATATATAATTTAAATAACAATCAAATCACAATGGCATCCATACTATCAATCAATATCTTCATTTATAATGTTCATACAGTTGATCTGAACTGTTCAATTATATGAAAATGTATATGCATACTACATTTTTTATAATTTTTTTTACTATTCTTTTTTAAAATGAGTAGAAAATCACTCTAAAAGTACATATGAAAATGTACTTGCTGGACAGTTACTCTTGTATGTACCATATATAATTACTTATTATTAACCTAATTTCTTTACATACACTACATTATTTTTATTAAATAACAATCAAATCCCAATGGCATCAAGGAGTTCTGAGTGTTGTGAAACAGAAACCAAAGTATTTGCCACGATGGCACCGCTTGCTGCCACTGCCGGTACTCCGATTCCGGGAAAAGTCGAATCCCCACAACAGAAGAGTTGCGGGATGGGAGTTGCATGTCCTGGAAACGTGCCCTTTCCTGCCTTTATTGCGGGCCCATATGTGCCTCGGTTTCTCCTGAGAAACCGCTTGTGTGTAAGTGGAGTCCCCACCATCTTCACCTCGCATTTTTCACGGTCAAACTTCGGGCCGAGGGACCGCTCTACTGCTTCCCACATCACCTTGACCAATGTAAAAGTGAGTCTCAATTCAAAAACAACAACAATAATAGGCTACAGTACTATGTATAGTGCATATTGGTCCGTGCTATGGATCAATAACTTCATTTTCAATGTCCAAAGAGTTGATATGAACTGTTCAATATGATCTTCATATGAAGATTTACTTTATTACTAAATTTTATATTTTGTAGAATTTTTTACTATTTTTTAGATAGGTAGGAAACTACTACTTTTGAGTGGTCTAGAACCTTTAGATCAAGTGATTTTTTATCTATCTAACAAAATAGTACAAAAATTCTAAAAAATATAAAATTTGATGTACAAGTACATTTTCATATTAAGATCTTGATGAACGGTTCTGATCGACTGTTTGGACTTTGAAAATAGAGATATTGATCCATAGTATAAACCAATATGCACCATGCAGAGTACAGTAGCCTCACTCTAATAATAATTATAACAATTGCAATGAACAGTTTATAGCATGATTACAGAAAAGGATAAAACAAAATCATGTGCCTTAAATCGTAAAAAGAAATGTCTGGTATGATCTCTTCAAACAAGTAAAATATCCCTTATACCATCTCCTTATAAAAATTGCTCAAAGTAAACC
Organism: Carex arenaria; assembly: GCA_964058825.1. NCBI lineage: Eukaryota > Viridiplantae > Streptophyta > Magnoliopsida > Poales > Cyperaceae > Carex > Carex arenaria. The sequence goes on along the minus strand of CAXKVW010000002.1, from coordinate 17,334 downwards.
CTCTTTCTTCCTGATTCTTGAGCAGATAAAGAAATAAAGATGAGGGGGTTACTTTGATCATTTTTTGAAGTTGATGAAGATAGAGATAAATACAACAGCTTCTTCTTTTTTTCTGCTTTGCATGACTTTGACATTTTACAGGACTAATCCCAAAATTATGCTCCACAATAGCTATAGCAGAAGTGATAAGACATATTTTAGAATGATAATTTTCTAAAATCCACAATATTTATTGTATTGATGAATAAAACTACCGATATTAATAAAAAAACATAAATTCGATTTTCTATGCCAAAAAGGATAATAATAAAAAAATAAAACTACCAATATTAATAAAAAAATATAAATAAAACTACCGATATTAATGTTGCCTACACAGTAATGGTAAGACATAGATTAGTATATTGATCAATGATACTTGTTATGCATTCATGGATGCAGGGGCGGAGCCAGACTTTCGAACTATGAGGGTCAAACATATAAAATTTTCCTGCGGAGTCAGATTTTCGAATTATGGGGGTCAATCATATAAAATTTTTCGCAGAGAATGGGGGTCATTTTTACCATTTCATGATACTTTATTGTAAAATATAACAAAATTACATATTAGTAAATTTTTTTTTTTTAAAAATGGGGGCCAATTGACCCCCATATAGGCTATTTAAATCCGCCTCTGCATGGATGTGACCGTTTTTGTACGGGATAAAATCATAAAACTAACAGTTCGACCATTTGCTGTTAATTTTTTTAATTTATACTAAATAATTACATCTTCATACCTGTGACCTCTCTTCTTTCAGTCTTCTATACTCCGCACTTTTGCGATCTAAACCCTCCCATAATTCAAATGGCTCCGTACCGGGTGTATAGGCATGCAACACATGCTTACCAGGTGGTGCTAGGTCCTTGCCTAATGCGCTCGGTACGGATATCAAGACGACATTTTGTGCTGCATCTACGCCTTGTTCCCAGTTTTTTACTACTATATGATGGATCCCTAGGTCTTCCCGTGCCATCTATTAGGTAACATACAATTAGTGCAATTGATCAAAAACAAAAATAAAAGATAAAAGAAGTAATTAATATTAGCATAATTGCAGTAATTAAGCTATGGGATAATTTTACTATTGGCATTATTGACATTAATATTACTTTTCTATAGGCACTCTTTAAAAGTAATTTGTTTGTCATATCTTTCAAAATATATTATTTATTTATTTGTTTTCTTTTGTTTGTCATATCTTTCAAAATATATTAGTTGAGCAAAAAGGCAAACAAGATAAGAACAGATCTTTTATGTAATAACTGTTATGTACCAATTGCACAGTTTATGTATTCCTTATTTAAGCTGACCTCAGCATCAAAACCCAAGTGGAGATGCATAAACGAATCACATTGTGGAGTGGATTTAACCCTATCTTGGTACGGTTTGGGGATGGTTTGTGGTGGCAGCAGATCAAGTGTGTCCCACATTGATGCATTGCTTACAACAGCTTTTTTGGCACGTATAAACTGCAAAAAAAAAAAATCATTGTAATAGCAACTTGCTAAAATTTACTGGTAAGTTTCAATAGAAAAGTTAATAAATTCGGTAAATTTCTGAGATTTTGAAATTTAGAAGGGTAAATATGATATTATGAATTTTAGAGGGGGAAATATGTAATTTCAAGGTTTTTGAGGGGTATAAATGAAATTCTCCTAAAAGTTATTCCATAAGCAAAGAAAAATGATATTTGTATTATCAATTACTTGACCGCTTCTCATCTTGACACCAGTAGCTCGGCCATTTTCTACCACGATACTATCGACATGCGAATTTAGTGAGATTCTTCCATTGAACTTTTCAATGCCGCGTACCAGCGCATCAATTATCGCACCAGTACCATGTAAAGGGTACTCAAGCTTACATCCGGGCTTGTACCACTCAGCAAACATGTAAATCTGAAAGGGAAAAAGAACAAATCACTATTGGAAAATGTAGTACTAAATATATATACCACTGCTTCCTACTGTGTGTGACAATTGGAATATATTGAATAAATAATATAAGAGTGAGGCTATGGTACTATGCATAGCGCGGATTGGTTCGTACTATGGATCAATATATTCGTTTTAAAGTTCAAATAGTTGATCTGAACCATTCAACATGATCTCCATATGAAAATGTACTTGTAGATCAAATTTTACATTTTTCACAATTTGTTTTACTATTTTTTAAGTAGGTAGAAAATCACTTGATATAAAAATTCTAGGCAATTGAAAAGTAGTGATTTTCTACCTATCTAAACAAATAGCAAAAAGGTTCTAAAAAAATGTAAATTTAATCTGCGAGTACATTTTCATAGGAGATCATGTTGAATAGTTCAGATCGACTATTTGAACTTTATAAATGAAGATAATTGATCCCTAGTATGGACCAATCAGTGCTATGCATAGTACCATGGCCTTAATCACAATACAATACTATAAAAAGACACCATGAAAGAACTCACCATTTCTGCTGAGAGGATTCCATCTGACTTAACACCAGCCAGTAAAAAAGCCAATAGGTCGATCCAATTTCTCACAAAAGGGTTTTTAATCTCCAATGAATTGGCTACCTCAGAGAAAGGCTTTAACAGTTTAGTTGCACCTAGCGCACCTTGTGGGCCCATTTGCAAAAATGATTTCAACAAAGATGGTGCGTATCTAGCAGCAGTGGTAGAGAAAACACCCCAATCACCTCTGATAGAGATTGGCGGAAGTGCCATGGCAGCAGCAGACAGGGGTAATATCCCCTCCTGGTAAATTTATTTTTTCTACTTTATGTTAGATTAATAAAACAAAATGCTTAATTTTTTTTTTCAATTAAACTCTTTGCAGCAACAACTTTATTCATCTATATAACCAAACAAAACAACAAGTATCTTATGCCTCTTCTACATAACAACAAAACGTATCATGTATATGATATATCCAGAGGCAGATGCACATTCAACATATGGGGGTCAATTGGCCCCTATTCATTTAAAAAAATGTACTTATACATGAATTTCTATATAGTTTATAGTAAAATACCATGGGTACTGTAAAATTGATACTCATACGTAGCATGAAAATTTTATATGATTGACCCCCATAGCTTGAAAGTTTGGCTTTGTCCCTGTATATCCCTTTTCTTCCTATTTCTTAAAAACTATTCAAATCAGGCAAAGATAAAACATCGAGGAAGTGTAACATGTTTGTCTTTCCTGTCAATTCTTTGGAAAATTTTAACTTAACCCTTACTGTCCCTTTGATGGAAGAATGAAATTCAGGAAGGAGGGTAACTTGACATGTTTTTATAATATGTAAAAGAAGAATACAGCAGGCAGTTGAATAAAAAAGTCTAAGTGATATCTCTGATGGCTGTCCGGTGTATGCATGACGTTTCTGGTATTACATGGATACATGTTACATTTGACATTTACTGCACAAGTGAAAAGGCATGATAAATGGATAAGGGTAAGAGACACTTACAAGAAGCTTTTTCCACTCACGGGCCGCATCAGCATTTACATACGTCTCAAGGTCCTGAATAAAAATGAACGTATTTGTAAATTATGATGAAATAAAAACACGGAAGAAAAATAAAGTTAAATGAATTGATATATTTAAGTGTCAACAAATTAGTAGAAACCCAAATAGGTAAGTAATAATAAGTAAATAATGATAAATGGGTATATTCTCTTAAAAAAGGTATCAAATTTAATATGATGAGGAGTTAGAGAATCTGACCTTGATAAAATCAGTGGGGCCTATTCGAGATGGGAAATCGCCTTCTGGTATGTACACCATCCATGAATCATATGATGCACATTCAACTGACTCTCCTAATGCATCAAGGACCTAGCTTGTCCAACCAAAGTATTTTATTTTACATATTAGTTAACTATAAATTTAAAGTTATTTTCAACAGAGACAATTCAATTGATAATATGAAATGAACCAACATGTAATTTAAAAGTTTCCTCATGTGAACCAACCAATTTATAAAATTGTTGGCTATCGTTTATTTTTTTCAACTTTTTATTTTTCTAATTTCCACTCATTAATTTTGGGTCCATCATCACAGTACAGCGGTACTAAATGTTACGCTATTTGGGTACCAAATGAATTGGTACCTGAGCAAGAGGATTAGCTTGGAGGCCTCGGGACTGAAATCCGGAGAAAAGAGACGGGCCTGAGTCAAACTTATAACCCTTTATATCAAATGAGTGTGCAGCGCCACCTGGCACATCATGGCTTTCCAGTACCACTACATCTTGGCCGTACCGGGCCAACAGCCCGGCACAACACAATCCACCAAGCCCACTCCCAATTACCACCACATCAGCCTCTGGTTTTCCTGAGACATTGCCAGATTCTACTTTCAGATGACGAAATTTGTTTTTAGTTAGCAACAAAATTGTAATTACAATCAATAATTAGTCATTATAACCCTTTTATTCAACTCTTCATTACCATCTGATTTACCTATTAAAAAGTTATAGGCAAAGTATAAATAATCAATCAATTGTCCAATCTTCATCCTCAACCTTTCTAATTGGATTTTTCTGAAAGAAATCTTTCTAATTGATATGGAATTACATTTTTGCATTTATGAAGGGCATAATGTTAAAGGAACCAACAAATTTATGCAAAGTTTACAACTCTCGTGCACAAGTAAATAACAAAATTACCAGAAAACTGTTTCTTTGCACTAGGAGACGACGCCTGACCGCTGGTCGGAAGCGTGTCGACGCTGGACGAGCTCTGTACAATGAAAGATCTCTTCTCCCGCCAAAATTTGGAGCGGGAGTTGTATACGCGCGGCGTAGAGCAAAGGCTCATGGCGCAAGCCATGGTTTGAAAACTACGAGGTCGTCAGTGTTGTCACTGGTGCGTTTCTCTTGATGGAGAAACTAGTGGTCTTTGAGCCGGGTCTAGGACTGTAAGCTTGTAGATACTGGGACCCGCAGTTCAGTGGGTAAATAGTGCTAGAGGTGGAACTGTTGGTGATTAGATGGTGTAACCAGAGATTTTGGCGCGTTGATCGGAGATGAGAGAAGGAGGGAAGGGGATGGGCCTACGTGGCAGCTCCAGAGCCTTGTCAAGAGCTCTGAAGTAACTCAAATTTTAAATTTGAATTGGACTGTTCGATTATAATTCGTCGAGATAGAATGGACAGAGTCTCCTCAATATTCGTGTCAAAACAGATCGAACGGTTGTCATGAAAATTTAAAACTTGAGTCACTTTGTAGTGAGCGAGATGTGATCGTCATTGTTCAAAATTAAATCTAACGGATCAAAATCATATCTTCTTTATCTGGGTCTGAACTTGACAATATTTTGGGGCTTGGGCTTGGGCCTCGGGTTCTGTTATTGAATTCTTATTACATCCATGTCATACCCGAATCCGGACCAATACCAACAACATCAAGCCATCGCGTTTCATTCAAGCCGCCGCTCTGCCTCGGAACCGAATCTCCTGCCCCCTTGTGGGCAGGATTTTCCTGCCCTCATGTCGATTTAGCCGTCAGATATGCTTCCAGATTTGCGCTGTGATGAAGCTCTTGATGGAACGGAAAAACTGAAAACAACTCTGTTAAATCTTTTGTTCTTTCCGACTCTCTCGTTCTCTCCTTCCTCTCGTGCGGATCTCCTCTCTCTCGGCCGCCTCGCTTCGTTGTCTCCTTCGTCTCCTGTTTCTCCTCTCCATCTAGCTCTCCCAGCCACGCTGCTTCTCGTTCAGACGCTCTGCATTCTCCCAGTCGCGCCTTGCCTCGCCTTGACTCAACGCAGTTGCTCTCACCTCGCTCTTCGCTTGATCTCTCAGCTCCTCTCGCTCAGGTGCTCTCTCTCTCTGAGTTGTGATGTTGTTTTATTTTGTGGCAAATTGGTACTGTTTTATCAATTGTAATGACAATACTTATTAGAAAATAAGCGGTACTGTTTTTATTTTGTGGTAATCCCTCATCTCTGTACTTCATCTTTCAATCTACCAAAACTCGTATCTTTACATATGAACTGTTATACCTGTCACTACATATAACCTCAAGTAAACCAGAACAGATCAGCTGGGAGTTGGTGTTGGAACTTGAAATCAACTTGTCCCAGTTCAGAATTAGTTGTCATGGATAACAAGTTCAAAATTTCTATTCGCCGGTACAAAAGAAAAAAAATGATTAATTGGTTTGTTTATGTTAATTGATTTTTCTGAGGTCTATGCCTGATCAGTTAGAACTTCTATTGACAATTTCTTATGTAACAGTGCTACAGTATTGCCATTATGATAGTTGTATCAACCAATTAAGAGCTGTTGTATAGCCATTTACAAGAATAAAAATGTATGCGCTTGGGATATTATATATTATAGGATGTTTGTACATCCTCTCTTACCAGTGGTTTGTTTTCTTTTGACACCACCGTAAGATTAAAAAAAAAGAAATATCAGAAAATCAAGAGAGGAAAGAGAGAGAAGCATAAAAAAAAATCAATTTCTAGGTCGCATTTACCTTGAGTCTCGCGGTGCAAGAGAGAAAGGAATCGCTAAGTTGTGCGAGGGAGAGACAGAGATCCGGCAGGGTTACTTGCCAAAGCTCCATGAATTCGCTAGGGAAGAAAGATAGAGAAGTCAAGAGACAAAAGAGAGGGAGAAAGATAGAGAAGTCGTTCGTTCAATTAGGGGAGTAAACGGAGTAACGGCGGTAATGTCTGATTATCTATGAACACGAATTTTGACAAAAATCCAACAGCTCAGATTTCATATTACACTTAGGGGCAGGAAAATCCTGCCCACCTGTGGGCAGAGGATTCGATTCCCTCTGCCTCACCCTCACCCTCTCCATCTCCAGTTCCAATACAATCTCTCTCACGCTCGCGCAACTACAAATTTGAGTCTGATCAGAACAATTTCCTCTCCAATCAAACAAGCGAAGGTGATAGTACGAAAGAACCTTCTTCTTCTCTTTTCTTGCAAAGTACTGGAGTTAGCTGCATTGAAGAAAAGAAGAAAGTATCGACAAGGTAAATTACTGGAGTTAGCTATGGTAAATTACAAAGATTCGTTCATCGCTTTTTTATTTCTTATTTTATCAGAAGTCTTGCATATTATTACAATAATTGGTTCATGATTACATCCTTGTAATTTTGTTATGTTTGTTTGGATGTTTAGCATTCCTGTTATGTATGATCGTTGATAATAGTTTTAGTAACTGTATTAATTGTATATTGTCTCTTTTTCATACTCAGATTAATTATTTATTACTGAGTCAATTTTTCTCAGTTACAATTTAACTTGTTTATTGGGTTGTGTATTGTTCAAATCTAGGAAAGGGCAGAAGCCATGTACCAAATTAATCAAATAAATTAAATACTAATTCTTTCTCTGCTCTTTCGTCTTTTTTTTTAATCAGATTTTGCAGTTCTTTGTCAATACTGGTAACTTGATGGTAGACAAAGGGTTGGATAAGATTCTTCTGGCAACAGAGAATAAGGTCGTTTCAATCTTCACTCAATTCATGTTGAGGTATTATGTCTTGTGAGACTAGGTCTTTTAAAATATTCAATTTGCTTTTGTTCCTATCAATCTTACTTATTTCATTGGTTGGTCTGGTAAAATTTCTTATGTCACCTCCAATTTTTCTCCAATTTGTAATTTTACCTTGATGTAAAACCTTATCCTTACCTAGATAATATTCATTGCAGGATTACAAAGCTTGATGAGCTAGTAGATGCAGGAAGGAGGTTTCTTATGAGGTTTAACCAAGAGCTCGGTAATGCATTTATTTTCTAAGCAAATAATAGATTCTTAGATAAGCACAAGCTTTAAGAGTATAAGTTTAGTTCTTATTACCTCAAATGTTATAAACCATTTACCTAAAAGGAAACCAAGAAAAAAAAATGCTTTTCATTCATACACTCCTAGATTTTATTTCAGAAATTGTACTCCTTTTCTCATTTAATTGATGTGTGTTATCTTTATAACAGGATACTTTAGAAGGCCACAAATTAACAAGGATTCAAAAGTAGTTAACGAAATAATTAAATCGAACATGACCGAAAGAATGAAATCTTACCTTGATGCAGGTTGCACTCATTCCCACCATAACATTCAAAATCTAAGTCAATGTAAGTTTGTTCTCTTTTTTTTTTCAAACAAAATTATCCTGATCAATTGTAGTTTCAATTATTCAAATATTTAAATGTAGTGCACAATTGTATGCTGGGCCTTCAAGATTTTTTGAAAAAGGGTATGCTTTAGTTTTTACCAACTCAATCATTTCAAAATTTCATAAAACTGTACAATTTCTGATACCAACCTCTTTCCAGCTAAAGCATCACTAGACGAGATTGAGTGCTTTGCAGAGGATGCGTACAAAGCTGCGATCGAATCAGAACATAATGCATTAAGATTCGTGCAAGAGCATGTAGACGAGCCCTTGATGAATCAAACCACATCCCCTGAGGTATAACAAGCCAATGAAACTTCCAGAAATATATATACTTTTGAAAGGACCCAGTTCTAAATAAAAATTATTCTTTTCTTTTTCTTTTTATTTTGCTGTGTAATTGCCTGATGAAGTTGGTTACAGTTTATCTGTGTACGTCCATTATCTGTCAAGAAATTAGTAGAAATATTTCAAGTAGGGGGGTTATTATTGGGCCCATTATACTATTAAGCTCACAAGTTCCCCATAATTTTGTAGTTATTATCGGGGAAACGACATCACATTTCATGTATTGCAAAATGGATAATTTTTTAGAAATTAAAAAAAAAAATCAAATCTTCGGAAAAGGGCAATTTTGTGTTTGTGTATGTGCAGGGTGTCTGTATGACATTAATTCAAGTACTTTATACTGAAGTAATGGTCTGATTTATGTAATTCAACTAATGATAGGTTGAAGCAGAGCCGTTAGATGTAAAAGAGAAGTCGGTCTCATATGCTACCATGATGATGGTCATCTATAACATGCTAAAGCTTGATTATACAATGCAGGTTAGATCGTTAAATTTATTTTTATGATCATTTGCAGAGAACATAAAGTAGACATGTAATTGTTTTTCAAAATAACAACTGGTAGTTTTATATTACAAGTTATAACCTATATTTTGAAGATAACACCCCTAACTGCATAGTATTAAGTATTAACAGATACCAAGTAAAGCATATTTAAATGTTTGGGCTTTGAATCTATATGGATTAAATTTATTTGGTTGAGTTAATCTGAAAATTTAGGGTTTAAGTTAATCAGTTTTATTTCCGTCACCTTGATTATGTTGTTGGGATTTGGGGGCAATATTTGCAAATTGCCATAATACTAATAGTGCCAGTTCTAATGTGCAAATGTCAGTTGTTTTGTGCGATGCAAGTCTGGTACATTTCCAGTGTTGTTTAGAAAGGACCTTTGGTAAAGTTAAATTAAAGTAATTTGTTTGAACACGTATATTTTTTCAGGAAAACATAGTGCAGTCTCTTAGTCTAAATACATCATTGTCAGAGCTGGAGACCTACTGTCAAATGTGGGATTTGCGGCCTTATGTCGATGATGATATGATACGCCATGCTTGGAAATCCATGCCATGATGTCATCACTGCAATCAATTTTATGTTCTCGGCTTTGTTGTTAGTCAGTAATTTATTTGGTTATATGTGTCATTGTGTTTGTTGTAGCTGCATATCTTGTATATTGTAATATTGATGATAATTTATCTAATATAGTAAATTTTGCTTTTGAACTGTTCAGTTTTTAACTGTTCTAATATAGTAAATAATTTGTCATGTTTTTCGTTTTTCTAAGTATCAAATCTAGTTTGAAAGGAGCAAAGGGGAAACACATTTTTTGAGTAATTCGGCTGTTGCATTGGAAATAAACTTTTTTGCGTTTTGTCACTGACAAATTGTCAGGAGCGAGTGTTAACCTTAAAAACATGATCTGGGCAAATGAAAATACTGTGATTCCTGATAAAGTACCCCCCCTACTGATTTTATAAATGAACCGTTAATTGTTAATTTGATTGAAAAAAAAAAGATATTATTTTGTACAGTACTTGGATTCATTTCACAGATAATTAAAAATCAATAAAATTTGTGCAAAAAAAGAAAATATTTTATGTGGTTACTTGGATTCATCTGACAGATAATGAAACATCAATGAAATTCGTCCATGACAGACAAATAATCTCAAAACCCCGAGAGTCAAGGAAAAAAAGAATTATAATAAAAAAAAAAAAAAGGAAAGAGAACTCATAGTTTCATTATAGAGAGGTAATGGAGGAGCTCCAAGGTGTATTTATGGTTTAGGTAAATGAGGCAAAGGAAATGCACATATATAATAGGAAAAAAGCAGCAGCAGCTAGAATATCCAGTTAATATAGTGAAAAGCCCAAAGTACATAAAATGATTATTTAAATTCAAATAAGCTTATCTTCAACTAAACTTAGCACTTCAATCATTTGTCTCACTAATTGTCTGATCCATGAGATTTCTCGCATCATCATCTCTTCCCATTTTGAAAAGCAGTTCTAATACTGGTGCAGAGGCAGCTAAATCAGGTTTCACCCCCTTCTTGCTTCATCCTCTTCAGCACACACATCGCCTCGTTTACTTTTCTCTTCTTAGCATATGCTTTCAGCAAGGAAGTGTAAGTCGAGAGATCTGGCGCTAAATGATTGAGATGCATCTATCTAGGATATTCATCACATCACCAATATTGCCATAATTTACATAGCCGAGAAGCATAATTTGATATGATACACCATCTGGTTTTATTCCATCATTGATCCATAAGTAACCTCATTCGGCAAAAAGCCATGATCAATCATATATATCCTTCAAAACTCTAATTGAATCTTTCCAACATCCTAGCTTAATTATAATATCCATTTATAACACTAGTGTATGTGATAACATCAGGTGTGGCACCTTTATCAAGCATTTGATACAATAGTTTTTCTGTACTGTCAGCTTCCCCCCTCTTGCAAAGTGAATCTATCTATAATAGTGCAAGTCACGGTGTTAGACAATATTCCCTTTGAAACCATCTCATTCAGCAACTCCTTTGCCTTTATTATTTTGTTCATCTTACAGAGCCCATGTATAATAATATTGTAGGTTCGAACATTAGGATGCTTACCTATGGAAATCATTTCATGTAGCAACTCCTCTGCGTTTTCAATTTCCCCCACCTTGCATTGTGCATCGATGATGGTATTATAAGTCACAACATTGGGATCATGTCCATTAGAAACCATGGACTGAAGCATTTCCAATGCCTTGTCCAATAGCCCTTTCTTGCACAACCCATCCACCAGAGTATTATAGGTCACAACATTAGGTTTAAGTCCTTGAGAAACCATGTTGGACAGCTGTTCCTCTGCCATCTCGGTATCTCCTTCCTTGCACAGGCCATTAATCAGTGAATTGTATGTAATTACATTTGGCATGATACCCTCTGAATGCATTCGCTCAAACAAACTAAATGCATTACTAATTGCACCTTCTTTACAAAGGCCATCAATAACAGTGCTATAGGAGATTACGTCAGGTGTGCAGCCAAGCTTAGGCATTTTATTGAATGCCATGGCTACAGCCTCACTAATTCTATTATCAGAACAAAGGCCCTTAAGTAGTGGATTGAAGATCCTAGCATCAGCTCTCTGCCTGCTCTTAATAAACCGCCCCAAGAAAACCAAGCCGAGTTTCGGCCGGTTCATTCGGATACAGTAGGCAATCAAGATACAATAGGTGCATATATCAGGTGAGGGTGAGACCTGTCTATTTTGGGTCCAGCGGTTAAAGAGGGAAAAGACAGTTGCATAATGGTTGTTCGAGTTCTTCATACGAGTTAAGGCTGTAAAGAGATGATTAAAGGAATAGATTGATGGTCCCGGGCTCTTTGCGGCCAGCAAGCGATCAAAAAATTGAAGAGCATCTTTAATAGTACGAATGTCTGACCGATAACATTCTTTCACAAGTGATTCCATCTGGCGGGTCCCCATGACCATGGGATGAAATGGTTACAACTCCACCTGTTTGTTTCAGGTATAATTTTATAAGATCCAGGGCAGCCTCAAAACTGCTTCTAGTATATAGACAGATACACCTGTTTGTTTGACTTTGGTGGACAGAAATCCAGAGAGGTCAGCTGTAAGGGCCTTACTTAATGGTGCTATAATTTATCAATGGATTACCTACAAAACAAAAAGGAAAGAATGGCAAATAGATTCAGCATAAAGTGCTAAAAGTCTTGCAGGTCAGTACAATATATACCAGTACTGTTAGGTAATGCCCTTTTGTGTTAGGAGGGGTTAGATTCTGCATCAAGTTGGACTCCTCCAGATGGGCTTTTTGGTCATTTTTCCTTGCTAGGGATTTGGTCAACGAGCAAAGGAAAGAATCAAGAAGTAACAAATGACTAAAATCTATAAAACAATAAATTATACTACTATAGTAAAATGCTAAAAAGGAACTCCAATTTACTAAATTTTTCTTTATCAGTCCTCTTATCGATATTAACAAGCTTGTAGTCTGTATTAAACAAACTTCCATGTTAAAAATAAGATTTTAATAGTTAATCGGGGCTGTTTTTGTTCGCTTTTTGTTCACTTGACAAATCGCTTCTTAATTGAGGTTCTGACAAATAACTCCTAGTACCATACTAAAAGGCGATGCCTCTAGAGTTGGTACATCAGTACTTATAACAGAGTCGATGCCTCTCAAAAATTAGGATAAAACATAATAATACCAGCCTAATCTATGTCCCCAACAAACCAATTACTCCTAAGAAAGAGAATTAATCTGTCTTAATTGAATGTTTAAAGTTGACCTTCCAAGTACTGACTCGCACAAGGGGTGCAAGATTTGATCAGCTCAATAGAAAAAAAAAACTGACATTGCACTATTGATTGGAACTCAATTAACCAGCAATGGAAAGTTGATAATGATTCTGTTTATGAGAAATACTTGATCCAAAAGTGAATCAGTCTGACGTGATTTATTAAAATGTAATTTCACCACTATGCTTGCAACCTTTGAACTGTGCAGTAACAAGCACAAATCATAAGAATTTTGAGAACTTTAATACATAAAACAGAAAGGCACTCGTCATGTGCTCTCATTCTCTTAGTTTTTGTATTCAACATAACTAAATTTGTTGTTGGTTCATAACTGAGACCCGATATCCTTCCTGTTCCAGTTACACACCTAATTAACTAGCTGAAAAGTACCAATTAAATGCAACCCAAGCTGAAAAATTATGTTGTTTGAGGCCTCACATGCTCAGTTCACTTCACCCCATTGTGCAACTTAATCCAAATTTATCTATGAAATTAAAATGATGCAATTTAAATTCAATCAGAAATTTCTTAGTGCACAATTTGTACCACTTTGAATGGTTCCTCAGAAATTAAATCAGAAATTCCATCAACTTAACCCAAATTTCATTGGTACCACTATGAATGGTTCCTTTATACTTATCAAATTCCTTGAATCCCCATCAATTCCTTAGTGCACAATTTGTGTAAAGCATAAATTTGGGAATATGAACGTTTATCAGACTTAGACAAAAAAATAAATACAGGAATATAATTTAATTCTTGATGGGCTAAAAAATACTGGAAGATGAAATCTACTACTTATCAGTTTCCTTGAATCCCGTTTCTGAGAATATTTAGGACTGAGCAAAAATTCTGACAGACAGAGAGAAGAGAGGGAGAGACCTAGACTTCTCCAGAGACGGTTCACACAGGAGAAAGAGGGTTACCACTTACCAGCGAAAAAGAAGTTTGCTCGAGAGAGTCGAGAACGTGATTGAGAGGTGATCAGCAACAGCAAGGGTAGTCAACGCGACTCCTCCATCAAATGGAGGCGCTGAGTGCGATAGAGGAGAGCCGAGAGCGTGATTGTGATTGAATGGGTCGGAGAGAGCACACAAATTTTCAGATCATAAGAGATGAATTCAGATCCAGTGAAGCAACCCAATCTTGGTTTTTTGAATCAGGACCGTCCGATTTGAATCCGAGAGAGCACACATTTCCGAAAATAAATTCGAATCCAAGACAATTTCGACTGACAGATTCGGTCTTAATCCAAAACTCAAAAATTGAGTTACTTTAGAGGATCCGGACTCATAAGAGATGGGATCTGCACACTTTTTAAAGCGGATCCAAGTTTAAAAAACATCTCAGCATAGCTTATCTCGATGTATCTTTCTAATCACAACTATCACAAATTGAAATATTGGTTTGGTTGATTAAACTTTTTTGTGCGTTTGGATGAGTGAAAAATAGCTACTATTTCGAGCTCTAATCTACGTTTGGGAGTGTTTGGATTAGTGAATAGCCACTATTCTTTGTTTGTCTTTTGTGTGATTGCTCACTATTTTATTAATCCTACAAAATGTTGAAATAGCTACTATTCTCAAAATTAGAATAGCTACTATCTTTATACTATTCTTGATTAATCCAAACACACCCGTAGTTAATAAGAATAAATCTCAATTCACAAATGGATGATTTCAGGGATGCATAAATAAAATGAATATCCTATTGTATCGTAATTTCACAATAACACTTTATTTATAGTTAATAAGACGTCAAGTTGAGGGAAACGCTTCCTCGAGAAGTATTTTTATCTTGGAAAAATGTTTAAGAAAATGTTCGTGTTAGTTTTGACATTTCATTAGAACAATACCGTGTTCGGTACCTGTTTTTAGTTTACCTAATTTTAATTCTCTTAATTTTTTTTAATGTAATCGTTGGGTTTATTGTCACCTTTTGTTAAGAGAGTATTTTTATAAAATACGGAAAAAGAAAATCCACATATATATGCTCATACTCGATTCCAGTTTTAATTAATTCGAACTTGATATCTCAACTGTAGCTCGCTCGATTCAATTCGACTTATAATTAAATGAAGTTAAAACTTGAAACCAGCTCATGAGAAAATGACGAGTCCTCTATTTATACAACAATGAACACATAAATGGACATTTGATCCGTTTAAAATGATATTTTCATTTCAGATTTATATCCCCGATAATTCAATTTAATTTAATTCATACTATCACTAAAATTGATCAGTTCGTTTAACCAATTTTTTTTTTCCAATAAATTCTTAATTTACAAGATGTACCAAAAAAGGGATTTTTGGAAGGTAATAAATTATTGGATGCAAAAGGTCGTTTCATGTACTTTTTAATCCCGTCATTTTTATCCATGCCCAAAATCATTAACATTTCGCCAACTATGCCAACAAAACCAGATTGTGTCAAAAATGTCCAAACCGGCTATTTAATAGCCGGTTCCTGTCTTTTTTTTTTTTTTTTTTTGGAAAAAGTTATATATATATATTTTTTAAAGTTTTAGAAATTTTTGATATGTTTCTTTAAAATTAGATAGAAAAAATATATAATTTAGTTTATTAGAAGGACTGAAACAAATAATCCGGATCAATATTTTTCAGATCGGATTTTTCGCAGCTGTAAAAAAAATTAAAATATTTCATTGTGTGTTATTAGAAAAAAGAAAACTTTGGTAGAAGTGTCAATTTTTTTTAAAATGATTTGATAACATCATTTCAGAAACATCATTTTAAATGTTTTCCTAAAAATCGTACATAATAATATTAATAACATCATTTAAAAAAATATATCATTAATTAGTTAAAAAAATTGCATTAAAATGATTTGAAAATTTTCTAAAACTTTAAACGGCCATAACTTTGGCTAGGAAAGTCGGATTGACGCGTATGACCCCAATTCGGAAAGGGAGGAGGAGACTGTGGGGACCGTCACTTCGGGGTGTAACTCTAGGTATCTGAGGAATCAAAATCGCCAAAAAACGTCGTTTAGTGTCTTAAAAATTAAGTTTAAGATTTTTAGTGTCACAACATAATTTTCTTATGTTGAAAAATACTTTTCAGCACCGAGAAATGCACCAGCAGTAAGTGCAATTGCCATAGGAGAAGTCTTATACAATTATTTTGTCTTCCGGTTCGATTTCAAGAACTGAAAATAAACTAAATTATATATTTTTCTATCCAATTTCGAAGAAACATATCAATTTTTTTGAAAACTTTAATAAAAAAATTATATAACTTTTTCCAAAAAAAAAAGAAAAAAAAGATAGGAACCGGCTATTTAATAGCCGGTTCCTAATATAATTAGCCGGTTTCTAATTTTTATTAGGAACTGGCGGTATAATGGCCGGTTTTAATAAAAATTAGGAATCGGCTATTGAATGGCCGGTTTGGACATTTTTGACGCAATCTAGTTTTGGTGGGCAGAATTGGCGAAATGTTAATGATTTTGGGCAGGAATAAAAATGACGGTTTTTAATCTATATCATTCGTATCCTATTATTTTTTTTCTCATTTGGTAGATTTTCTTTGAAACAATATATTAGTTGGATTTTCAATATATTCGATAGATCTTTGGCAAAATGAACGCTTTTAAAATGATTTTTACTTAACGCGGGTACATGCATGACATGCGGGTTACAAAATGAAAGGTACAGGGAACATAATTTAATTAATTAGACGAACACCAACAAAAATATCAAGGATCATATCAAGATTAAATAAATAAATAAATAAAAATATTAATATTAATATTAATAATAAACAATAGATCTAGATCAGTCCGCCCGCCCGCCCCACGTAGCAATATCTTGCTTTTACGTGTCACAGATTTAAGTAAATAATATATTGTTGGGGAAATTTATATTTTGCATAAGATACTCTGCTATTCCTTAAAACAAATATATAGGAACATGATTATTAGTTTAAAATAGATTTTACTATGTTTTAAGAATCTGTCAGGTCTGAAAATAAACTTTGATAAAAATGAAATAGAGCCTTTAAACTTGATTAATTTAGAAGGTCAGAATTTAGCTAGTTTGCTAGCTCAAAGTTGTTTCTTTAACAATTATACATATCTTGGAGTGCCCTCTATTGAAAGAAATTACAGGTTCATGAGCGGCATAACTTAGTGGAGAAAGTAGAAAAACAATTTAAGGAATGGAAAAGCAAACTTTTGTCATTAGGCGGTAGAGTAACCTAATTAAATGTAGTTATGTGGCTTATGTGATTTTATGATACTAGAGTTAGAGTTATAGGTTTTTTTAATTGAGAAATATGGTGTTACATGTTTTAGTTCTCAACTTACTTTGATTGTTTCCTTGTGATGTGAAGAACCTCATAAGAACTACTTTCACAACATCCATGGGAGGAGAACTGGATACAATCCATATGCATGAAATAGAGACAACTACATAGGGTAAAGCTAGAAGAAGACCTATAATTGCAAATTGTGTGATTTACTTGTTTTTTAGTG